>CM070647.1:43685221-44185221 GCA_036346575.1 Dendrocalamus sinicus | reverse complement strand
GGATGCGAGGTCTCCCCATGCCAGGACGACACAGACCAGTACTTTTTGGACTAGGCCGGCCAGGTGACAGGCTCCGCACCTCAGGCCACACCCCCGGAAGTTCTCTCCGGGAGTGTCCTTACCAGTGCACTGTGGCCACACAAGCGGCGATGCAGTCCACTCCACTAGCTTTGGGACGTGCGCGACAGTCTCCTGACCGTCTTACATGATCGGGGTGCCGTCACCCGGCGTTGAGGAAGACGGACAAGCAGGGCCATATAGGAGGATGTAGACGCGGAGACAAAGGGGGCCAGGGTGGCGGCGGAGGGGGCTGGGGATGCTGTTGGGGGTGGTTAGTGCTGCCAGTACACTTGTTGTTCATGTACTACTTACGTTTCTTATTTACTTAGTAATGTTTACAATACTGTGGCAAGCTTAGTTGTACTTCTCTTTATCGTGTCGACGCTCATACCACTCAATTAATGGCAATCACATCGACGACCATACCACTCGAATAGTAAACTGAATTGATGGCAACCGCACCAATGTACGAACCATTCGATTACATGCTTAATAACATTAAAAAATATTTCGAACAACAAACGAGAGTACTACAATACAACCTTACACATTGTTGCCTGTAGGTGGAAGGAGCCTCGTGGTGCCCACATGGAGTGTTGTTGAAGGGGTCGCCTCGGACGTGGCAGGCCGTTGTTGTAGTGACAAGCACATATACAACTAGGGTTCGCACAGTAGCATGTTGGGTTGTACGAACTTCCTATGTTGATAACCTCGTTGCCCCTCTCGCGCTCCATCTGTTGACAGAGGTCATCGTTGTGCTCTTCGAGACTTTCAATCCGTGCCTCCAAGTTAGCGATTCGCTCCCACAACATATCCACGTACCTTGCAACGTACTGTTCATAGGGAGGATCAACCCATTGCACGAAGTCGTATTTAGCCATCTGCTACAAAGGAACGTTAACATCAGAAGAAACGTCGCACGCCATCTAAATGGCCTTCTACCACTTGCAGCACCGTGTCCTCCATGTGTCTGTATTTCGGCCACATTGGCTGAGTGCGCCTGTTTGGCAACAAGTGGTAGTTAACGCTGAAGTCCTCCTTCCTTTCGAGCGGAAGGTCCCCCTTGGTGACCCATGTTCGACTGGTGTAACATCCTGAAAAATATAAATAATAAGTTATGGAGTTTTTGGATTATTTTATTCGTTTTTCATTTGAATTTGGAGTTTGTTGGCTTTTTGTAAATATAAAGGAATTTCAAAAAGAAAAAAAAGAGGTAAGAAATCCACACATAAAATAATAAAACATGAGCACCGATAAAGAATCAAAAGATGATCTATAATGTACTAGAGAGAGTGTAAATGTAAATAAAAATGTTAATAAATAAAAATGTATATATATATATATAATATATATATATATATATATATATATACATATATATATATACATACAACTATGTATAGCAAGGAATCAAACAAATTAAATACCAACCATAGTTGAAAATATCTTGATAAGTCCGTAAGGTCCTCATGAGCTTCGTGAATTTTTCTGAAATTTTTGAACTGGTTTCATATTTTTCGAGGTTTATTCAATTATCCGGCATTTCTAAAAATCCTTAAAAAAAAAAGAAGAAAACCTCTCGGCCGACACTGCCGGCCCGATGTGCGACACGCCGCCACCACCTCTCCATCGCGCGCCTGGCGCCCAGCTTCACAAGACGCGCGCAGCCTCGCGCGCCTCGCGCCCGCTCCGTGGCCGTGAGACCCGCTTCCGCGCCTCGCGTCTCGCCGCCACCCGCCCCACACGCGGTCGCTCTTTCTCGACCGGTGGCCCGCCCGCCTCGCGCCCTTTCTCTGGCTGGTGGCCCCGCCGCGTCTTCTTCTCCTTCCTCTCTCTTCTTCTCCACGCGCCGCCTGCCTCTCGCTCGCGTTGCTCCTCCGCAAAGAAATCCTCTGCGCTCCTCTCTCACCTCGCGGGCAATTTAAAACCAGCTACGGGAGGGGGACTCACCTCTCCCGCCACCTCTCCCTACAAAATCCCGCGGGATTTGGTTCATCTCCCCGCCGGAGTGAGCAGGCGAGGCCGCCGCCGCCCGCCACGTGCCTCCCCTTCCGGCTATAAAAGCCCTCGGGAGCTGCAATTGCGCCGCAACGCTTCACTCCTTTCTCCCCGCGAGCAATCGCACGCAGAGAGTCACAATTCCGCCGGCCATTCCTTCTTCCCCAACTCGCGCCGCCCCCGCCGATTCCGGCGCCCCCGGCCAAACCAAGCTCTGGAGCTTGCGGGAACAAGGCGGCCGCCCCGCCTTCCCCGCACCTCCCGGCCCGTAGCCCGCCGCCGCCGGAGCTCCCGCCCGGGCCTCCGCCCTCGCACGCCGCCGGCCCGCCACCGTGCTCCTCCACCCCGGCCACCTACACCAGGAGACTCCACCTCGCGCAGGGATTACATATCACGCAGCCCCCGAACCACTTCGACATCCCTCGCCGCCGGCCACCGTCGTCCCCGATCTTCCTCTGCTCGGCTTCCTTCCGGAGCTACCACAAAAGGTATACTTACCCTATATGGGTAAGCATCGCTCGGCTTGGCCGAGTGGCTTCCAGCGCTAACTCTTTCTCCCTCGCTCCGCGGCGCTGCTCGAGCCTCGGCTCGCGCTCATGGCCGAGCATTTCTTTTGATTTTCTCTCGGTGACAGTGGGCCCCACTTGCCTGGCCGTCAGAACAAAGCAAAGACGCTGACACACGGGCCCCACTGGCCATAGAGACAAAGGAAAATAATAAAAGAAAAAGATAAAAATTAAATATGACATGTGGGACCCACTGTCAGAAATCTAATAATTTTTAGATTTAAATTGGACTGAAATATTCAAATGGACATAACTTTTTCATTGTAACTCCAAATTGGATGAGACAAATTTCTAAATTCATCTAAAATCAAGATCTATCCAATGGAACTGAAATCATAATTTTTGGAGTTCATTTGAATTTCTGGTGTTATTTGGTTTGATTTGTTGCTTTTCTCTTTTATACAAATTTTGGCGCACGCTAAAATAGCTTACAAGGCACAAGAAGAGAAAATCGAGGCAGCAGCCCTAGAAGCACCAGAGAATCCGGATCCCGACCACTGTGGCCAAGGCGAGTCAATACGTATCTTGATCATGTTGGTCCTATGTTTTCCGCAAATTATTTTGTTTTAAATTATCAAATTGCATGCTGTTAATTTATATGCAAATACATGCTTAATTTAATATTCTAGTTATGTGCCCATTGTTTACCTTGCATAATATTACCCCTCCTTCGGAATATTTGAATATGTGAACCTTGTCACCCTAGCAAAGTTATAATATTATTATTTCGAAAATAAGTCCATAACTACACGCCATGCTTAGTGCTGCTTAGATAATCGGGAGCATCAAAAATGCCCCAAAGCATCACTTTGAAACATGAAAGACTGGTTTGGGCAGTCATGGTGGGAATGACTGGTATACTTGGTTATGGATATATTTTGCTCCCAAAATCTCAACATGCTTAAATATCTGGGCGGACTAGTTCGAGTGTGTGAATATGTGGTGTAGTGGAAGCACAAAATGGATTAATGGTAGACCGCCCAGATAACCATAAGGACCGAATCTTGTCATGTCACCCGTGTAAAACAGTACAACCACAAGTCTGTAAAATACAACTTGGCTAAGTAGATTTATCGAAAACCCCGGACTCATCTCGCTAGTAGGAGATAGAAGTGATTATGCAAGGGCAAGGGAAGGCCTAAAGGGACACCGAGTGGAGGGTGAAGTTTCTCAGTCGTGCTAGCGCAGAGGGGAGTGGAGCCCGTACGCTAGTAGCTGTGGAGAACATCCCGTGCAACATATGGGACCCACCGCAAGTGGGCAGTCTCCCATAGGATGAGATGACAAAAGGGACTAGATACTTTGAAAAGTCACTGTGATGGTCTGCTCAACCACATGACTAAGGAATCGTGTGGGGCAACGGGTTGATCGTCTCTTGTGGTGAAAGTGTACAAACTCTGCAGAGTCAAAACTATTCGAATAGCCATGCCCACGGTCAAGGGCAGACATGGGAACTTAACCAGATATAGTTCTATTTCAAAATGTTTTGTGGGTGGGATGGAAAAGTGGAGGGCAGCGGAAAGCCCTGATTTGAGTTGTCCTGGGTGTCGTCCCAGTGGTAAGTTAAGCGGCTATAACGCTGAAAGATGTTATAAGGTATGATGTCATATGTATGGAAAGTCATGTTAGTATTCTTGAACATTATGATTTGTTCCAAAACTGCTAGGTCTCAGGAAATTTTACGTATGGTATTTCCAATAGTGGCATTACTAATCTTATAAACTAAAATATGGGTGAAATAAACAGGGTGGTGAGAAAAAGAGATAGATGTTTTTAATATGCACATAAAGGTATTGGTGAATTCAGGTCGATCATGAATAGGAAATGCTAGTGTGTGTTCTGGGAGAAATAAATTAGTGGAGTCCAGTAGATAGACTAGATAAATGATCTAATTGAATTTGTTGAGAATTTGGAGAAATAATATAAGTATTAGATTATAATTCTTGAGTAGTGATATTCTTGGTGGATATATATATAATAGCAAATTGATTTTTGGAGAATTAGGGAGTGCAAAGGTAACTTGCTGGATTAATATACGAATGATTAAAATAAAGTCTCGGAAGATAATGGTGATAATAGGAACTATAGGAGTTGATCAATTACTAGAGGGATGAGTTGAAGTTCTAAGAAGATTAGAGGATTCATAAAAATTAGTGGATTATAATCTTGGTAAATGGAATTTTTGGTAGAGGTATATTTGTGGATTAACTAGTGATAGATAATGGGAAAAAGAGATCGATTATTAGATTATGATTTTTTTTTGAATCAATGACGAAAAGGATTGAATGCGAATGATATCGGTGGATTTGAAAGTAACTAAGTTAGAGGATCATTAGATTTCAGAGGTGAAGAGCTGATGAATAGTAATGACAGGATTGGATTATTAATAATTCGAAATACAAAGTATAATAGATGGATTACATAAATGAGGAAACTTGCTGTTTGGGGTTTTAGACAACAGTCAATAAAGAAAGTGCATTTTTGGGGATTAAGTCAATTTTGGCAATTGTAGAATAGAGTTAGGTAGCAGTAATAACACTTTGATTAAATAAGAGTAACAATGCTGCTAAAAGCGATTTATGGCAAATAAAATAACCCGAGCCTCTCCTTTGTTAAGCCATGCATATTATTTATTTGCATTCTGTGTATTGGCTCGCGGAGCACGGGGTCGGAGTGCTCACGCTCGCTTTTGCGACAAAATTCAGAATCAAGAATCACGTCACCGCGCCTCAGCAACAAGCCTCGACAAGATGTCAGAGAAGATGAAGATGTCAAGGACTAGGTCGCGAACCTCCAGTTGGCTGCCTGTGGGCATGTCCTGAAGGTCCCACCTGAATGCGTCGTTCTTCCGCTGCTGCAATTTAATGATTTCGGCATCGTCGGCCCATGAGTAAGTTCACTATTTTAATTACGCTTCCGCATGATATGTATTTTGATATTCAGAACTGTAATCTGTGAGCACTATCTACTGATCCAGGGAATAGTGCGGTGAAATCACAGAGGAATCCGGATATTAATATCTGGGTCCTTACAACTGGCCCCTCGGCATCTGTAATGGCGGCTCACTCTACAACGGAGAAGATAGTTGTTCCTACCATCAATGGCTCGGGCATGCATTTTATAGCGTAATTGCAGTGTCACAGCGCGCTTTATGACGCAGGGCAGCTTTGCGCAGCGACAAGACTGCACAGACCAACTTTGCGCAGCGATATGACAGTATGGACCAGCTTTGCGCAGTGAGAAGACTAGACGAGACACCTTTGTGTAGCGACATGACTGCACGGGCCAGTTTTGCACAGTGAGAAGACTAGAGGAGACACCTTCGCACAGCGACAGGACCACACGCGCCAGCTTTGCACAGCGACATGACCGCACGGGCCAGCTTTGCGTTGTGAGAAGACCAAACGAGACATCTTTGCGCCGTGACAGGACCACACGGGCCAGCTTTACGCAGCGACATGACCGCACGGGCCAGCTTTGCGCAGTAAGAAGACCAGACAGTCCACCTTTGCACAGCAAGTACACCAGGCGGGAAAGCTTTGTGCAGCGACAAATCCACACGGACCAGCTTTGCACAACGACAAGACCAAATGGTGCAACTTTGCATAGTGTAAAACCTAACTGGCCAGTTTTTCATACCGACAATACCACACTGGGTATCTTTGCACAGTGACAAGACCACACGGGGTATCTTCATGCGGCGAGAAGGCCACAAGGGGCCCTATAAAAGGAGGTCGAAGAGATTTCTGAGAGAGCACTACACAACCAAACCCAACACTACACCGGCGCTTGCTTCACCACACCGGGATGGACAAAAAACAGAAGAAGTAATAGGACAAGATGATGAAGCAATGGGTGGAGACCTGCGACCTAACAAGGTCAGTTGCCGCCTGCGATGAAAAAGCAAGGGCTACTGCGACCCAGGCAGAACAAGCTCAGTGTGCTACGAGGTCAGCTCTCCGCAATGACGCCACCTGTAGCAACAACCACATCCCAAAGTTTCTATCAAGCGTTCGCCGCAACACCCACTAGAGGGGGGATGCCCCCTTGTTGGTGCAGGGACCCGTACAAATTCTTCAAGTCTAAGAACTGTCTCAGCCTAGGTATGCATTACTGGGGTTGTGTAAACTACTCCAATGACTATCCCAACCGCCGTCTGGACATCGCCACCTATCGGCAGCCGGTAAGGACCAGGTGCACTGTGTTCCCCCTACTTTTCTTTTTAAAGTACACACTAACAACCTCTCTCGTGTATCCACAATCTCTGGAACTCCCTATGTGGCAACCGCAAATGAATTGTGGGCCCTCGACTTCGAGGAGTGGAACGTCACAAGATCCTGCGAGATCCGGGAGGAGGAACGCCGCAAGGACGAGCAAACCAAGCATATACATTGGGAGATGAAAGCTCATCTCGAGGCGTGCACGTGCAGAGAGCGCGAGGCTCGTGAGGAGCATGAGAAAATGAGAGAAATGATGACCAAGGCAAAAGAGGCCACCGAGGAGTTCAACACCGAGCTCACAAGGATGGGAAAATGGCCCCGGTCCACGTAGTAGGTCATACAAGCAGTTGGGTTGGTTAGTCGCATATGATTAGGGGTGGAAAAC
The DNA here is from genome assembly GCA_036346575.1 of Dendrocalamus sinicus. Lineage (NCBI taxonomy): Eukaryota > Viridiplantae > Streptophyta > Magnoliopsida > Poales > Poaceae > Dendrocalamus > Dendrocalamus sinicus. The sequence goes on along the minus strand of CM070647.1, from coordinate 44,177,992 downwards.
AGTAACGGATAATTCGTTTTATCCGGTATTCGTATCCGAGAAAACGTGAATGTGGTAAGCAAAATCCGTATTCGAAAATGTTCGTATTCGTATTCGAGAATATTTGTATCCGTATTTGAGAATATTCGTATTCACATTCGTATTTGAGAATATTCGTATCCGTATTTGTATTCAAGACTATTCAATTTGTATTCGATCCGTTTCTAGAACCCATGAAAAATCTGTACGAATTTTGTGATTCAAAATTTGAATTTAGGTGGTTTAAAACCGGTAACCGGTCAAAAACCGATGAAAAATTGACAAAACCACTAAGAATCCGTTTTATCCGATATTCGTATATGAGAAAATCCGTATTCGAAAATATCCGTATTCGTATTCGAGAATATTCGTGTCAATATTTGAGAATATTCGAATTCGTATTTGTATTCATTTTAAAAATATGGATTCATATTTGTATTTGAGACTAGTCGACCGTATCCGATCCGTTTCCACCCTACACATGATGCTCTATTTTATGCATGTAATCAAACTCTACACGGTATGTTACTCCCATCTATACTATGAAGTCTATTTTAATTCAGACAAATTTATTTTCTGGTCTTTTCACATTCAATTATTCTCATAGCAAGTCATCCAACAACATTAACAAACCAGTTCTCCTCCGTGTATGAATTTTCGGTAACATCACAATATCGGTTACCCTTCTACTTACCGATCATTCTTATTTCAATCATTCTTTAAAAAAGTTTCACTAATTTTTTGTACTACAACAACAAACAACGATCATAAACTCTTATTACGAATCCGACAGATTATCTACCATTCATAATCTACGAAAATCACAAATAGATTAACGCACACTGCCTCTTATTTGCAGTTACCCAGCCACTGGGCGACAAGCTCCAATCGCCCAAGCGTCGGGCGAGCCTATCGCCCAACGGATTACGGACTGCTTTCATGTCGCACAACCGTTGGGCGATAGGCTCCAGTTATCCGACGGTTAGACGACTGAATCCTATTTCTATTAAAAAATCCACGCAAGTATATTTCTGTTATTTCGAATAAAAATAGAATATTCATAAAAAATTCCTCACCCTTCCCAGTGTTGCCCGATTCATTTTGTTCCCCCGCCTTACCATGCGAATTTTCAATTTTGTGCAATTTTACGCCAGAAGTGGCAAATTGTAGCCAAGGTAGTCGCATGATTTGAGTAAAATAGGCGACTTGAAATAATTATACCCATTGAGTATTTCACATCTCCATTTTCTCCTCAATAGCGGATAGGTATGCCCAATTTTAATCTGCACGTGTTTGCCTACTTTGTCCGCTAGACAATTTAGAACAGACTGTACTTTTTATCAACTAGAACACTTCTTTCATCTAAGCTACGCTGGATAGTTAGATTGGACCTGGAAAATGAAATGTTGATGGGCCACTTTTGAACACTCGCCACTTACATAAGCAAAATATGGAAGCAGATGGAATCCACACGGCACACACCATTAAAGCCAGCCTGTTTCAAGAAACACGCATTCCTGAACAATTGCCGTTACAAGCATAGCTCTGTTAGGAAAAGTGAATGTTCACCAGGAACCACAACATCGTCTAAATATTCAATAGCTATGAATCAGTTCTTGTCCTAGTCAATTTAGTGTACATACGTGATTCCAAGGAGAGCTATCATTTTACATCCCAATTTTTTTTCCCTCAGAAAGACATAAGCATTTAGCTGTTGAAGGAGATCCGCAACCCCGGTATGGGCATTGTCATTTCATTAACGTTTCAGATATTCAACAAAATTTTGATGCTATAACTAAGAATAAATAGCCATATGTACCTCAAGCAATCATGTCTACATGGGCCCCGGCGTCATGATGTATAAATTGGCATTAGTTGGGTGCACCATCAGGCTGTTGGGGATTGGCCGCCACCACTTGACGCCTCTGCCGCTCTCGCAAGTACAGGACAGTTACAAGGCAAGCAAAGAGCGTCAATATTGTTGCGTTCCCTTCATCCATAAGAACATCCTCCACCCATTCCTCAACTACAGGATATATCTCCGGCAGTGAATCAATAAAATGAACCTGAAATTTAGAAAGATTTAGCTGCGCACTGCAAGGAGCAAACAACGGTGTTGACAATAAAGCATGATGGGAATGCCCAATATGAAAAGCAAAGCATGATGGTGATACAAAATATGGCATGCAGAGCAAAAACTAAGAGCGAGCATTAATCATCAGGTGACTAGGACTATACAGCGAGTCAAGATGCACAACATGAACCAGCATCACACTGTTCATGTATTGAACTGAGCTTAACAAATCCAGCATCATATTTGAAAGAGCAATTAGTTTCAGGTATAGGTAGTGAGGAAGTAGATGTGGTAAAAAACCACAAGCTTAGCAGCATCAAACTGAACCCTAACCTGTTAAAAATCAGTGTGTTCAGCAAGTTAGCCCGGCCAAAAGCAATTCATGCTTGATTCTTAACAGTTTTTGAACTACTTGTTTTGTTGTAAAACATGTTATTTAAAAACTCAAAATGAAGGAATAATTGGCTAAGCTTCCTGATCTGTTTTGTTTGGGAGAGGCTAGCGTTCATTGCATATCAGCTACATTTGGGGTTGGCTGGGAACCAAAAAAACATACTAGTAGCAAGTTCGCAATCCAGTGGGAATTGACCCAGGACAGAGTTCTCAAATAATAGATGCTTCAAAGGCAATAACAATTACCAAATAAGGTAGCCGACTTAAATATACCTACACGCGAACTGCACAAATACTTCATATGTCTTGTATGGAACTAAGCACCGGATGATACACAGAAAATATTGTCTTACCAAAAAACTGCCAGCATAGTTCTTCCTTATCCATAAACTTGTTAGTGCAAGCATGACCGGAAGCTTAGCTGCTGGATCCACCACAACAGCCTGATCATAATATCTTTTTGCCAAGTGCAAATCAAGGGGAAGTCCGTGACCATGCTCATGCATGTACCCAAGGTTAAACATGGCTTGAGCATTAGACTGTGATTGAGCATGCATATATGCCTCCGCTGCACGCTCATAGTCCCTCCCTACACCCTGTAACACAAAAAGACAGATCCCATATGTGATGTCAGCTTCCGTACAGAAATGTGATGTCAGTAGTAGTAGTCTCTTAGAGAGCACACAGTGCCCTAGTATCTCTGAAGTACACAAGTAAATTTAGGAGCCATCTTTTATTTAGCTATGTAAGTAGTTTCCTTTGGAAAAGTTTACCTCATAAACATGACGGTTCATCTCAAAATACATTTCGTACAAATGCATAACTCGAGAGGAAAACAGATTGCTTATATTGATGCCATAGGCAGTGGACAACATATATTCCATATTCTTTCCAAAACTCATAAGCAGGCATATCAAGGCGTTAAGTGTCGCCTAAGCGGTAAGGCGCCCCCGGCAGGCAAGGCGTACTCCACCTTGCCCTGTGTGTATGGCGTCTGCCTTAGTACTAAGGCATCGCTGAGGTGGCATTTAGGCGGCGTATGGCGTCGGGAAGGATCAAGGCGACGTCTTACTCATGGAGGAGGTGATAGCCGCGACCAAATAAAGTGAACCTAAGCGACTGAGTATGCGCTGGGCCAATGGCTAAACCAGAGAAAGAAGATATCTCAAGAAAGAAGCCTAGGCGACGAAGTACCTAGAACCTTAGGCGGCAGCCGGCGGTGCCTTCATCTTACTGCTCCAGTCTCTCGGCGGCGCCTCCATCTCGCCGCTCCGGTCTATTGGTGGCGCCTCCGGCTCGCAGATCCCGTCTCGGCGGCGCCTCCATCCCCATCGCCCAACAAGGTACTCCCCCTCTCTCCCCTCCTCTCCAATCGTCCGCGTCTCTCCAGCGCCGGCGCTTGCTGCTGGGGGATGAGAGAGGAGGGGGAGGGGAGGGTCGCCACTGCCGCCGCTTGGTTGGGAGGGAGGGGAGAGGAGGGGAGGGCCGCCAACGCCGCTGCTTGGTTGGGAGAGAGAGGAGGGGAGGGTCACCGACGCCGCTGGGGTCGTCGCCGCCACTGCATATGCTCGGAGGGAGGGGGAGCCGAGGTTGCGTCGGAGGCTCAGAGCGAGCGAGGCTGCGAGAGTGAGTGGCTATGTGCGCTCGCGTCGGTGCTCGGTTGCTCGCCGATTTTTATTGCTCTGCTATTGTGTTGCTCAGAGCAACTCCAGCAGGCCCCCTACTTGAGCCCTCAAACCTCATATTTGAGAGCCAGAGCAAAAAATTGAACTCCAGCAGACCCCCTACTTGGCTCTCAAAAATAAGAGGCCTCTCAAATGAGGCCTTAAGCCCTCATTCCCAGGGGCCCCCTACTCTGGCTCTCATTTCCGTTTTTCCCCCGCGTCGGTGAAAAATCCCCGCCTCGGCGGCCGCCGCCGCCTCCTCGCTTCTCGCTCCTCGCCCGGCGCCTCGCTCGCCGCCCTCGCCGGCGCCTCGGCTCGCCGCCGCTGCCAGCGACGCCTCGGCAAAGACTCCGCTGCCGCGCCCGCCGGCGCTCGCTGCGTCGCGCGCCGATGCCCTCGCCGGCGCCTCGGCTGCGTCCACCGCCTCGGTGTGGTGGTGCCGTCCGCGAGAAGTGGTGGCGCGGAGGAGGATCCGAGGCGTGGCGGCGAGAAGGTGGAGAGTGGCGGCGGAGCGTGGGCACGCAGTGGAGAGAGAGGAGCGGCGCGGAGAGAGAGAGGAGGAGGCGCGGAGAGGAGGAGAGAGGAGCGCGGCGGCGGGAGAGAGAGGAGGAGGCGCGGAGGAGGAGAGAGGAGGCGGCGGCGAGAGAGAGAGGAGGCGAGGTGGAGAGAGAGGAGAGGCAAGGAGAGAGGAGAGGAGGAGGTGGAGGAGAGGAGAGCGCGGCGGGAGAGAGAGGAGGAGGGCGGGAGGAGGAGAGAGGAGGCGCGAGAGAGAGAGGAGGAGGCGCGGGGGAGAGGAGAGAGGCAGGCGGAGCGGAGAGGAGAAGGCGCGGGTGGAGGAGGAGGAGCGGCGCAGTGGAGAGAGAGAGGAGGCGCGGGTGGAGGAGAGGAGGTGTGCGGCGGCGGAGAGGAGAGGAGGAGGCGCGGGTGGAGGAGACGGGTGGAGGTGAGGAGTGGGTCCTACATGTCATTCTCAGTTGCAATGAATTTGAGGGCCCTGATTTGAGGGCTTCTGCTGGAGTTCAACTCAAAAAACAGGGCCCTCAAAAGTAGGGGGAGCCCTCAAATCAAAAGTAGGGGCTCTGATTTGAGGGCTCCTGCTGGAGTTGCTCTCACTAGCTCACTCTGCTACTATGCTGCTCACTGGCTCGCTCTGCTATTGGGCTGCTCGCTGGCTCGCTCTGTTGTTCCATTAGATTACCCTAAACTTGTGCTTATCACCTATGTTATTTGTGTGGACTTATGTCGCTTATATCGTGCTTGCTAATTTGTTATGTCGCTCATATTTAATCTCGGATTCACTTAATTGTTATTGTGGATTTATATTGCTCATTATTCATGTGGCTTGTTGCATGGGAGAATAGAAGAGAAGAGAGGCGAGATTGTCAACAAGGTATGTCACTCAATCCATATTTACTCAATCGGAATACAATTTGTATCTATTACATTTGTAACAATCTATATGTTGAAACTTGCAAGGGGACAAGGGGGATGTATGCTACATTGGAGAAGCAATTGGAATGAGGGGATGGGTGCAATACGGACTCAATAATTGACAACAAGGTACATATGTGCTGCTAAAATACTTATTTTATTTGCTGTCCCTTAACGCTTTAGGATGTGTAAGATGTCGCCTCGCCTCGCGCCTTACCGCGTAAAAGGTGTGTGGGGGTGGGTCGTTTCGCCTCGTCTTACCTCTTTAATAACCTTGCTTATAAGACCAAAATGAAGTGTTTTCTAATCATATTTTCAAGTCATGCTTTTAGCAATATGTAATGGTCATACTGACAGGAAAACAAAAATGAGGACCATGTCTCCAACATATAATACTAGAAACCCTAAAACATATAGTGTTTGATGTGAATTTGTTGAAGGTATTTCAACAAGTCTGCAATTATCTGAATAGATCAAGAGAAGCTTTCAGATATGCTCATAAGTCAAACAAGGAAATGAGTTATAGCAACTCAAGAGGACTGGTACACATACCCGGCCATAGTAGTAGGCATCACCAATCAACAAAGCAGCATGTTCATTACCCTGCTCAGATGCTTGCCACCACAAAGCATGTGCACGGAGATGTCTTTCCATATCTGTACAGAAGCCAGATTCTCCCATGCAAATACCTTGCTCACCATACCTATCAAGAATCCAGGCGGCATTGCTTTGTGCTACCTCATATCCAAGATCTGCCATTCTGGAATACAAGAGTAATGCTTTCCCTATGTCACCTTTTAAATAAGATTCCAGAGCCCATCTAGACAGCGAGCTCCAGGGCCCCCTCTCAGCGACAGACTTGTACAGCACTGTGGCCTGAAATAAGAAAGATCACATGAACAATTCAGTTTTTTTACAATATTACTTCAATTGATTTATATTTCCCTATCGTATCATACCGAACTAATAATATCATTTTCTGCAGTTCAACATTTTCTATCTCTATTGGAACAAGGAAGAGATTGATCTGACAGAGTAGAGGATTTTTCACTTCAACTCGTGTAGCTAGAAACATATACTTCGGCATTGCTTGTCATTTCTTTTGTATAAAGCTATAAATCCCATTCACCTGTGATGATAAAGGTGCCAAAGGGCACACGCACTCTAAATTAGATATAGGTACAGTTATTGGAATAATTCATAAGCTAAAGCATAAGAAGAGCATGGGCTTTCCCGTAAAAAAAGGGAAGTGCATGGGCAATATTGCTAGCTTGTGACCTTTTGTGAATACGCTCAACAGATATTAAGAGAAAAAGGAGGGGGAAAATGTGTGTGTTGAGTGGAATAGGGTGGGCGGGCAGGTGCATCACACGTGTGTGTGCGTGCGCGCGCGCGCGTGTGTGTGGGCGTGCACATGTGACACAATTTCCATGCATGGACACTGTTTTAAATAGCACACTGTAGTGCTGCTGTAGCAGACAGGGAATCGCAGAAGCCACGTAGACAGGGAATTGCAGAAGCCACGTACTCCCTGCTATAGCATATAGCATCTCCGTACAATTGCAGGGTTGCAGCATTCTAGCATGCAGCGGCATTTTGGAACAAACAATTCAAGTTTTCTCATGAGTCATTGATTGCATAACTTTTAGCCACATTCCATTATGGATTTTTTTTTCTCCAAGAGTCGAGATGTGCACACTAACAGTCCTAACCCAAGGCAAGCTGTGTTATTAAAGGAAAAAAGGCAAACAAGTTGCAAATCAGATTCTCTGCAATAAAAAGGAGGAATGAATACAATTTTAGTTTGCCATCTTCACTGCAGGGTGAAGATTGAAGAATGAAATTGTTATATTGGTCTTTATGTTTTGACATCATTTTATATCTATCACGTAAGCATATTAACCGAAGTCTGTTGTGCCCGCTGTATTGTTGCTACACACTATCTGTTATAAAAACACTTACTCAATACACTTCCACTACACACTATTTAAACATTGTGCCGGACATAACTAATAGGTCCAATGGAGCCATTGAACTTGTACCCTCATAAATGCTATAATTAATCAAGTTCAGCAAGATATATCAAATCGGATGTGATGATTTCAGATCAAATCGTTAGAAAATTAGTGTTTGAAAATTAAAATTCATAAATTGATTTTCTCGCTACCTACAACCTTTTTTAAAAGAAAAGGATTGAGAAAAGCACACTTTTGAAGTTTGCTCACAGAGGCATCCTAGGTACTGTGGTGATCTAATTAGTAATTACACACTGCTCATGTGAGCATCCCATTCCTGTATACTGATGATGATCTGATCATAGAATGCTCATGTGAGCACTCTATACACTGGTGACAATGAACAGTCTAATTCGTCAATTGATAAAACAAAAGAAAAACAATATTACCATATGGAGATTCCTCTTAAGACCAATGCCTTTCTGGAACAGCTTTGCCACTTGATAAATAGCTTTTGGTTGCCCAGCATTAACTGCACGAAGAAAATAATTGCATGCTGTCATCACATCCCTTTTTACACCAATACCCTTGAGATACAACACACCAAGGTTATAATAACCCCCATGTTCCTTATTCTCAGCTGCAATTTCAAAATATTCCTTTGCCTGCAATGACAATTAAAAAAACCATGTAAGTTCCTCGTGTTTATGAGTATTTAGATTATTACAATGGAGAATTGCATATTGTTCAAAACAGAAAAAGGTGGAATATCTAAGTTGACAACTTCTGTTATGTATTGGCTTCTAAAAGCTGCTTTTCTACAGTAAGTCTACATTAGCTTCTAAAAACTACTTTTATATAGTAAATGGCTTTCTACAATACCTAATTTTTAAATAGAGTGTCTTTTTAAGACGAGGTCTACTAGTCAATTATAATACATACTATAGTGAATTCATTTATATCGGTCAAAATCGCACGTAAGTCTCTCTTTTTACAAGCTTCTTTACAAGTTGGTACTATTTGTAACCCAAAACCAAAGCAAAAAGCCAATATAAACAGGCAGTTAGTCATACAAATTATATTAATATATTGATAATTTCATTGGCTCAATATTTATCAATAACTGAGAGTGCAGAACAGAAAATATTTGTTACTTTTCTTCTCCATTAGCAACTAGATGTGCTACTAAACCATCATTAAATACTATCCTAGTTAACATGGGAATACTGGCTAAAATAGCTCTCTTAGAAAAGATTGCAGTCATAATTTCTATTCCATTTGAAATTGATGTGATACTGAACCATCATTGTACCTTACTCACAGATGTTTCCTAATTTGGGGTTGGTAACTCAATAGCTGTACTAGTATTGGAATAATGGCTACAGTTTACAGCAGCTGGAAGTCATACATTGATCAAATGGGTTCACTTCATTTCCCCATGGTAACGAGATCAATTGTGAACTTGTGGGTCAAGATTGCTATAAGTTCATTTGAGTTCCTGTCTACTATAAGATGTGTAGCATTATCATTTACCAAAAGTCCAAAATAACCTATAGAAAAATCTAGCTGCCTATCGATTTCCCTAAACAGCAACAAAGATAGCAGTGGACACAGTGAAATTGTAACCCTGGAATAAATTTAGATATTCTAATTCAAGCTTTCTATTATCTAGGCCTTCTGTCCTACTACAAACTTGCAACCTTATTCCAAAAATTCTAATACATAATACTTACTTTTGTCAAGTTTTTCTTCTCCACCCCGTAGCCTTTGACATAGAGGTAACCCAGTCCATTGTAAGCTGAGTATTGTTGCTGCTTTGCTGCGAGTGTCAACCACCTGTATGCTTCGGTGTAGTTCCTTTCCACTCCGGCACCTCTAGCATAGATCTCCCCAAGAAGCTCCATTGCCCTTGTTTCGCCTTTCTCCACAGCCTTTGTGAACCAATGATATGCTTTGCCATAATCACGTCTGAGTCCTCGTAGTCCATAGTAATACAGAAGCCCTAATTTGTACATTGCAATAGCATTGCCTCGTTGTGCCTGGTACTCTGTGATTTGAAAATCTTCATCATCCTCACCTCGAGACTTCCTCAAGGCCTCCCTGTTTTCTTCAGTCCCACTGTGTAGCCGGACTGGTTCAATCACTGGTGGCTCCTTTGAGATCAAGGAGCTTGTCAGTGCAGCCTCTGCAAGTTCAGCATATAGTGTGACTGATTCTTCGTACATCTGCAAAAGCAAATTGTTCAAGTAAATAAAAAATTATAATGTTAGCAATAGCATTGATTGTCCCTGGCAATCTAAAAAGAAGCTAAATGATAATAATTAGGTCCAAATCATTTATGTAGCATAGATCACTATTAAAAGTGACAGAAACAATTAAAAGATGATAAATGTAACAGACTGCCAACAAATTATACCCAGATCAAATGCAATGAAAGAACCAAATTTGAGTAATTCATGTGTTTCAATGAAGTTCTGATCATGCCAAATTAACCGCAGTAAATGAAAGCAAATTAAAGGGATAACAGAACTCGGCAGGAAGCTACACAAACAGGGGTTAATGCTATTTTCTCAAACAAGGGCAAAATGCTACCATGTTTCCTTACTTTCATGCAAACAGAACACAACCATTGCCAAGATAAAAGCGCAATGGAAACACAACCATTATCAAGATAACAGCGCAATGGACATCCACTATGGGAATACAAGATAGAACGGCATAGGTTTCTCGTAGCATGAATATAGGCATGAAATACAAACTACAGACTGGACCAACAAAAAACTAAGCCTACCATTCGTACTACACCAAAATAGTAAAAGATTGGCAGCTAAATTATTCTAGTAGGGATCAGGGTATCGGAGGATGAGCTTAACTACATGAGAGGATGCTCAGAGCAGTTGAAAATACTGCATAATTAAATTCTTTTCATACCACTAAATTTATCAGCTTGATTCATGTTGCTTAGATCACCTCCAACTTCCAAGTCAAGTTGGATTGCCAGATAATGCACGGGTCACAAAATTATGTTAGCTCTAAATATACTGTTGGCCCTGCCACTAAAGTTCCTCCAGAGAAGATAGAGGGAAATTCAAATGAAATATAACATCATGTTCGTACACAGTTTGCTGCAACATTGTAGGTAAGGAGTGGGGAGTGGCTACTTGTAGAAACATTACTATAGGCTACCACTAAAATTCAACAAACCTAGCTAACAACTGCAAAAATTCTCAAATCCAGAGTCAAAAACCCACGCGGAGCAAAATTTTCACAATTTTTGCTACTGCTAAACACTACACTTAAGAGGTCAACCCCTCCCCAACCCGATACAAGCGAGCTAACTAACCTCACGCAAATCACTCAAACATGGAATCCCCATTAGATTACGCAAATTGTACAAGAAAGCAAACAAATCGAATCACATCACCTCCTGGCGGAAGTAGGCGTAGGCAAGGGCCATCTTAGACTGGAGGTCTCCTGCGTCGGCGGCGAATTTGTGCAGCAGGAACGCGCGCGAGCGGGACGCCGGGCGCGTCATCCCGGCGCCGGAGAGGAACGCGAGCGCGGACTGCGCGCCAGGGTGGCCCCCCGCGGCCGCAGCCTCGATCTGCGCGGCGGCGGTGGCGAACGCGGCGTCGTCCCCCGCGGAGGCCGCGGAGAGCATCGCGCGGGCCCCCGCGACGAAGAGCGCATCGGACGGCGAGTCTGGCTCATCGCCCAAAGGGGAGGGGCTGGTGGGGTCGAGGAGGGGGACCCAGGAGGACGGAGAGAGGAGGGGGTCGGTGGCGCGGGAATCGTCGGCGAAGTCGTCCCACTCGTCGGCGTCGGCGGAGGGGAGGGCGGAGGCGTCCTTGAGGAAGTCGTCATGGGAGAGGACCAGGACAAAGTGGCGGACGGCGGTGGCACGGGGGAGGAGGGCGGCGGCGGCGAGTAGGAGGAGATGGGCCAGATGGCGGTGGAGAACGCGAGCCATCAGCGAAGGCACCAGACGAGATCCCGTGTTCTGCAGTGAGTTGGGGGGGTCGGGATAAGGAGATGGGAACCGTCTGACTGACAGGTGGGGTAGTAGAGGGGCGGCCGAGTAATGAACGGCTGGGTATTTTGGGCTTCAAGTGGGGGTCTGAGTGATCTATAATGGGCCGGTGGAAAAGACGATCCACAAATGAATATGTTGGCCCATGAGTTTACTAAGGGCCTGTTTGGCAACGGCTCGGCTTATAGCTTTTGGCTGAAATTTTTGAATTTTGGCTGTTTACGGTATAGATTACGGAGAGATAGATACTTGCGATTTTGACTGGTACAGATGTTGGGCTTTTAACGTGTAGATCATTTAATTTGTAGACTCCGTCTTGAGAAAATACTCTATTTAAAAGTCAGATACTGTAGTAAAAGTCAGAAACCGTTAGCTTCGAAGAAAAAGAATATGCTCTATACTTCGCTTGTCACTGCCTTGCCATGTCGAGGAGGAAGATCGCCTGCCCCCGTCTGTAAGGTTGGGCCCCCTGATGGTGGGCCAATGACATGCCCAAACGAGGAGGAGCGCCTCAGCCTGTCAAGCTCTAGATGGGCTGTATCGGCCTGGACATACCTACTCAGAAGTTCGGCCCAACAAAGCCCATATTTGTATAGATAATGCTAGCGCTAGTTTAGGTATGGGCCGATCTGACCCGGCCAGACGAGCCGAAATTTACGAAGTCTAGTACGCTATTTGGACGGCCTCTTGATAGAAAAAAAACCTCCAATACTGGAGTAGCCTCGAGAACGCCGACGCCTGAGCGAGCAGTGATTGCTGATCCAGCAGAGGGCAATCACAGTATCCAGCGAGGTTAATTTGACATTTCGGAGTCGCAGCTGATGGATCGATCGATCGAGCAGCCAATGCGGGTGCGTGACTGGCTTCCACCTCACGTGACCATTAATGGAGGCAGCAAACATCCAACACCTTCGAAAGCGATAAACAAACCCCGGAAACCGTGGCGACCCAGGAACTGGTCAGCGGCTCGGCGCTCGCATGCCCTGCTCCCTCGCCCAGGCGCGCGCGCAGTGGCGGAGGACAAAAAAAATTTAAGGTATGGCGAAGTCGATAACATAGATAGTAAAGTAATATCTCTCAAAATGGTTCACTAGACATAGTGATAGTCAAGCACAAAATATATAAGTAAAAACATTTAGGATGAATAGAATTATAGAAAATACAAGCAAAGTCAACTAACCATGTGACGATGAAGCTTCAGTCACGCCTAGGCGACCTAGGCAATTGCATTTGCCTATCTTTCTTGTTTTGAAATGTTTTCTTGATCTTGTCAAGATCAATTCCTTTAAATATTTCTCGCTCAATGTAGCACACCATTAAGTCGTTAAGCCAAGCATCAGACATCTTGTTGCGCAATTTTGTTTTGATAATCTTCATAGCTGAAAAGACCCTTTCAACTGATGTCGTCGCTACCGGTAGTATCAATTCCAACTCAATTAGACGATAAACCAATGGGAAAACAGTATGTCTATCAAGTTCAATCATTTGTGCAGCTAGGCTTGCCAGATCATGACAATCTCTAAACTCCTCAAGTCTTCTCACATGAATAATAAATAACTCAAGTTGATCTTTTATGCCCCTCTTATCGGAATAGGAGAAATCATCAAAATATATCTCAGTAAGCCGAGCAAGCTTGTCCACATCAAATTTAGAGAATGAATCTCTCGGGTCAAGACAAGAAAAGCAAACAAGCAATTCTAAAGATCCCTGTGCTTCAAAATTAACCAAACAAAATTAATTGGTAAGTGGTAACCGAAAGATTGAATAACAACAATGGAAAAACTAAAAAAGTATCAGAGAGTTGGATGACTTACTGTAATGACGCCGACTGCGTATGTGCTGCCTGAGACTGCGAACTGCCGTGACGAAGTGCCGAAGTGCCGAATTGAGCCATGCCGAAGTCGCCAACTGATCCGCTCATCCGCAGCTAATGGATTCGTCTCCGAACTGGCGAACTGGCGAGTCGCGAAAATTGGAGCGGCCGGCGGCTGAAGGCAAAGCGTCGTCGCTGCTCGAAAACGAACGGCTACGCGCATCCCGATCCACATATGTTGCGCGCCCACAAGCCACAAGCCCACAAGGCAAACCGCAGCGTGAAGCGTCAAGGCCCAAAGGCCAAAGGTCGACTAACAGACTTACGAAGTAACGATTCGATCATCTTCCTCGTGAGAACATTCGGACTTCGTTCAATAGCAGCGGCGGGACCTTCAACTTTGGCATCCATGGCGGCGGATCAACTCGGGGTGGGGATTGCGGCGGAGCCAAGGTAGGGCGAGCGCCCTACCTTGCCCTACCGGGCCCTCCGCCCCTGCGCGCGCAGGCCATGGAGAGACTGGTGGAATCTCTTGAGCTGCGTGACCAGAAGCTTTTCGAGCTTCGCATGGCTCGGGGTATTCTTTTGGCCTGGTTTTTTTAAGTGTAGCAGATGATTTTTGTTTGTGTTTTTAGCATGATAATAGACAATAGAGATATGGATGATATATATAATTTTAAATTTAGAAAATTATTTAGAGAATGCGTTAAACTTAAGACCACACTTTTATGACATTTATTTTCCCTCACACTAAACTAAATTAAGCTGATCTGGCTAATCGAGCAGCTGGCCTGTATTGCAGATTTATGTGTGAATGACTATAGCTTGTGCCGACGGTATGTTCTTTTTTCCTTTGTCACAAGCCACCAAATACTGAAATACTACGTGCACCTCACATTTGAGTTAACGTGAGGCGACCCAGGGCCGACCTTGGGCCTGGGCAGCAGGGGCAACTGCCTAGGGCCTATGAAAACTAGGGGCCCCTAGTCTAAGCCCATGTATTATGTATATATACATCATGTATTGGGGTTCTTTGCTCCTGCCGATTGCCGTTCAGGCTCTTCCGTTGTGATTGGGCCAGCCGAAGACAACAGCCCAATCCATCCGGGCCTGGCGCTGTCGCGCTGAGAGACCAGCCACCAGCGACCGAGAGATCAGAGACGTTGTGAAATATCGAACGGCCCGGCATTATCTAGCGCTGCGCTGAGTCTGAGAGACCAGAGACGACTCGAGCGAGACGCATCGATGCCAATCAGCGATTGCGGCCAGATTGCCAGAATCCCCATTCCCCAATCTTTCGTCGCCTCCGATGCGAGCAGGAGATTCGCCAGATCCGGAGATACGAACAGGCCAATCGCACGCCGCCGTCGCCGCGTCGCCGCCTCCGCCTGCTGGTAAGTCGGCATAACCCAGATCCGCCAGATTCCCATTCCTCAATCCGATCTCGCCATTAATGGAGGAGAAGAGGAAGAGCCCAATTTCTTCGATTCCCAACCAATTTGTCTTTGATTTCTTCGCTTTGCAACGGCTCTCGAAATCCCCTCATATAGCCATTGCATTTGCATACGCCGGTATGGTCATTTACTCATTCGCATCCCCCTATTCGGCCATTGCATACGCGGCGGAGGAGGCAAGAGCAAGAGGCAAGAGCAGAGAAGTTGCTCCGCGGCGGCGCGGCGTGCCGGTGTCCCGCGTCCGCCTCCACAGGCCGACCTGACCAGACGACCGGTTCATCAACCGATAACGAGCTCAAGGTGACACACTTTGCATGTTCATTCAGTCATTCACTCATTCCGCAATTTGCATCCTAATGTTTTGTTGAAATCTGCAATCTGCATTCTAATGGTAGTGGTACTGTGGTAGAAATCGGACTTGGAGTGGAGACTGTGGTCTGTGGAGTCTGAGTCTTGCCGTCTTGGAGAGTTGGAGTTGGAGAAGGGCAGAACCGCAGAAGGAGAAGGCCAAAGGCAATTGGGCAAACCGGCAGCAAAGGCCAATTCCTGGGGCATAGCTACAGTCTATAGGCTACAGTAGGGCCTGGTGTGGTAAGATGTAGCATTATCAGTCTTGTTTGTTCTGCGAATAATAGATGATGGCTCTCCTTATTGTCCTTTGAGTGATGCAATGTTGTAGTTTACCCATAGTGGAATGTTATAGTTTCTTCAGACTTATAAGTAATATTAATGGGATATTGGATTGTCACCAAAAATGACTTCTGTGTTTTTATGTACATTTTAAAGCACATGGCAATATGAGACTATGAATATTTGCTATGTAGTATTGAACATTAGCTTAATAGTTGATATAAAAATATGTTTGTGTTTGAGTAAAGAGCCTCAATTTCTATCTCGCCCCAGAACCCTAAATGTCTAGACCGGCCCTGAGGCGACCTGACCTCTGCCGGTCTGATCTGCCGGCCGAAACAAGGATGTCCGTTGTTCTATCTCGTGAGTCGTGAAGTTGTGAAACCGCCGGCCGAAACAAGGCTGTTCGTTGCTCTATCTCGTGAGTCGTGAAGTCGTGAAACCGCAGTCCAATCTTGGCATCTCACTGAGGGCTAGTAAGTGGCCGTACCCAGACAACCCAGTACTAGCTGGCATCTACGTAGTACCTACAAATCGATCGCTAGGGTTTCACTGTTCAAACACGTCAAACTTTCACAGTAGTACTCCTAGCCATCTTGTCAAGATTTACCTCCATGCAATGCATACTTCTCTACGTGCCTGGATACAAAAGTGTGCGCACTCCTAGGCATGCACGCCAGTTCAGTTTTTGACCTTGGATTAGAGGAGGTGGTACAATAAAGTTTAGTCAGCAGGTTATAGCAAATATAATATCAACTAAATCTTACATGGCAGAAAGAGAAAGGAAGAGAGAAAAGGAAGCTGGCTACTAAATTACAGCTAGCTATAGCACGTAAAAATATGCATTTCACTCTCTTACACGTGGGGCCAAATAGTTATTGTAATAGCTATCTTATTGTATGAACTATTTTTTTGAAGGCTATAGATGAAATGGACAAGTGTTATAGCCACTAGTTGACTATATTATTGTACTTGCTCATAAGGCTTAGTCAGCAAGTTATATTAAATATAATATCAATCAAATCTTACGTGGCAGAGAGAGAAAGGAAGAGAGAGAAGGAAGCTGGCTACTAAATTACAGCTAGCTATAGCACGTAAAAATATGCATTTCACTCTCTTACACGTGGGGTCAAATAGTTATTGTAATAGTTATCTTATTGTATAAACTATTTTTTTGAAGACTATAGATGAAATGGATAAGTGTTATAGCCACTAGTTGGTTATACTATTGTACTTGCTCTTAGAGCAAGTTTAATAGTATAGATAGCTGCTACCTCTAATACATTTTCATGTCATCAAAAGATAATGATGCAGCTAACTCATACAATAAGCTGGCTATAAGTTGTCTCCACAAGAGCTCTCAATCATTTAATACATACATGGGTATTGATAATTTAATACATGCATGGGTATAGCAGTTAGTTCTATTGGTACATGCATGGATAACGTCTCTTTTCCTGTGCTATAGTCTGACTCTTGCATGGGAGCCGGCTTGGCTCTCTCTCTCCTTTTCTCTCCCCTCCACATAGGACTATGCTGACATAGATTCCCTTGTAGCTAGTACAGTCAACCTTATTAAACTTGCTCTTAAACTACGCTCGCTGAGAGATCGATGACTCGGATCGGATGTACTTGCTCCATCGTCGGTGAAAGATAGGGGCGCACGTGCAGATTATATAGAATGGGGGTGGAGAACATGAGGGCACCTTTTCCGGCGTCCTGTGCGTTAAGTTGCGCTACGGCACGCGCTCTCTCGCAAGCTGGCTGCGTGCACGATCCAAAAGGAAAAGACCCAAGCTCGCCTACGAATGAATCCCACAAATACGGTTCCGTTTGAACAACGGAATTGATGCACTTGAAACAAGGATAAAGTTAATATATAGTATACTATAGGTACAAGCAAATCCCAAGTTGAATGGAGTAGTGGCAATCTAAATCTGAAAATAGCGATCGAAATACTGCATCTCCATTTTTGTATGCATATATGTTTTTGCAGTATAAGTGTATAACTGGATTTTCTAGCCATGTGTGAGCATTGGTCGCCGTCTTTTCTCTACCCCTATAATCCACCAGTTAAAATTATCCTACATCCACCCAACAATTACTTGCTCCACAGTCATGACCTTAACTACGCCCACACCACAATATACACCCAGAATTACACCATCCTAAAAACGTCCGTACCAGATTAACTCTCCTCTATTTTCTCTCCTTACTCAACCATATCCGACGGTCATCCTTCAATGGATCTGCGCTACCCCTCCCTCCGCCTCCCCCGCGCCTCCTCCCTCCTCCCCCGCGCCTCCTCCGCTCCCTCCGCCTCCCCCGCGCCTCCCCTCCCTCCGCCTCCCCCATCCTCCCTCCGCCTCCCCCATCCTCCCCCGCGCCTCCCCTCCCTCCGCCTCCCCCCATCCTCCACCGCGCCTCCCCTCCCTCCGCCTCCCCCCATCCTCCACCGCGCTTCCCCTACGTCGCCATGGACACGGAGTTCCCCCGCGTCATCCACCGCTCCGCCAAGCACCCCGCCCTCCTCACCGCCGCCAAGCGCTATTCAAGGCCAACGTCGACGCACTTCACCTCATCCAGGTCGGCCTCACCCTCGCCGCCTCGCCCGACTCCCCCGCTCCGCCGCCATCTCCTCCTCCCCCCACCCGTCCGGTCCGCCGCCGCCTCCTCCTCCTCCCCACCCCGTGCCGCCGCCGCCGCCTCCTCCTCTTCCCCACCCCGCGCCGCCGCCTCCTCCTCCCCCCACCCCGCGGCGGTCGATCCCCGCTTTTTATTTTCTTCCAGCTTCCTCCCGCTCCCACTGGCCTGCTCGAATCCCTCCACATCCAGTCTCTCCAAACCCTAGGAGGCCACCATTAGGGTTAGGGACTCCTCCTCCTCCTCCTCCACTCGCGCCGCCGAGATGATGCACACCGGCGCCGCCCGCTACGACTTCGACCGCTTCGGCGTCATCTTCCGCCCTCCCGCGCCGGTCCGATCGCATGATCGCCACCGGCACTCTCACCAACAAGATGGCACCCGCCCCGCAAGTGAGTATCGGTTTACCACCTTCCTCCTCTCTCCACCGCTCGATTTCGATCCGGGATTTCGTGTTGTGCTGCGCTAGATCTGGTGAAGGGTCTGGGTAGGGGAACAATGGGACTCGATATAAAGAAGTTTTGGGTTGGATTTGCTGTTTGTATGGATCTTCCCAGCGTAACCGACCGCTAATGTGATGTTAGTCTATAGTTTAGAAAGGCCCTATTCCCCATCTTTGGATTTGTTTTGAAAACCTGCCACAAATTCAAAACTAGCTCCGATCTTTGGATTGTCTCATTAGGATAGACGGGCTATTGCAGAGGTTGAAACATAGAAATGCCCTATACATTCCAGCATCAATAGTACTAACTATTAACGTAATTGAACGCATGTCCATTAGGATTGCAGATCACTCAAACTAAAGGGCCATGAAAACACCATAATCGAGTATATGCCCTGTATGACTTTGAAGAGATTGGAGATGATGTATTGATTTAATGTTTAGATAGGGCATTCCATGGAGAGGTCTTAGGCTCTTACATTGTTGGTAACTCAACCATAAGTGAAGAAGATAAATTGATTTAATGTTTAGATAGGGCAATTCCATGGCAAGGTCTTAGGCTCTTACACCGTCTCGAAAGTCAATCATACAGTGAAGAAGGATTTTTGGTGTGTTAGATACAATGTGTCCATAGGTTATTAAGGCTTGCTAAGTTTCAATATCCTACTTCATGAAATAATACAATGCTCTTTGGGTGATGGTACACTACCTTTGCAACTCCTTAATATCCATCTTTGTTGTGTACTTTATCATGGTAGAAAGAATCGAAGACATGCGCTATCTGCTTTGCATATGCATGGATTTGTTTATGCAAGAGATTGGAACACAAAAAGAATTTGCTTTGATCGGGGTGAGGATGTGGCTCATGTCTGTTTTGATACTTTGAAATCCAATACGAGCTATATTGTTGTGATTTGTGAATGTCTTGATCACTTAGGGTGAGGAGGTGTGGTGATGTGTTGTTTTGATACATTTCGAATCCAGAAGAGTTATATTGCGTGATTTGTGAATGTATTTGTTTACATGTAAATCGGTCGTTGTTTGGTGAATCCTCGAGGAAGTCCGGATTATAGTTATCCGCTTCTACTACTCTCCATTCTTTTTTAACATGTGTTTGTACTTGAGAAGATTTGACGAACAACTTCGATTGTACTGTTGCTATTTGGAGAGGATTCGCTTTAAGGTCATTCATTCTCTTGCGGCTCATAGGTTTGTGATGGTCACATTGGTAACTTTCTCTGCATGGTTTATGACCGGATGCCCGAGCCTCGATCGCGCGCCTAATGTTCTATCACGATGGGAGGCCTTGTTGCAATCAAGACATTGATAATTACTGCAATAGGGCCAAGAGTTGGACTAACTCTTCAAGAAAGCATTAGGATAGGGTCTTTGCTTTCTCAAGGAGGCGAGTTTGGGTTTGTGGTATTTTCTTTGGCAAACAGTTAGTTTTTATTAGAAATTATTTATTTTTGTTGTTTTGTCAGTCACTGTCTTGTTTTGGTGCTTAGTAGCTACCTTGACTGAAACAGGCTTGGTGTCCTACCGCTGGAGTTGAATAAACTTCTCACTAAACATGCTTATATTCCAAGGAGAAGTGTCACTGACATGTACTCTTTTGACAAGTGTACAGATTTGGTAAGTGCTTTCTTTTTTTTCTTGCCAAATTTATGTAACTATCCTTGGGACCTTTAATTCATTAGCAAAATCTGCATCTTCTGCTTTTTAATATTTTTGGTTCATACATTCTCAGGAACACAATAGCGATGCACTGTACAATTAACTAGCTGCTTCAACTACTTCCTTGTTTGAAGCAAATGGCCATAGAGAACCTCTTGTAATGGACAATGTGCAGTGCTTTCTATGATACTGGAGAGTCATGTTTGCTTTGATAAAACTACAATCGACACGCTTTAAAGCAACAAAGTTAGTCTTGAGAATATCTTGTTGCTATGAGTCTATGGTGAACAGAACATAAATATAGAAGAATTGCTTTTCCTTGTCCTTGTACTACCCTTGGGCTTCTTGAACTTGCTAAGAAAGGTGAAGTTTGGTTCTAAGTTTCCTTTGACTGGTCCCGCACATCGTGATAATTGGATTCTACTTCCTATTTTTGTGTTTGATTGTGGAAAAAATGATTTTACTAGAGCTTAAGGTTTAACATCTTGTAAATGTTGTCCCTATATTTTAGAACCGGCATGTAATGTCAATTGATTTCTCATTTTGTTATGAACTTTTGATACTGGGATTGTACTACGAATTGGTTGAAAAAGTTATTTACTACTTTACTCGCCACTTTCATCTACCAATAGTATGGCATTGACTATATTAATTATTAAGACCGCTCAATAAAATGATCTTGTTTCATGGTGATGGATCTACCTTGACAAGAATTTCGCAATGTCTTGAGGACTTCTTTGGATTATATTTGATAGATTTTTTTTAACCATCAGCCTCAAAGTATGCTCAAAAGATTGAAAGTACAAAGAAAAACAAAGCGAAAATCCATGAGAGCACCGGTCTTAGACAAGAAATTACCTAATGACCGGATGTCAAATCACCGTAAGTTCGCAGCTTATTAGTTACATGGTATTTTCATAAGTATAGTTACGATCGTTATTGGCTACATGATATTTTCATGGGTATATGTGGCAGTAGAGTCTGTACTCCTTCAAGTTACACATTGCTACACATCAAATGTTTGGTCCGACCTTAGTTGTACTAAATGTTAATTAGCTTTTATGACATCATTCGTAATATGTCAGTAGCTTTTATGACATCGACCGTAATATGTTTGTAGCTTTTATGACATTAATCAATAATGAGACGCTATACATTGTGTTAAATATGCGGCTCGAATCTGGTCATGTAGATGTGGCGGCCTCATCTCCAAGCGATTAGGATTGTAGTATAGCTGTACTTTATCTCTTGTAGTTAAAATGCGTTCTCATATACTCTAAATATAGCATAATATAATGGCAATATTGTGACGTGCAATTCAAGTATACCAAACAATGTACTAGAATTTAGGTATTAAGCAATTCTAGCGTGATTCGAGTATTGACCGTGATTAACAAAGCGCATGTAGGTATTAAGTTTTGTAAATGCCGGTAAATTTTAAGTTTTAGCTACCATAACTAGAGATTAGCATGTCTGGGACCATGTAGAAGGGATCATCGTCTATGACAAAGAAGAGCCACAGCCCACATACATATGGTTATCCACGGCAACCACATACATATGGTTATCCACACCAACAAATTGGAATAGGAGGGATTTGTAGCTGCGAGATCAACGACGTTGGCCATGGCAGCAAATGGAGAGAAGTCTTAAAATTTTGTTGGCTTCTAATATCACATCTGGTCTCATGGCCCCCAGTTTGGTTTTGAACTTTTCGGAGGTTTGCTGATAGAAGAATCAATAAGTCCATTGCTTGTGGGGATGAAATGATGCGAGCTGCTTGGTGTTCTCAACACAATTAACGTATGCATAATGTTGTCACCAAAACCTTCCGCCGTTGTCATTAATGGCTCCATCTAAGTTTTCGCTAATAATCCCGCAATATGATCCAATTTCTCCGCAATATTATCTTGTTTTGTATTTTACCGTAGCGTTAGCACGGGCACACTACTATAGAATCTACTATTCACAAATACGGCCAACTTATACCTCCATGCCACGGTATACCAACTAATCTCTCAGAATAGAATAACGGAAAATTTCCACTGCACCAAATCGAACCTATTTTTTAGAATCATGAACCTAATTTCCATTTCACTGATTGAATTTTCTAAACAAATTTGTTTGCTAGTCGTGAGCATACCAAGTCTTGGAGCAAGGATATTTGTGAGGTCCAACGAGTAGTTCTTGGTTTTTATAAAAGCGGACTTCGCTTTACATCTAATATGGTAATAACGAACCATAAATTGAGTTGATTCTCAAGTCTCAACATCAAAATCCTAAAGAATTATAGTGCGATGATACATAAGAAAGGACAACACACCTGAGTAGGATTAAGGATCAGCATGCGATCAATTAATTCCACAGCATGGCAGTCAAAGCTGGAAATGGGAGTTTTTTTGGTCACATTCAATCTTAATAGGAAAATAGTAACTATTGTCAATACACAGGCGATAAGTGATAGCAGCTGGATTACCTCTGAAATATCTCTCAAGCGTCGTTTGGTTGGTGTCACAGGATGGATAGTCTTGTACAATGGTAGCTTTGATATTCCTGGCCAGTTTTCCTCATTTGGAAATCCGCAGAGTTCAAATATTTTTGATAGCTGCTCTTGCGAAAACAACATACAAGTTTCTGTCAAGGTTTTTTGATAGATGGTTCAGGCGAGACATGACTTATTATTGCCTTGTTATGCATTATAATTGGCCTAGGCTTGTAATTTCATGACCTGAACTTGCTGGTGATATACATGAGTGTTTTCCAGATTATATACATGGTGATATACAATTGCGTGAAACTTAAACTATGAAAAAAATATCGTCATTTAGTTGTTTTCATATGCATCCCTGAAATGCCGTCGTAGCGTTAGCACGGACACTATACTAGTGGTCTTAAGAACAGCACTGGAGTTTGGATCTGTACGCGTTTAATCTGATGCCACTTTTTTAAATATAATTTGCAACTGGCCTTGGGTGTTTGAACCATCCCTAATTAAAATGTTGGGGTCAAATTCCTTGGTCGCAACGCCGAGGCTAGTGCTTTTGTCGCGCCAGAGGCCTCGCTTTGGACTGTTCTGGATGAGCGGTACACTGGTACTAGAACGAGCTTTTCAGGCATGCATGCAGACAAGGTCTGTTCCCTCATCTCCACGGAAGATCGAAGAAGACCTCTCCAATGTCAGTCTCACTGACATCCATGCATTCTAGGAATAGCACATCAAGGCAAATCAAAAACTAAAAATGTCGTGAACTCTTATAATTACTTGCACGGTGGTAAAACTCTAGCACCAAAATGAGGAAATATAGACCGCCATTGACGGACTCTGCTGCTAGAGAAGTCAACTGTAAGTAGCAGGTGTAGATGTTTACATTGGCCACGGATCTGTTTGTTTTTAAGAAGCGAAAAATATCGGGGCTGTTCTTTTTAGCTGCGGCTTATAGCTTTTGGGCTGTTTATACGAGAGATAACAGAGTAACAAAAACTCACGTGCAGTTTTTGCCGATATAAATGAAGTCAGTAAAGTATATACTACAATTAACTAGTAGAAATACTTCATTTAAAAGTTGGTTACTGTAGAAAAGCCGAAAAGCAGATTTTAGAAGCTGAAAAGAACAGGGCTATCATACAATCTCTTTGTAATAGAAGTCGGTCTTCTTAGCTTACTCGATCTTAACAACATTACAAACAGTGCTCGGAATGGACATATATTTATGGAAGTGTTTATACATCATTTAACTATTTTTTAAAGCAAAACTAATTAGATTTTAAGGCATTAGATGGAGATATAACGTTCTAGATCATTTTTTTGCTTGTATGGGTGGATTCGTGGATGAAGATCCAATATCCTAGATCATTTTTTTAAAGGGTCTTGTATGGGTAGATCCATTGGATAGAGATCCAACATCCCAGATCATTTTTTTTGGAGGGGATTGTATGCGTGGATCCGTTGGACGAATATCCAACACCCCAGATCATTTTTTGGAGGAGGGTTGTATGGGGGGATCCGTTAGATTGAGATCCAACATCTCAAAATCTAACTAATTTTGCCCTCAAAACAGTTGAATGTTCTATAGCACTTCGTGTTGGATCTCAATCCAATAGATCCTCCCATACAAGCCCGACCCCTCCAAAAAAATGATCTAGGGTGTTGGATCTCCATTCAACAGAACCATCCTTACAAACCCCTCAAAAAATTTATTTGGAGCGTTGGATCTTCATCCAACGTATCCACCTATACAAGCCCCCCTCAAAAAATGATCTGGGGTATTGAATCTCCATCTAACGTTTCAAAATCTGACTAATTTTGTTCATAAAAATAGTTGAATGTTGTATGAACACTCCTTATATTTATTGGTCGTGAGGAAAAGGAAATGAGAGAAAAATAAATGAGTACATTAATGTTTTTACTTGAAGCATCAAGCATGCCATGCTAAAAACAAGAAGAGTGTACTATGCCTAGCTAACTAATGCATGCGCAACCTAGCACCCTTCTCATTCAACTTCCTTTCTCCTCAGAGAACGGGTTAACCGAAGAGAACACGTCAAAAACGCCGAGGAGAAAAGAAGTAGAATCAGAAGCTTACGGCAGTCGCGCGCGTCATTATCGATCTCGATCGCAAGTTGATCTGCATGCCACATGTTGCCTTGCCTGCAGGCTCTCTGTCGCGTCACACACACACACACACAGTTTCACTCATTGCGTCACACACACACACAGTTTCACTCACCAAGAGGCAGCTTCCGCATGCGGCTCTTCTCGTACATGTCAGTATGTCAAGTCCTGATCTTGCATGCATCCGCTTCATCTATTGTGCAAAGGGTTTGAACCTGTGGGCACTCTCCTTTTGCTGACCCCCACCAGCTCCGCGCCGGCTTCTGACGGCGAGGGGGCCATACGTAGCGGCGCCATGGCCACGAACGCCGACATGCGAGCAGCGTCGACAAGGACGGCGACATGCGAGCAGCCGAGGAACGAGGAGTGGACATGCGAAGATGAGGAGCCACGACCTAGGGCTGTAAATGAGCCGAGATCGAGCGAGCTTGGCCTTCCAGGCTCGAGCTCGGTAGAAGCTCGAGCCGAGCTCGAGTTGGAGTCCGGGCTTGGACCGGGGCTCGAGCTCGGCTCGTTGAAACTCGGTAACAATTAAAATAATTTATTATGCACTATTTTTCAATAATAAAAAATTTTAAGCTCGAGCTCGGCTCTAGTAAGCTCGATAACAGTCAAAATAATTAAAATATACACTAATTTTCAACAATAAGAAAAGCTTGAGCTCGAGTTCGGCTCGAGTAAGCTCGGTAAGAATTAATATGTATTACTATTTGAGCTCGAATTGGGGCTCGCGAACTATTCGAGCTCGGCTCGGTGAAGCTCGCGAGCTCGAGATCAAGCTCGAGTTCGGCTCGTTTAAAGTTCAAACCGAGCCTAGAACGAGCCGAACTCGAGTAGCTCGCGAGCTTCGAGCTTTTTTACAGCCCTACCACGACCCGAGCAGCCCGTCGGCCGCCAGCCTCTCTCCCCGCCGAGAGCAACTGACCATAGCTATACCTCTAATCTCTCTCGCGCGCGGTCAATGCCAGTACACTACCACTAGTGCAGGTTCGCAACCTCGATCTCACCGGCCGTAGCAGAAGCGGTGGGAGGGCGCGCCCAGGGGGGAGGTGAAGCTGGCTATGGGCAAGGAGTACGAGTGCACATTAATGGCGAGGAGGGTCTAGGAGAGTGTCGGAAGGAGGAGGCGTCTGTGGTAGCTAGGACTTGTGTTATTGCTCAGTGTATGGGTGGTGTGTACTCGGCGAGTATAAAAGTGGTGAAGCCACTGGGATTTAAGGCTCCCTAAACCGTTGTATTTTATGATCTGAATCTGATGGAATCTAATCAATTAAGAATTTAGTCAGGTTTTGCTCAAGATGTATTTTGACCAGTAACTGGTTGAAAATACGAATTGATCGAAATTTATGATTGGAATCTTCATGTTCATGATGTACTCTACACCGACTTGCACTAGACGTAGTGTCCAAAGGTGTTTGCGTCGACTAGAGTCAGAAGTAGCTACTCAAGGCACTTCCAACTATAACTCTTCATCGTTGTCTTTTAAGACTGTTTTGTCTCCAAGCAGGGTGTTGTTCCCATCTTTGAGCAGATAATTATTCCAGTTTCTGAGTACGCCTCTGTTTGCATTGCCGACAAAGACTCTATTTCTTTGTCATCTAGGAGTCTTGTTTTCAATGCTATTTATACCACAGTAAGCCTCATGATAAACAACGTACACAATAATAGTTATCTATACATGTAATACACCAGGAACATTCTATAACTTCTCCTTCATATAGTGATTTCGCCGATTGTGCGTCCGTGGCTTTTTCTTCGTAAGGGTTTTCTACGTTAAATCTTTGTCTCATGATCCTGATTGTTCTTCATACTTCTCAATGAGCAAAGTGAATCTTGAAGCGTGGATTAGATGTTCAAGACGAAGGCACTCGAGCTACTATTGCAGCTCAACTCCAACAAAATGCTCTTCTTACTCCAACAAAATGCTCTTCGCTGATAGATCTCAGGACTTAGCATTAATGCTATGGGCCTGTTTGGCAGAGCTCCAGATTCTCATTTTTCAGCTTCTGCTCCAGATTCTATAAGAATCAACTTCTCTGAGAATCTGGAGCTACCTCTGAAAAGTGTTTGGCTAGTGGGTTGGCTCCAGATTCTTAAAAGAAGAGATTGGAGGGAAATAGACCATGTTACCCCTAGTTGTAACCATGAGATTTTGATTTAAGAGCTCTTCTTTGACATTTCTTGTCATGTTGTTACCCCTAGCATGTATTATCCTATTTTTGTACAATTTTTTTGGTACTCTACACCAATGCAGAAATGTCCTTTGTTGTTGATGCTTTGTTACCAAATATGTTTTGGTGCTGTATACCTTAAAAAGGCCAATAATCTCATTAATTTTGTTGGACCGAAATGGCAACAGAAGGGGGGGTGAATGTCGCTCCTTAAAAATTCCCCCACTTAACGAAACTCCTCTCCGATAGCTATGAAAAACTATGAAGAAGAATACTCATGTCTTTTGGAACTCCTAAACACACACGAGAAAGGAGCAATGAAGAAAATCCGCTCAAACAATATTTTCCAAAGGGGCCGGGATGAACATGGTTCAAAGGGAGGTCAGACCGCCCTTATAACGCCGGTCAGACCGCCCTTATAACACCGGTCAGACCGCCCCCCTTTTTCTGGCAACCCGAGAGCACTTTGAATTTTCTGAATTTTGAGTATTCCTTCAGACCTTCAAGAATCAAGCCAAGCACTGGATTCCTTTCATTCTTTTTAGCCCAGAGAAACACTATTACATACCAAATAGGTTAAGAGCCTCTGGGATCGAAGAAATCACACCAAGAAACAAGTATTTCAGATTATGGGTAAAAATCTGAAATCTTGAAAGACCCAAGTCAAAAATCAAATTTCTCTCAAACCCTTGATCCTTTGCACATGAAACTTTGGGGATATATTAGCAATAACCAAGGGACTCTCTAGTTCAAATTTCAAGC
Organism: Dendrocalamus sinicus; assembly: GCA_036346575.1. NCBI lineage: Eukaryota > Viridiplantae > Streptophyta > Magnoliopsida > Poales > Poaceae > Dendrocalamus > Dendrocalamus sinicus. The sequence goes on along the minus strand of CM070647.1, from coordinate 44,150,223 downwards.
CATCTTGAGAAGAGAAACATGAAATGCACTCAAACCCTAGAATTAACTGCAAACTTCAGAGAGGGCAATTAAAATCCAAATTGCTTAGAGTTCTTAAGTCCTTGGCTCATGAGAGTTTGCAGATAAGTTAGCAATAGCAAAAGGACTCTTCAGCTCAGAAATCAAGCCAACTCCTTTGGAGAATCAAGAGTTACCTCAAACCCTAGAACAGAATATATGAACATAGGAGGCTGGAAGGGAAAAACTGAAAATAGAATTGATTTGCTCTTGGCAGAACCTGACCAAATGGCCTAAAGATATCATCCCATGTCATAGCAACTCATTTTGGCACTCCCCATCAAGAAATAGCAAGAAAAGCAAAATCTCAAGAATCTCACAACCAGAGCATCGTAGAACAGACATGAACAGGAAGAAACCTCAGATTTTCATTCCAAATCACAGAAGCTACAGAGAGCTACGTCCCCATACGCATGGACATTAGAACAAGATGAATGATTACATGATTCACCACTCAATCCTCTCCCTCTCCCTCAACCATACATGCTTGGAAAGGAGGAGCACTCAAGAACACATCGATGGAGGACAACAGACACCTCTGTCTCTCCTCACCAACTCTCACCCACTAAAGCCTAAAGCCAAAACAAACTCTCAAAGCCTCTTTTGACTCTAGCAAACCCTAATTCTCCTCAAGTGCTCGAGTGGGCATGCAGCCCCTCCAACCTATTTATAGCCCACGGCTAACGGGTCTCCGCCCCGTTACGCCCGCTATTTCCAACGGAGCCCGCTCCCGCTTGTGCAGCCTTGCGAAATTCCCATTTCGCCCCTCGTGCACCTTCCGGGAAGCTTCCGCGCTCCTTGTCTCGCACGCCTCGCAACCACCTCGAGTCCACGTCGTCTTCGACACATCCCGACCGTTCTGACCTCAGCGCCACCTGCGCCTAGTCCGGTCCACCATGTCTCGCCACGACTCCGCCTGATGTCCTGCAGCCATACAGACAAGAAACACATCAAATAGCACCGCTCGATACATGAAAGCATAAATACCATCATACTTACCACAGATGAAGTCCAAACCTGTCAAATCAAAGATTCAGCGTTCTAATCCCATATGACCAAGTTTGACCAAGTCCGACCGAGCCCGATTGCGCCACGCAACGACTCGGTCCGAACCACCCAAACCAAACTTGACTTACCCAAATTAATGTCAATTACTCATCACGCACATGTGGTCACCTCCACATGGTCCATCAAATTTATTTTTTCTAAATTGTATGCATAAGTCTAATTAAGAGTGGCAATAATGTACAAAATAAAAAAAAGGTGTGATAAAGAAACAACAAACGTGACATGGGAAATATAAAGGAAAATAGAACCATGAGAAAAATTGCATCATCGTTTGGAACAAGTTCTTGTACTTGCTGCATGTTCATGAATAAGGGCAACTAATTAACGAGGAACATGAGTAGGGATAATACCGATATTGTTGTACTTTAAACAATTTATCTTTTACTTTTCATCCTATTACAAATAATGTAGCAAATTTCACCAACTTTCATCAATAGCCTTTGCAAGGTCATCACGAAACCTATCTATAGCTCTATCACTCGATTGTGACGTTGACACATCTGATGCATCTTGAGAAATGACATATTTTTCATATCTTGATGGTATTGTTGGCACATAATTAGGATTCCGCTCGAACCTATGACCTGGACGATTACCAGCAGCTACTTGTTCAGCAAATAGTTCACATACTATCCTAGTGTGTTCGTCAGTCCACTCGGCATTGTCACCCATCTGTTACATTAACATCATTCAAATGACAAATCTGACAAAACATTATAGTGCAATCATCAAGATATACCTTCAATTGAGGAAAATGCAAAAGCTGAACATTTGCTAGTCACAGGCCTTATGGTCAATGTTCCTGGACAATGTTGGCACTTATCAAAGCTGGATAGGTATGATCATTACGATGGAAAGAAAGTAGTATACAAATGTTGGACTATGGAATTGTTTTCTTACAAGGGAGTATGATCCTTTCAGCATGATAGGCTGTGGATCTCATTCTCCTGGAGAGGTGTTATTTTTGTTATTCTGAAAACAGTACTGAGTGTCTTTAGGTATGTAGGTATGTGTTTTCAAAAATGTATAACTCAAGGCTTCCAATGGATCCGATAAACGTGAGAGTCATGTTTGAGAAATTGTGTAAATACTACCCTCTATCTTACTCTGTAAGTTACAGTATTTCAAACCATATTCTACTGCATGTTGTCACAAACGAAAATATGTATGGACATACGAAAACATGGTGAACTCAAGAAAGTATTTCATCTAGGAAAATGTCAGAGCAGTCTGCCAGATGAGTGTGCGGCTAGTGGATGGAAAAACAACAACTGAATCCCGCTCCTTTGCACAAGCAGCAAGACTTATCATGAGCATGCAGCTCGGCAACGCTGACTTTCCACAGGAGGTAACTGCTACAATGAATTTTGTATTATACAAATTGATTTGAAGTCTAGACTTTTCATGCTGTAATGAAGTATTAACCTCCTACTGAGCAGAACGAAACAAAATCATATAACAACAGAATTATTAGGTCCATCATACAAATCATACAATAACATGTGAAATTGCACATTGCAACCAAACCAAAGGTATCAGCTGAACATTGCAAATTGCATATTGCACATATCAAATAATCTGCACATTGCACATTGCTGCAAATCATACAAACCAAAGGTATACAAATTGCACATTGTAACCAAACCAAACCAAATTGCACATTGCACATTATATCAAATAATCTGCACATTATACAACCTCATCTGCAAACTCACCTGTAGGAGGCAGTGGCGGCGGAAGGAGGCGGTCTTGGCGGAGGCGGCGGTGCTCACGAGGCGCGGCGGTGCTCACAAGCGGCGAGCGCGGTGCTCAGGAGGAGGCGGCGGTGGCTTGGCAGGAAGGAGGCGGCGGTGCTGACGGGCGGAAGGAGGCGGGAGGCGGTGGCCGGCACGAGAGGGAGGAGGTGGGAGGGAGGCGGCGGCCGGCGCAAGAGGGAGGAGGCGGGAGGCGGTGGTCGGCACAAGAGGGAGGAGGCGGGAGGGAGGCGGCGGCCGGCGCGAGAGGGAGGAGGCAGGAGGCGGTGGCCGGCACGAGAGGGAGGAGGCGGGAGGGAGGCGGCGGCCGGCGCGAGAGGGAGGAGGCGGGAGGGAGGTGGCGGCCGACGCGAGAGGGAGGAGGCGGGCGTCGTGAGAGGGGAGGGCGTAGGCGGCGAGGAGGTGGGGTTAGATCTGAGGGAGGCGGGGGCGGGTGGGAAAGGGGTATATTGGTGGTATTTTGCGGGTAAATATTTTAATCTTCTAAGGGTAATTGTATTTAGGGTGTGTTGGCTCTCCACGAGAATCCACCTCAACCCAGCTTCTCCTGGTTAGTTCATTTTGGAACCTGCTCCACACAAGAAGCAGAATCAGTTAATTTTGAGAAGCGGGTTGTTTGGCACAGCTCCACAAGATTCAACAGAGAAGCTGGGAGCAGGAGCTGTACCAAACAGGCCCTATATAGGTTCAGAAAGGAGTCAAGCACTTCCTAGAGGATAATGAAATGCTAAAGCCTGTTTTAGCTGATAGGCTGGCGTGGTTCACGATAAATTCTCCAGTAGCATAATCTGCATGGCTAAAATTTACCATGCTTCCCAAACTCACTAGTTTGCAACATGTTTGCAGGCATCTGCTTTGTTTGCGCTACCGATGTTCTCCATTTATAAGATCTTCTCATCTACCATTAGATCAGTTTGCATCCACAGCTTCCTAATTTGACCATTCATAGTGCAGTTCTGGGCTTCAACTGGGATACAGTGATGTTCCCCTAACTGATCCATTGCCCTCATGGTTCTTGCATACTTCTCTACAGTAAGAAGGTTCAGGGAACATAGGACAGAGGCAGTAGTAAATCTTCTAACCGCAAGTACAAGCAATGAGTCGACAAGTAGGGATGATCGAGTCACAATCACAAGGTATGAATTGAATGTATGTTTACAAGTATAGGTATGAATTGAATGTTTGTTGTAACACCCCACTATGTGTAAGTTGGAAAATTTGGGAGTATAATTTTATTTTTAGCACAATTTGCAATTTTGGCAAAAACAGAATTCGCATTTGTAATTCAAATTGTGAACTAGATTCAAAGCAAGTCAAAATTCAAATTTTAATATGAATTCAAATCCAAAATATTAATCCAACTTTAAAGCCCGACACATACGAAGCACAATAATAGTTTCTGGCTTGAGCCATTTGCTAGTTGCCACTTGGAAATTTCCTTTGATCAAGAGTTAGGGAGGTATAAATCACAAGGTAAATCTCTCTTTTTATCTATCTTTACTACTTAAAAGAAATAGTTGATAGTGATAGTGGTTCAACTGCCTTTCCCAACCCTCATTGTACCTCCCTAAAAATCTCAAACAAAAATAGAAAAAAAGCAATCTACAAAAAAGAATCCATCAACTTAAAACTTCTCTAACTAAAAAAAAACAACAAACTCTGTTGGGTGCGCGGTAGAACCGAAGACACAGAGGCACGCCGCGGTTGAGTGTGGAGACAGAGCTAACGACATGGAACGATAGGCCAACCTTGATAATATCGACTCAATATATTGTGATAATATAAATATTTTTATCTATAATAAAATACGGACATTTAGCTAGTATTCCCAAACATATGAGTTAATATGCTGCTAGTTCGGCTGAAAAGACGGGCAAGGCCGCGCCCGGCCGGCGTCGTACCGTGAAGCCGTTCGTCGGTTCGTCCTCCCCTGCCACTGGAAGAGGCCTCGGGCCGTCCAATTGCAAAAGCGCGGATAGGTCAGCGCAAGCATCACACACATTGATAATGTATTCGGCCTGGTTGGAGCATCCTCATTCCCATATGGGCCAGACCGAAAAGCCCATGCATTCGGCCTAACAACGGCTAGCTTTATCTTCCCAAAACGAGCGGCGTTAGGACTTAGGGCATCTGTAGTGTATATAACCCAAAGGGCCTTAAGGTGGGTCCCATCTAAACCTTAAGACCAACTCCATAGTGTATATAACCCAAGGGGTCTTAAGACGGTCCCACTTGGCAGATAAAGAAAAATTGTATTTTAATGCTTGTGGCCAGGTCTTTAGCTTAAGGACCAGCCTTAAGCTTTTTTGGCTTAGGGCCTGCTTAAGGTCACCCCTGTAATGTATAAGGTTGACCTTAAGGTGACTTAAGACCTCCTCTTTTCATACACTACAGATGCCCTTAGGACAGCGTTTTGTGTGTGTATCATTGTATGTGCGCCCGTGTGGTTGTAAAGGCTGGTAATCCAAGGATCTTTGTCAATATGTTGGGCTTTAACCCCAGGCCATTAATATTGCAGAACATAGGCCCATGTGCAGTAAATTTTGGCCCACAATATCTCTTCAAATATTTATACCGATTGTATACCTCTAAAAATTTCAGATATTCATAGATTTAGACCTTGTGGCAATAGATTGTTCTCCCACGATCTTTAATGTTAAAGTTAGGTACTATTTGTGTACTTTAACATTGTGTTACTATTTGTGCACTTTAACAGTGTGTTATTGATAAAAAAACAGATGAACTTTATATAAAAAAATCAGGCCAGTTGTATAACAAAAATATGGGTAAATTCATAGGAAAAAATGATTTCATCTTTTTTTAGCATAACAATACAATTTTGTTACACCTTACAGATATGTTACAATAGAAATTAGGAGTCAAAGTTGCATTTTTGAGATGCCAATATCAAAAACACTTTTTTTCTGTGACTGGATGAAGTATACATTGGAATATCAGTTTTTTTTTAACCGAGAACCCTAGATTAAATTTGCAAGTTGCAGTTTCAACTAGTTTTCTTTACCAGGAGAGTGTTGTTACTTGTTAATTAATCTGATTTTGCGTGACAACCTAATGTTCAATCTAACTAGCTAGTTGGGCACCATTTGATTAAGAGAAAAACTAGAAAACGTTATACCGTTCAAATGGTATAGCACTCTCTCTCTCTCTCTTGCTCTCTCTTCCAGTCACCACTCCATCATTCTCGCTCTCGTGTGTTGGCCGATTTGGACATAGCGTACAACGGTCCGATCTCGTCGCCGGTGGCAACAAGGAGTGGATTTGACTGGAGGAGGCCCCCCATGGTGCTCCTGCTCGCCGTGAAGAAGAGGAGGGAAGGCTGTCGGATCTAGAGATGAGGAGCAGCATAGACTCCCCCATGGGGCCCAATGAAAGAGCTCAGGCGGCGTGGTCATAACCAAAGGAGCTGAGGCGCCACGGCAACTAATAGGTCCACCCCTCGCATGATGTTGAGAGAGGTCAGGAAGGCGGTGGAGGGAGGCACGGCGAGGCAGTAGTGCACTAAATATTATATTAGGCAGAGTAGGTGTATGGGAAAGGGGGAGACGACGACAAGGTGAGATGAGGGGTGCAGAACTACTGCTGGCACCGAAGTAGAGAGAGGGAGGAGAGGGGGAACGGTGGGAGAGGAGAGGGAGAGTGACAGGTGAGAGGAGGGGAGGGAGGAGAGTCTATACCATTAGGAGCAGGGACGGAGCCACCGCCCGACAACTTTGGGCGGCTACCCAGGCTAGTCGACGAGCATCCCTGATGCGGATACGCATAAGATTAGTACTTTTCAATCAAATACATTATTTCACTGGAAAGAAGTATTGAGTCGCATTAAATATTGTCAGGTGAATTTGTTTCTTAATGAATTTCCTTCTATTCGTGGGAACGATATACTACCTTCTGCCAAATTCTTGTTTATTATTAGGTTTGAATATTATGATGATTCCGGGGCCAAAGCAATGGAGAAGCACAAGGAGGTTAATCATATTTGCTACCAAGAACAAAAAGCTCAAAGCCCATGGGAATGGAAAGGAGAAAGCCAAGTAGCCCATGCAGCTGATCAAGGAGGAAAGAAGCCCATGCAGTGGGAGAGCAAAAGGGGAGAAGCCTAAGGACTTAAACTACAAGTTTTGGATAAGATTTTCAAGCCAAATTCGGACTTCCCACGTGCTCAACCCAATTCAAACTCGGATTCAACTCAGAATTCAATTCGGATTCGGTTCGGGACAGCCTGACATGCAGTTACTAAAAAGGCCATAACTTTCACAAACGGAGTCCGATTCCGGTGTTCTTATACGCGTTGGAAATATAATTTCAAGGGCTACGCAATGGATCTGCTCCCACCTTCAAATTCATCACGGATAAAAAGTTATAACCGAAACAATATGACGGATGAAAAATATAGTTTTCTTTTTGTGAGAGTTCGTATCTAAAACTATATAGGGTTGAGTTGTACTTGGTTTGGGACCATATGGATGTCCCAAGGGGCTATATAAGCTTCGTATTGGTAGCCTTTAGGGCTTAGACCACGTTTGAGAAAAATCAATCTACTAAAGTTTTTGAGTTTAGCATTGCTGCCGAAATTCCTTATGGAATTAGGAGTGTCTTTTTCAATCAAGATCGTTCAGCCTTTCCGTTGGGAATTGGGTGCACGATAGATCTTTGCTTGGTGGTCAGCGAAATCAACACGAGTGCGTTTTGGCGGATTAAAGAGTGTTCGTCCCTTGCATTGGCATTGGAGGATCATTACGATTCATCAAGACTCCTATGAGTATCCATCCTACGTCGAGAAGATTGGGCAACCCCGTATCAATCCCTGTTAATGCATAGTGGCATCTAGGCCTTGATTACTCGGTGCTCTGTCCAGGCTCTCGTGCTCGGCTGGCTCTGCGTTTGGTTAGGAGCTCCCCCGACGGTATAGCACTCGCTAGCTGCTCCCTTTGATTAAATAAATACCAGCTTTGATATTTTTCTAGGATTGGATCAGTCTTAATATAGCGTTTACTAAATGCTCCCCTGCAAACAGAAACTTTGGAGCTCCGGTTCTGAAAGTTCATTTTGGCCTCTCACTCTTTTCCATTTCCGCAAAGGAAAGCACAGAGGAGGCTAAAGGAACTATGCGGTGGTCCGCCCGGCCGGGCAGATCTTTTTTTCGTGAGGAGACGGACGCGAAATATGTTGGATTAATTGGACTTGGTCCATTTTAATTTAGCAATTAATCAAATGAAATTCCTAGGCCTACTATTAGTGCTATGTGCAAAAACTGTTTAGTCCCATATGGAGAATTCAATGAGAGTTATACCACTTTAAAAGGTGGAACGAGGTAACCCCCTTGTGAAATTGAAGAGAACCAACACGCGCGCGCTCGCTCGCTCGCCTCGCCGCCGTGCCGTGCGGTGCGGTGCGGTGCGGTGCGTGTGCGTGTGCGTACGCACGCAGGCGTGTCGGGTGCGGGCGCGTTTTTCTTTATCTATTCGAAAATCGAAACGCACTGACTCGCTGGCAGTAACGGTTCAGTTACTAGTGGATTATGGGTGCAGTTACTAGTGACTAATGGGTGCAGTTACTGGTCACTTCAATTTTGCCGTTACAAGAGAACAGAGCATAAGAAGATTCTCCTCTTCATACGAAAGAACAGTTTTCTCTCCCTCTGTTTTTGTTGCTGCTCTCTGCAATCTCCGGTCCAGAACCTTGCGCGCACAAGTTTCTGGGCGAGTAGGCCTCCGGAACTTCGTCCGTTTGTGTACCTGCACGGGTAGGCGGGCGATCAAGTTTTTTGGGAGCGCATCAGCGTGACTACTCAATATGCGACGTCTACTTCCTGGTGGTGAACCGTTCGTGGGAATGCACTGCGAACATCTTCCTGCATCAAGCTTCATCCTGCATCACGCCTTGATCGACTACATCGAATAGGCCATCATGTCGACTGATGGTAACGGCGCCTCCGGTGTCTCGATCGCCCCGCCGAGGGTATAAATCTAAAACTTTTCTGGTGTATTTGTTTCTGTGCGCTATGAATATGTTAATAGATGTTTCTGTTAGCTTGTTCGTTAGCGAATATGAATACATCGTTGATAGATTACTCATGCATGTTTATGTCATGTTTTATATGCTGAATTTTTGGATTAAAATATGCCGAAAATTGACTAGATTTCCAACAATCCAAAAACTTGATAGGTCTTTTTCGGTAGTTGGCTTTGCTGCGTCGCTTAAGCCGCACCCTCCGTTTGATGGTTCAAATTTTAAGAGATGGCGTGCACGCGCAATCACGTGGTTTCTCGCCATGAAATGTTTTCATGTTGCACAAGGCAAGCTCTTGAGCCTCTGTCGATGAGGATGAACGCAAGTTCAATGCATGGATAACTTGTTTCGAGTGCACTTGTCAACATCTTGGCGGACAACATTGTGGATGTGTACATGCATTTGCCTACAGGCGAGAGAGATGTGGAATGCACTTGAGGCCAAGTTCGAATTTTCGATCTTGGCAGTGAGTGTATGTCATGGAGCGTTCTATGACTACAAGATGGTCGATGACCGTTACGTAGTAGAACAAGCTCATGAGATTGAGCGCCGCAAAGGAGCTCGAGAACAATAAGTGCGAGTTACGAACAAGTTTGTGGTGGCGGTATTATCGCTAAGTTACCACCTTCTTGGTCGGATTTTGCTACCTCTCTAAAACACAAGAGGCAGGAGTTGGTGTTCACGATCTCATTGGCACTCTTGGTGTTGAAGAAAAGCGAGGGCAAAAGATACTCGTGGCAAGAAAGTTGTCACGAGGAGGTTCTAGCGCCAATTTGGTGCGTAAGAAGAATCCTCGGGCTTTCCACAACAAGAAGAAAAATAAGCCTTTTGTCAAGCCCAAGGCTATTCTAGCGCCAATTTTTAAGAAGAAAGGCAAAGAAGAAAAATAAGCCTTTGTCAAGCCCAAGGCTACTGTGAAAGGCAAAGGTGATTTTGTGTGCGGTGGGCGGCCAAGGATTGTCCAGACCGCAAGGATAAGCGAAGAAGTCCGCCAACATGGTTATTAGTGACGCTAGAGGAACATCGGGGTACGGTAATTATTTACCTACAGTTCTTTCTGTTTGTCAATCACCTAAGTTGTGGGTTGACACTGGTGCTAATATTCATGTTTGTGTTGATATTTCCTTGTTTTCATCTTATCAGTCGGTCGAGGTTGCTCCTTGTTGATGGGGAACGGATCGCATGCACTGTTCAGGTGTTGGTACGGTTGATCGAAGTTTACTTGGAAAGACCGTGCGATTGAAGAACGTGCAGCATGTCCCTCCATAAAGAAGAATCTCGTTAGCGGATCTCTACTATGTAGAGATGGTTTTAGGCTTGCTTTTGAGTCCAATAAATGTGTCGTGTCTAAGTATGGAACATTTGTTGGTAAAGGCTATGAGAGCGGAGGTTTGTTCCGTTTTTCTTTGATGGATTCCTATAATAAAATTGTGAACCATGTGTGTAATGATGATGATGAGTCTAATGTTTGGCATTCACGACTTTGTCATGTTAATTTTGGGTGTATGACGCGCTTAGCTAATATGAGTTTAATCCCGAAATTCACTTTGGTCAAAGGTTCTAAGTGTCATCCGTGTGTTCAATCGAAACAACCTCGCAAGCCTCACAAGGCAGCAAAAGAGGCGAGGAATTTGGCACCGTTAGAACTCATTCATTCCGATTTGTGCGAGATGAATGGCGTGTTGACTAAAGGGGGAAAGAAATATTTAATGACGCTTATAGATGATTGCACTAGATTTTACTACGTGTACTTATTGAAAACAAAAGATGAAGCATTGAATTACTTTAAGATCTATAAAGCTGAGGTAGAAAACCAACTTGAGAGGAAAATCAAGCGGGTAAGGTCTGATCGTGGAGGAGAGTATTTTTCAAATGAGTTTTATCAGATTCTCGTGAGGAACATGGAATTATTCATGAGAGGACGCCTCCCTATTCTCCTGAATCAAACGGGATTGCCGAAAGAAAGAACCGCACTCTAACTAATTTGGTTAACGCCATGTTAGACTCTGCGGGACTTTCTAAGGAATGGTGGGGTGAGGCTATATTGACCGCATGTCATGTCCTGAATAGACTTCCTACAAAGAACAAAGAAGTAACACCATTCGAGGAATGGGAAAAGAAGAAGTTGACTCTCTCATACTTGCGCACCTGGGGATGTTTGGCCAAAGTTAACGTGCCAATTGTCAAGAAGCGCAAACTTGGACCAAAAACTGTAGATTGTGTATTCCTTGGTTATGCTATACACAGCGTGGGATATAGGTTTTTAATTATAAAATCTGGAGTACCTGACGTGCGTATTGGTACAATCATAGAGTCTAGAGATGCTACATTTTTTGAGAATGAATTTCCTATGAAAAGTGATGTACTTAGCTCATCTAGTCAAGAACCTATAATTCCCCTTGATTCTTTTGTGCCGATAGAACATGTTGAGCAAACGTCTATGGAAAATCCTGGGGAGGATAACAATGAAGTTACTCGAAAGAGTAAGAGACAAAGGATTGCAAAATCTTTTGGTGATGATTTCATTGTATATCTCGTGGATGACACTCCAAGAACCATTGAAGAGGCATATTCTTCTCCTAACGCTGACTATTGGAAGGAAGCAGTACGAAGTGAGATGGACTCTATTATGTCTAATGGAACTTGGGAGGTCGTTGATCGTCCTTATGGGTGTAAACCTGTAGGATGTAAATGGGTTTTCAAGAAAAAGCTTAGGCCTGATGGTACTATTGAAAAGTACAAGGCAAGGCTTGTGGCCAAAGGTTATACCCAGAAAGAAGGCGAGGACTTTTTTGATACTTATTCACCTGTTGCCCGATTGACCACAATTCGAGTACTACTTGCCCTGGTTGCCTCTCATGGTCTTCTCGTTCATCAAATGGACGTTAAGACAGCTTTCCTAAATGGAGAGTTGGAGGAGGAGATTTATATGGATCAGCCAGACGGGTTTATGGTAGAAGGTCAAGAAGGAAAGGTGTGCAAGTTGTTAAAGTCTTTGTATAGCCTAAAGCAAGCACCTAAGCAATGGCATGAGAAGTTCGACAGAACTTTGACATCTGCTAGCTTTATTGTGAATGAAGCTGACAGATGTGTGTACTATCACTATGGTGGGGGAGAAGGAGTGATCTTGTGTTTGTATGTTGATGACATACTGATTTTTGGGACCAACCTCAATGTGATTGAGGAGGTCAAGGACTTTCTGTCCAAGAGTTTTGAGATGAAAGATTGGGAGTGGCTGATGTGATTCTTAACATTAAGCTACTGAGAGGAGGTGATGGTGGGGTTACACTCGTGCAATCCCACTATGTGGAGAAGGTCTTGAGTCGCTTTGGTTATAGTGACTGCAAGCCTACTCCTACTCCTTATGATCCTAGTGTATTATTGAGGAAAAACCGAAGAATAACAAGGGATCAATTGAGATACTCCCAGATCATTGGCTCGTTGATGTATTTAGCTAGTGCTACGAGGCCTGACATCTCGTTTGCTGTGAGCACGCTAAGCCGGTTTGTTTCAAATCTGGGAGATGATCATTGGCGTGCTCTTGAGAGAGTAATGCGTTATCTAAAGGCAACTGTGAGCTATGACATTCACTATGCTGGGTACCCAAAGGTCTTGGAGGGCTCTGATGATTCAAACTGGATCTCGATCTTGATGAGATAAAAGCCACAAGTGGATATGTGTTCACACTTAGAGGTGGTCTTGTTTCTGGAAGTCTTGCAAGCGAGACCATCTTAACGAGGTCAACAATGGAAGCAGAACTCACAGCGTTAGATACCGCCACTGTTGAAACTGAGTGGCTTCGTGAACTCCTTATGGATTTGTCGGTGATTGAAAAACTGATACCAGCTATCCTGATGAACTGTGGTAATCAGACTATAATTATCAAGGTGAACAGTTCTAAGGACAACATGAAGTCATCTAGGCATGTTAAGAGGCGGTTGAAGTCTGTCAGAAAGCTGAAAAACTCCGGAGTGATAGCACTGGACTATGTCTAGACAGCTAAGAATCTAGCCGACCAATTTACAAAGGGTTTATCACGTAATGTGATAGATAGTGCATCGAGTGAGATGGGCCTGAGACCCACATGAGTCGTACCATAGTGGTAACCTGTTCTACGTGATCGGAGATCCCGTGAAGTAGGATGGTGAAACAAGCTGTTGGTTGACTGGGAGGAGAGACCTTTACAAGGCTCATTTCTTCAGTGATGCACTTCTCTCCTATTCTGTATGGCAGGTTGGTTTTTACCTCAATGTGATCCGAGTGGCTTATTTAAAGCAGAGATGTCGGCCTACAGGACATCTTAGAAGGAACACACCTATATGAGTTCGACTGCTGGTCACAGTCTATGAGATTTAGGTGATTTCTAGAAACTCATGAATAGGCATGGAGTATGACTTATACGCTCCAACCAGAGGGGATGCTTTAGGCAGCCTAGTACTAGTAAAGGAATTGGGTAAAGCTTGTTCGCACAAAACTGTCAATTCAAGGCATAGTCCATTGTTCAGTTGTGGATGAGTGTAACTCCTTTCCTAGGTGGATGTTCAACTTAACAGTCTCCATCGAAACACTGGTATATCAAACAACAACAGAACTGAGAGCATTTCTCGTGTGCCTAGAAATTTGGTGGGGATTGTTGGATTAATTGGACTTGGTCCATTTTAATTTAGCAATTAATCAAATGAAATTCCTAGGCCTACTATTAGTGCTATGTGCAAAAACTATTTAGTCCCATATGGAGAATTCAATGGGAGTTATACCACTTTAAAAGGTGGAACGAGGTAACCCCCTTGTGAAATTGAAGAGAACCAACACGCGCGCGCGCGCTCGCTCGCCTCGCCACGCCACGCCGTGCCGTGCCGTGCCGTGTCTTGCAGCGCGCGTGTCGGAGTGCGGCGCGTTTTCTTTATCTATTCGAAAATCAAACGCAGCGACTCGTTGGCGATGGCGAAGAAAATCGAAACGCATCGACTCGGCGCGAACGGTTCGATTACTAGTGGATTATGGCTGCAGTTACTTTCGAGTAATGGGTGCAGTTACTGGTCTCTTCAATTTTGCCGTTACAAGAGAACAGAGCATAAGAAGGTTCTCCTCTTCATACGAATTTCTCTCGCTCTGTTTTTGTTGCTGCTCTCTGCAATCTCCGGTCCAGAACCTTGCGCGCACAAGTTTCTGGGCGAGTAGGCCTCCGGAACTTCGTCCGTTTGTGTACCTGCACGGGTAGGCGGGCGATCAAGTTTTTGGGGAGCGCATCAGCGCGACTACTCAATCTGCGACGTCTACTTCCTGGTGGTGAACCGTTCGTGGGACTGCACTGCGAACATCTTCCTACATCAAGCTTCATCCTGCATCAAGCCTTGATCGACTACATCGAATAGGCCATCATGTCGACTGATGGTAACGGCGCCTCCGGTGTCTCCGGCACTGGCCCCGCCAGAGGGTATAAATCTAAAACTTTTCTGGTGTATTTGTTTCTGTGCGCTATGAATATGTTAATAGATGTTTCTGTTAGCTTGTTCGTTAGCGAATATGAATACATCGTTGATAGATCACTCATGCATGTTTATGTCATGTTTTATATGCTGAATTTCTGGATTAAAATATGCCGAAAATTGATTAGATTTCCAACAAAATACACACAACAGTACAGTGCCAGTACGTACTAGCGAAGAGAAAAACACAGAAGCGAGAGCCGAGACCCGCTCAAACAAGGGAGGAGCGAATGCAGCGGAGCCATGCCATGATGATCTCTCGTCAGTCGTTTTGCCTGGATCGATCGATCGGTTTCTCCCGCTTCAACCCTCTGAAACTGGAGCGTGCGCGCGTAGTCGATCAACGACGGTGCATGACGCACATGGCCCAAGGCCATGAACTCATGCTGGCAGCTGGTCGATCTGATGCCTTCCTCCGTTCGCTCCCACAGTCCCAGTGTCCCACAGCCACAGCCACTGTGCCGACGTACGCGCGCGCGTCTGCGCGGCGTGGGCGAGGAGAGGGGAGGGGAGGGGAGGAACGCTGTATCAGGGGGTAGGAAGCTGCTCCACCTGTCCCCTTGCCTCGTTCCGCGCTAAAAATCAACCTTCCCCCAGCCCAGCGCGCGGCATGATCGTGTCGTCGACGCAGGGGCCTGGCACGCATCATGGCGCCGGCCGGGCCGGGGATCTCATTTCGTTTCATTTGCCCCGGCCGCGACCACCTACCTAGCTAGCCCTTTAATCATGGGCTAAGATTTGAACTCGATAACCGTAGCGTAGATGAGTGGTGCCATTAGTGTGCTGGTGTTAGCCTGCTGTTTGCATGGATCCTGTTTGCTCAATAATCCTGCCCCCACGCAGCTTGAGCTGGTCCAGGAGTAACAAATTGATTAGTGTATACTCTGCTTACTACTGCACCACCACAGGGGAGGAGTGTATTCCAAGACATAATGATTGTGTCTCTCGGGGAGGCAGGAGGGGGAGGCGTGGATTGGTAAAGTGAACGGGTGCTGCAGAACATGGGCCTTGACCGAGGCATTCAGGCATCCATCCACACACACAACTCTCTCGTCCCTCTCTCCTTCCATGCAATCTTTTGCCTTTCCCTCCCTCTTTTTCCCTGCCCTTTTACCCTCTTCCAGGCCTGATCGATCAGCTCCATTTCGACACCCCTTTCTCCTCCTGTCTCCATTGCTCCAGCCTAGTAATTATATTACCCTACTAACCTTTGCCCCCAGAAGGCCATCGAAAGGAGTGGCAGCCAAGTAATACTACCAGGTCAGGACCGGTCAGGTCTAGAGCCTGGCCGGCCGGGGCGAAGCTAGCGAGAAAAGGCGAGGCCTTTTTTTGTGTATGTAATCAGCGGGAGGTCGCCATAATTCTTGCGAGCGCGGGCGAGATCATAAGGGAAAGACAAAAAGGCCGAAAGGCTCATCATGGTGTGCCACATGCCACCCTATAAAAAAGGTAGCCCTAGAGAGACCGGCAGAAGCATCCATCCATCCCACTCCCGCGCAAACGTTCGGTTCGGGAGTAGATCCGGTTCGGTTTGTGCTAGCTCCTCCTCCGCATCGATGGGTGGCCATGGAGATCGCCACCACCAACACCATCAAGAAGTCGGAGTGCTCGTCGACGAAGAGGAGGAGGAGCTCGAGCAGCACGCGACGAATGGAGTGGTGGAGCAAGTAGGAGGAGGGGGTCAAGAAGCTGCGGGCATGGTGTTCGAAGCGAGCAGCAGCGTGGGGAGCGTGAGTGCGACCATGGCGCCGCCCCCGATTCTGTGCTGGCCGCCGCCGGCCCCGGTGCCGCCGCAGCAGCCAATCTACGGTGCGATCCACCACCACAACATAGGCGGCGGCCAGGGCCCGTTCTTCCCGCTGCTGCCGCCGCTCCCGCCGCAGCCGCCGCCACCGCCCCCGTTCTTCGCCGACTTCTACGCGCGGCGCGCGCTCCAGTTCGCGTACGACCACTCGGGCGGCGGGTCCTCCTCGTCCGACCCGCTCGGCCTCGGCGGGCTCTACATGGGGCACCACGGCTCCCCCATCGCCGGGATGATGATGCCGCCGCCCTTCGCGCCTTCGCCGTTCGGCGACCTCGGCCGGATGACCGCGCAGGAGATCATGGACGCCAAGGCGCTGGCCGCGTCCAAGAGCCACAGCGAGGCCGAGCGCCGCCGCCGCGAGCGCATCAACGCGCACCTCGCGCGCCTCCGCAGTCTCCTCCCCAACACAACCAAGGTACCGTCATAAATTCATCCATGCAATGCACGTCCCCATAGAGCATACACATGCATGTATGCATGCGCGCGCGCGAACTCCATTGTTGGTTCTCCGTCCGACAGTGTGTATATAGGGTTGAGCTAGGAGAGAGGGAGGGAGCCGCCTAGTTGACGCGGAAAAGAGAGACCAGGAGGAAACAAAAAGCTCGCGACGCGGGAGTTACTGCTGGCCTCTCCGAGGAGAGACAAACACGCGAGCTCGTGTCAGATACTCAGAGAGCAGCGGCGGCAAAGATAAAACAAAGCTGGACATCTCGAGAGATCCTGCTGGTTACCGCCCTACTCCCAAGGATCCCAGCCCCAGATCCTCTGCAAGCCTTATTCCAAACCACCTACGTTTTCCTATGCCACTGAGCTTAATTCCCTGGTGTTAATCACTTGGATTATCGTTCTCGAGGGAAACTATATATGGATCAGGCCGGTTTGCATAGATTCATTGTACTACGTAGTCACCCACTATAGAATCTGTGTTAGCTTTGTATCTTCCCTATCTTTCCAGACAAGAACAGCAGTGCATGCTCACACTTGCATTTTTACTGCTACATTTGTTCTATAGGTTGAAATTAAGGTTATTAATTTCTAGATGAAAGATAAGACGACTTGTAATCACATATCAGTTAACACGCATCCTCTAGCTAGTGGTGCACTGCACTAAAACCCACGAGCTAGGGCGGTTTTGACCGCATGTTGGCGTGATAACGGAACAAGTATAAAGAATGCAGAGAGTGGTGATGGTTAGATGCCCCACTAAACACCAAAAGGAAGAACACAGATCGCTTTGTGGAAGCGTGCATGCGAGCACCACCAACAGCAGGAAGCCATTCACTAGCATTTTTGTATTGATTACGCGCTGTTTGTGCTCCTAGTATGAGACTGTGAGAGGAGAGTGAGTCCCACTCTCGGAGGCATGCATGCCACGGCACGCACGGCCCCTTTTGCCCTGCATGCGTACACCCCATCCTCTCCCTCTCATCATTCCGCCCATTCTCCCATCCCATTAGCAACTATTTTAACCATTTTCCTTGTGATTTACTCCATGCGTTAATTGGTTTTGTTGCCGTGTGTGCAGACGGACAAGGCCTCGCTGCTCGCGGAGGTGATCCAACACGTCAAGGAGCTGAAGCGGCAGACGTCGGAGATCACGGAGGAGGCGTGCCCGCTGCCCACCGAGTCCGACGAGCTCACCGTCGACGCGTCCAGCGACGAGGACGGCCGCCTCATCGTGCGCGCGTCGCTCTGCTGCGACGACCGCACTGACCTCTTGCCGGACCTCATCCGCGCGCTCAAGGCGCTCCGCCTGCGCGCGCTCAAGGCCGAGATCACCACCCTCGGCGGCCGCGTCAAGAACGTGCTCGTCGTCACCGGGGACAACAGCGCCGTGTGCACGGGGACGGACGGGGACGAGCAGCAGGACGACGCGAAGCAGGCGCCCATGTCGCCGCAGCACACGGTCGCGTCCATCCAGGAAGCGCTGCGCGCCGTCATGGAGCGCACGGCGTCCGCCGCCGAGGAGTCCGGGGGTTCGGCCGGCAGTGGGCTCAAGCGGCAGCGCATGACGAGCCTTTCGGCGATCCTAGAGAACAGGTCTATCTAAGCTAACATCCACATGATGAGATGTGCAAAACGAAACGAAAACAACAGTAAAAACAACGTACACCCCAGTATCTCATAGTTGATCATAATACCGTGCAACTAGCTAGCTATTACTAGTTATGGATCATATGTTTCCCAAGTATTACTGTTTTTCATTTCTTTTCATTTAGTTTTTACCTTTGATTTATACTAGTGAGCAGTGTTTCTATATTTTTCTCTCTAATAAAAGTAGCACTAATCTCAAAATAAATAAAAAGATAAATAACATATTTTGATTATTCATCATATTTTAAAAATTATACAAATTATTATTACAAGAAGTATGGAAGCATCTTCCTATGCTACTACTTCTTTTGTGTGGGCGAATCTTGGTGGTGTGTGTCTCTGCATGGGACCTCAGTAATCAATACAAGGCTTCTCTTTCTCTTCAGGCTGAGTAGAACTTTTTAAAATCCTTTAGACACTGAACTTCTCAGCCTATCCATGGCATGCAGCTGGAAGCCTGGAAATATAATATTTTAAAAAAATTGAGTACAGTAGGATAACTTTCAAACTAGTATGACGTGTAGTTGGAAATGCAACTGTCGCAAGTATGCTTGAATTCGTGTATTAAAAAACAGTACATGAATCCTTAGTACTACGCATCAGTGGCATTCATATATATGATCAACATCCAAATCTTCCTTTATCGATGTTCTAATATCAATTTTACATATGATTTATTTGAATTCGAAAAAATCTAGAAAACTCAATATATGAACATGCAAAGTAGAGACACATAATTTTTATACAGGTTCGGGTCTTCTTCTGGGAGAATAATAATCCTATATCCTGTGTGGTTATTGCTCAGAGAAAGAATTACAATTGAGAGTAATGTGAAATGCCAACATTATCTCCTACTCCTATGTGTTTTTTTACTCTTTCCTGATGTCAATCTTTATATAGTCAACGAAACAATGGTCGTTGTCCCGTGCTAAAAGATGTCTCAACGCTTTGGATGATAACCGTTTGATAGAAGTTACTATCAGAGAGACGCAGTGGACCATTCGCCGTGCTATGGTTGTTGTCAGAGAGAGATCGTGTGTGGTTATTAAGAATAAGGGCATATTCTAGTTGCCTTGCTAGACGATCCTACGATGAAGTAGGTCGTCATAAACAAGCTAGTTAGGAAAATGTTGGTTGTGGTAAGATCTGCGACCATGAGATGGTTGTAGGATATCTTATGGCTATATGATTGTAGAAAGACTTACAACCATATAATCGTAGAACTTATGACTGAATAATTATAGAAGAACTTACGACTATGTGGTCAAAGGAAGACCTACGACAAAGAGGTAGTTGTAACAAGACTTACAACTGAGTGGTTGTAGGAAGACTTATGACTAAGAGACAGTCGTAGTAAGACTCACGACTACCATGGAAAATCTTCCCATTATCATTAATAGGTATACTCGGAAAATATAATAACATAATAATTAGAGGATTATTGTATCCTCATCATCTAACCCCCCAACTTCAATTGACCCTTATCGACCAGAAATGAGCTTGGACAATAAGGTAAATTCGCTTGAGTTGTAAAGAAAACGGACTTCAAACAGAGAAATTAATGAATTCTAATCGATTTTCGCCAATCTGTCCGTCGGATCAATTTCTGAGATAATCGCTCAATTCCCAAGATAGATAACTCACATGGTTATAAAAGCTTACCTTAGGGTAAATTTTGGCTTCCTAACTTTCCCCTTCTGCTCTGATCTATTTCGAGCTTTCAACCGCCGACCAAGTTCCTTCTTTCTTTAATCTCTTCCAAATCCAAACCAACCACTTGGGAAAATGACTAAGCCATCATCCAATTGGCCGGTCTCAAAGATGGATGCTGTGAAATTGAGGGCAGTGGAGAATGCTAAGAAGATTCCTCCTCAGAAATTCATGAGATGGATCAAAGTAGACGGACAAAACTGGCCATCGGGGGAGATTGGTTAAATCCCGGTGTTCCAGGCATATTGTGAGTGTGGATTTCGCCTTCCAACTCATCCCTTTATTATAGTCGTACTCAAACACTTCGGAGTCGAGTTAGTGAACTTGGTTCCTAATTCGATCACAATGTTGAGCATATTCATGTACCAGTGTGAGGCGTATTTGGGGATTTCGATGGATCTCGAACTCTTTCGTTATTATTACGAAATGAGTCGACAGACCGGAATCACCGGGAGCTGCGGTCTGAAGCTTCATGATGGCAAGACAGAATTGTACATCCCAATGTACAATCGGTCTTCATGGCTATACTGGAAGAAGTGGTTCTACTGGAGGATGACCAGCGAAGATATCCTTTCCTTTGTGGGAAAGGTGCTAAGAAGAACACTTTCTGGAATGCAGTCCCAAAGGATCTTACTCAGATAGCCTGCTACATCTCAGCCATCAAAGAGCTGAGAAACAAAGGGCTTACCGGCTGGCACGAGGTAAAGGATTTTATCACCTGTCGTATTAGCCCCCTGAAATGACGAGCACATCCTATGTGAATGTACTCGGGAGCCAAAGATACAACTAGAGACTATGAGAACGGTAAATAACAATCATACTCGTACTTATATTCAAGTTTTTGAGCTCTGTGTACTGACCACTTCATTTGTATGAACAGATCTTGATTTGGGGAATTGACTTCTGGGTCAAGCTCGTTTGCAAGAAGTCTCCTTCACTCGAAATAGAGGCTCCTCGTATTCTGGTGGATGTATCCACTGAAGAAAAGAAGAACACACAAAGGTAATCGAAGAATTGATTTCACCTTTAGGACCGCGTAGTCATAGAGAACGCGTAAACATTATTCTTCTTTCTGATAAAATATAGGCATGAACAATCATCAGGATGACCAAGGGGTCGAACCGATGGTCATCAGAGGGGAGATGGAAAAAGCCAAAACTCCTCCAGCGAAGAGACGTTGATTGACAAAAGCCGCTAACAAGAGAAAGGGGAGCAAAAGGGCTGATGTCCCCCTTTCTATCCTTCCTCCTGCTACTCCAAGCGCCCCCATCAAGTAATTCTTTGTGGATGTAAGTATTGCAAGTGAGATAGGGGCTACTATATTCAAGCAACTAACTCTTAAGATCAAGGTAGCCTTCTATTATGATACCGAAACTCACTCCGTAGGTGCTTCTCGAGGCTTTATCAAGCAACTTAAAAAGAAAAATTGGAGAAGTTTTATATCCTTTGTGAAAGAGACTGCTGCAATAAAAGAACATATGATCGAGAAAGAGATTGCCCTTTAGGTGATCAAAATAGGTTTCGTCTACCAGAAGGGACAAAAGGAACAAGGAGCAGTAACTTCTACTCAAGACCTTTGACCTGACGTGGTCAAAGATGTTCGCATTCGATCAGACTTGATCGAAGAGAAGAAGTCGAAGAAACTAATCTCTCGAAGAGTTTCTTCTAAATTCAAGATTAAGGGTGTGAAAACAAGGTATGAAAAACATAGGAATAAACATAGTATTTTACCTCTATCTTCTTTAATATCAACTTACTTTTCATGATTGTAGTTCAGCTCCTCCACTGACATGGTGGAGAAGGTGATCGAGGATGCGACCATTGTAGCAACAGAGGCTGCTGCCAAAGCTGCAAAGACTATGACCATGAAAGCGGTCGTAGCAACAAAAGTTGAAATGGCTAAAGACAGGTAGAAATACCTGGTCAAAAAATTGGAAGTCCTTCCGACCGCTATGGTGAGGAAGAAAACATTGAGGATGCTCCTCTTCGGTCCTAAGAAGGTACATCCGAAGAAAGAGAATAAAAAGAACAACTTAACTTCTTCTCTGCATTCTTTAACCAAGCCGAGTTCCACACCCAAAAGGTATTCCCAATAAGGGGAACTTTTTTATGATGAATGTCTCAAAAAGGTGTGGTGGAACAAGGTCGACGAGCTCAATCAACTTGAAAACTCCAAGCTAGTACTCGCCAAATTTGCTTGTAGGAGTATGAACGTAAATATCGAATACTTAGACATTCTTCCTTGGTCATCTATGATTTCTCACCACCATTCTTTGTTTAGAGAGTGTTAGAAGACATGGCAACTGTGGCTGAATACCACAGGCAACTCATGCTCCTACAACAGGAAAATGCTGAACTCTCCAAGAAGGCAACGGAATGGTAAGTTACTAGCTTATGTAGTCAAATTTTGTTTTGACTACTTGTCCAGGCTTTCATGTCTTCTTTTAACCTTCATAGGTCTAAGAGTGATGCAAAATTTTTAGCTGCTACGCTCGATAATGAGAAAGTCGATATGCAAAGGCTAAAGAAAGAAAATGTCGATCAATCGATAACCATTATGAAGGCTAATTTTGCAATTAGAGCATTGTAGAAGAAAATAAATAGTAAGTTCTGAACTTAAGACTATTTATTTGATTGTCTTTCATGTGTTCCTCTTACTCTTTTCTTTTGATAGAAAAGTAGGTTGAACCGAGTAAGTCCCAGATTGAGGTCGAAGAAAAGACTAAAGTGATTAGAAAACTTACTCGTATCAATAAAGAGACCATCCAGAGAATGAAGCTGCTGGAAGAAGAGCACAAAGCTGAAGTCAATAAGCTTGACTATCGACTAGCACGTAGAAAGGCTTTACCTTCGGCTAGTTCTGCTAACTAGTCCCATGATAAGTATTTCCCTGACCATTCTTCTTCTATTTGTAGAATTTACGATCGAAGTAAAGTGTCTCTTAGAAACTTCGACTCATATTCAAGAGGAAATGAAGTTGATAAAGGCAATCCTTCATGACAATGTTGTACTTCTCAACAATCTACTCGGTGGATTTGGTACGGAGAAAATGGGTCTTTCCGAGGACACCATAACCGCTCATGCGAGTATGATCAGACTACAGGTCAAAGCACTAGAGCTGACTAGTCAAAGAGTCACAGAGAAGATGCAACTCGACTCCCCTTCTTTAGAGTAGTTTTTAAATAATAACTTTGTAAAAACTTACCTTTGGATAATGAAAGACTTCTTCATTTTCCTACAATTCATCTTATTGTGTAGTTAGTACTCGTAAGATAAGAAAGAAATAAAAGAGAATGAATTTATTATTAGGAAATAAAGTTATACTGATAACTTTTTTCTAGCCCCCAACTATTTACTTAGTTTATGTGAATAAACAAAGCAAATAGTACAGAGCAAAGTATGCAAAGAGTAGAGTAGTCATCGACCATCATTATCGAATTTGATTGTCATGTTCTGGCAGCAAAAGTTAGGAATGAGTCAATGCTAGAAAGTTCCTTCTAGTGGACAGGACCATGTGTAGAGAGGAAAGGCTTTGACTAGGTGACGTTACCTCCCTTTAACCAGGTTAATCAAATCAAAGGCATAAACAGTAAAAAGATAAAAACTCATAAACCTTCTTACATGCCTGTTCAACATTTTCATGGATAATGCAATTTGTTTTATGCTAATAGCAAGAGTCAAGAACAGTTCATCACTAGGACGCTCCTTCTAGCAGGCAGCATCACGTGCAGAGATGAGAGACTTCGACTAGTGGTGTTCCTTCTTCCGACCAATTAAATAAATTGGTTGCACTAGAAGTGGTCAAACAAACATAAAAGAAGCTCTACTGAACATACAATAACACAGATTTGAACAAAACTAAAGACTTTATTTAAAGGATAGAAATGTTTACACATGAAATTTGCATAATTGATCGATGTTCCAAGTGTTTGTGAGAATCTGGCCATCCTCCATAGCAAGTCATACAGAGCTTGGTCATGTGACTTCGACCATAGTGTAAGGACCTTTCCACTTGGGGAAGAGCTTGTTTCGATTAGACTGGGATTGAATTTTTCTCAATACCCAGTCACCTACAGCAAGGTTGCGAGGTTGGACCTTACAATTGTAGTACTTATGCATGGTTGATGATAGACTATAGATCGGATTAAAGCTTGATTCCTCTTCTCTTCGAGCATGTTGATATCATCCGCTCAGAGTTGCTCTTGGTTGGAGTCGTTGAAGTTCTTGACTCTTGTCGACCGTATATTTAGTTATGGGGAGCATGACTTCAGCTCCAAAAACTAGGAAAAATGGAGTCTCTCCTATCGCCCAACTAGGAATCATACAAATTGCCCATAATACCAAAGGAAGTTCTCGTACTCAAGCCCCCGAGCGCTTCACAAGCTGGTCGAAGACTCGACCCTTGATTTCTTGAATTATCTAGCCATTTGTGTGCTCGACTGCCCCCATTACTTTGAGGATGAGTGACCGAGGCATAACACAACTTGGTACCCAATTCATCACAAAATTATTGAAATTTTGCACTAGAAAATTGCTTACCGTTATCTGTAATTATTCGACTTGGTACCCCAAATCGAGTAATCACGCTTCTCATCATGAACCTTTTTATAGCTTCCGTTGTTATCCCCATCATAGGTTTTGCCTTGATCCATTTCATGAATATGTCAATAGCTACGAAAAGGAACTCGAAGCCCTTGGTGCTCATGAATGTATGTATGTATGTATGTATGTATGTATGTATGTATGTATGTATGTATGTATAAACGAGCTGAGCTCGAGTAAGCTCAACCTGGCAAGCTCGAGCTCGAAAGAAGCTCGAGCCAAGCTCAAGTGAGCCTAAGTTGGCGGTCGAGCTTTGACTTCATGTTTTCATCAAGAAAAATTCATTCTCACATGGACCGACATGGCAATCACCAGACAAGCAACAAATCAAATCAAATAAAGGGAAAGAAAGAGAGGGGAAGACTCATTGGAGGCCATGAAGCCGGCAGTCAAACCACGGAGGCTCCATGGAGGACGACACAGGAGCTAGAGGGAGCCGAATTTGGAGGGGCCAGAGGAGACACAAGTGGCCGGGGCTGGAGGAGGTGCAGGGGGCTGGAGCCAGGGCCGGAGGAGGCATAGGGGGTCAAGGCTAGAGGAGGTGTAGGGGGCCGGAGTCGAGGCCGGAGGAGGCGCAGGGGGCTGGAGGGTGCGGATGGTCGAGCAGCGTAGGAAGCAGGCACAGGGGCTGACCAGATGGCCTAGATCTGGCCGTGGTGTAGGGGGCCTAGGGACAGGGGAGCCAGAGGAGTCGACAAGGAGTTCAAAGGCTGGATGGTCAAGCGGCGTAGGGAGTAGGCGCAGGGGTCGGTCGACCCAAATCTGGTGGAGTGGTGGGGAAATTTGGGGAAGAGGCTAGGAGTGGCCGCTGAGTGAGGTGGGGAATGGGAGTGGGGAGCCTGGGGGCTGGGGATGGGGATGTCGAATGGGTGGGGTTGGGGTGGTTGCCTGGTCGATCGGGTGGGTTGGGATCATTTGAGGGCTGAGGATTGACTATTTGACTGAGGAACTTGCCGTTGACCGAATGAGCTCGAACTATTCGAGTTCGGCTTGAACAGGCTCACGAGCTCACGACAAGGCTTGAGCTTGATTCATTGTAAGCTCAAGTCGAGCTCGAATCAAGCTTAGACCAAGCCAAGCTTAAGTAGTTCACAAGCCTCGAGCTTTTTTTACAGCCCTATGTATATGTATGCATGTATAATAATAAGTGATTCTATACTCTTAGGAGTACGTACTCCCACTTCTCATATACAGCTTAAACGAATAAGTTATACATCTTTATCCTTTGAGCATACTCTAATAATAATTATAAAATACTACAAAGTCAGTTTCATGAAAAATTTATCAAAATCCACTTTTATAACATAATTTATGTATACATCTTTTACATCTGGAAAATGTTATATAGCAAAAATAAGGACTCGATGAATATTTTTCAACAATGTCACATTGGAGTATCTGTGACATGAGTATCTTCACAAACCTATAAAAAAAAGTCTATTGAGGTATGAAACTCTGAAAAAATTAAATTAAACTTCATTTTAACTAGTTGAAGATAGTTTCATGGTATATACCAGCCACTATAGTCATGCCAAATATAAAAGTAGCTCAAACTAGTTTGAACTGAGTTCAAAAGTTATTTACCATAACTATATCAAAGGTATAAAATATTTTCATACCGAAACTTTAAAAATTTTATCGATCATACACATGTATTGGACGGTTCTTAATGTAGGTGCCTAGGCATCAGGTGCCTCATGTAATTTATAGCGTAACTTATATGCTTAATTTATAGGGTAACTTATATGCTTTTGTATCAACAATAATTAATAATGTCATCAAAATGGCCGGGGAAAAAGGACTAGAGGATAGTAAATGTTATATATGATCATGTGTTACAAAATGCATGGTTGATGCGTGTTCCAGAACAGATGCAACGAATATAGTGTTTGCAGCTACTATCGAGGGCTATGTACCTTTCCCCCCTCGCCGAATCACCAAAACGAGTATAAGGTCTACTTAAGAGATCTTATATGAAGTTCATTGTTAAAATTCTTCTTTTTCTGTCCTTATATGTTGTCATCATCATTTCTATTTTGTTTGCACATTTTTCCTTTAGGGATTGCATGTCTTCGCATCACACACACACACACACATATTGCACTTATCAGATCTAGCATTAGATCTTTGTGCTTTTGCTCTCTCATCACAAATTGGTATGAAAGATCTATATTTTTATTTGGTAGGTCTAGATTATAATAGTATAGATTAATTTAAATGCAGATAAATATAGCACCATGATACAAGTCTATATGCAGACAATTTGTGTATATGTCACATGGTAAGCAAAATTAAAGGCTCCGAGAAGTTTAAGTACTTATTCAATTCACGAGACTAGCTATGCAATTGAGTGGTATGCCAACTATATACTATACAGTTAATATGATGTTTAAACTTAAAAGGTGTTACCTCATCCGCTCTAAGATACTAGAGATTTCTACATTAATCGAAAGAAAAAGAAAATGTTATATGCACTGATTCTTAATTTGGTGTGGTCTCGGTAATAACAATATAGATTGATAGCTTGTTGGTATTATAGTTTATTTCTTGAGATCGATATTAGAGATGTATAATAAATATATCAATTGTATTTCCAGTTATAGACTTATATATAGGTATTAATTAAATTTGCACAACAAATACAACTTTATTTTTAAATATAGACGACATGTATGCACAGATAATAGAGTTGCGCAACACAGGTAAATTGGCTAATTGTTTATGTTTATAAGTTAGCACCAAAGTTGGTAGTTTTGCTTTACATACGTCCATGAAATTGAGAGTCGGAAGCAATATATATTTTGCATATTTTTCACTGCATTTAAAAATTAGCAAGCTACACACTAGCAACATTAACATGACGATCAATTTTACCTTTTAACCTCTTCCCATATTGTATTTTTTTGTTCTGCACCAACTAAGTTACATATGTGCGTAGAACTCTGTTTCTGAACATCATTAAGTGGGTGTTATTCGGGAAAAAAACATTTTTTCTTCTTGATTTTTTTGGTTTCTTGGACAATTTATGCAGATTTTGCATTCAAAAAGTAGTTTCGATCGGGGAAAAGGAAAGGACAAAAGGCAATAGTCATAGACTGAATTTTTCCCCTGCGAGGAAGGGATATCTAGCCGGATAGGTGAACTGGTGAACCATAAATACAATCTTGAAGAGGTACTAGTTCAAACTGCAGGACAGCATATATAGAAGGGAAGAATAAATGTAGCTGAATTGTGTCATGATGTGCTTCTTTGGTGGTTTTAGCTCGGTTTCGCTCGATCAATATGATTCCTGAAACCGACTTAGAACTATTCATAAATTGCCACTGTCTGCACTGAACTTTTTTTTTTTTTGAGTTTTTACGGTTCTTTTTTCCTCATATTTGTTTACATTATACGTGATGGGCTAATATATTTTTTCTATTTTTAAATTTTTAAATTTAATTATGGTAAATAAGCCTCTTAATGTTTTGTGCACGAATTTTCAGCCATAAGCCATGAGGCTTTCAGCCGAACCGATCACCACGCTATGTCCGAGTTTAATTAGGAACTCCATCGATTTGTTTCTCTAATCCAAGACTGTAAAATTCAGGGAAAAGAAATGTCGCCTTAACTGATCCAAAGACTTTAAGCTCATCATAGAGGTGTAGACTTATTTCTCTATTATACAAACCGTCCAACGTGTGTCAGGTTAAGGACCATCTGTCTATCAAAAAGCGTAATATAATTACTGTACATAGAGGCTGTTGTTTTTAGCTTTTAAAAACTATTTTTTAGTTTTTTTACGGTAATTACTTTTTAAATGAAGTATTTTTTTAAATGAGATATACAAGTTGATTGTAATACGCACTATAGTGATTTCATTTATATCGGCTAAAACTATACACGAGTTTTTGTTATTCCATAGTTTCTGTTATTCGTATTCTCAAAAGGCATAAAGCTCAAAAGTCATAAGCTATAAACCGAAATAAAAAAGAATAGACCTAATATTACTATACTGGCTTAGGTCCGGCTGCTAGCTAAAGATGATCGAACGAAACAGAAAACAGGATTTACACGAAACTGGATCATCGACGCACCACCAGTCCACACCTGAACTAAGCTCGTAAAGTAGCTTCAACTCACATTACTTGGGTGCGATGTTCCAATCGTTCTAGATGATTCAGGAGGGCCAGAACACATAGTCGTAGACAATGTGTAGCGGTTGCATGGGCTCTGCGGTTGCCAAGTCATTTCTTTGGTTCAGGAAGACGCTTAAACAGCCTCAGTTTGTCCTCGCTTCTATAACAGTTAAGTAACCATGATTGGTGAAGGGCCATGGACTTCCATGCATGCATGTGGTCAAATGTCATATTTTCTATCCGTTGTTTGGCGTGCGCATTCACACGACAAATTAAAAAGATAGGATCGTAATCTTGGACGTGAATAGAGGTGGAATCGGAGCGGGTACGAATAAATATTACTTATTCTATATTATATTTTGTATTTTTTTCCTGGAGTTAGAGTTGAATACGAATGATATCATATACTCATTTCTCTACTCCGTATTCGTTCTATAAATCTTCAGGCGGTCGGTCAGACAGAAATTATCTACTTTTTTGTATCTTTACA
Organism: Dendrocalamus sinicus; assembly: GCA_036346575.1. Classification (NCBI taxonomy): domain Eukaryota; kingdom Viridiplantae; phylum Streptophyta; class Magnoliopsida; order Poales; family Poaceae; genus Dendrocalamus; species Dendrocalamus sinicus. The sequence goes on along the minus strand of CM070647.1, from coordinate 44,121,007 downwards.
CAGAACATTGGACAGTATGGTGCAATCAAAGCGAACACGAAGAGACTAATTGCCGAGATATTGAAAGAAGAGCACTTAGTTGCTTATATGTTATATTGCTCCTAAGTAAAGTTATAACAGACTTCTCTGTATCATTTGAAATATAGATATATGGATAGATATCACTTATCTCGTATTTTATTTTATATTTTTTTAGAAGTTAGAATCAGATATAGATAGTGCTAAATATATATTTACTCTTTTCTTAGCTTTTAGTTATTCGGTCGGATGGAAATTACCGTCGCATTCCATTCCAAAGGGTTTTCAAAAAAAAAAACATCGCATGCCAAGAGACGTAGGTCACAGGAAACAAAACGCTGCCACTTTTCCGGCAGTGCCCTCCTGTGATGGCAACTCGTGAGCTGTAACGTTAAGTATGACCTTGTCATAAGACTGCAACTGCAAAAATAATAAATATGGGCTCACTGCGATCATCGTATATCACGCCAACTAGCCAGTTGTTTATATGTTTTGCTTTAAGAAACGAGCGAGTGCAACCACACCACCAAATAGGGAGGCATATGACCTGGCATCATTCCATGGCTGCCATTAGTGCGCTGTTGTCTTAGATCGTAGGACGGCCGAAGCTTCCTCATCTCAATTCTCAGGTTAATTATCAGCTCCCCAAAAACCCTCTGCACCAATTACATGTACGTACTGGCACCGCCCACTTGTCCTAAGCTATACCACTTTCCAGTCCAAGCTGAGCTTATAAATATGTAACTCTACCACTGTCGGAAGCAGACAATCACTTCGCTCCTCCCCGCCCATTTCTCTGTCCATCCAGCACTCGCACGTACACGAGAGAAACACAGACATGAACACCATGAGACCCCTTCGCAAGTCCCTTGAGTGTTCTTTGCTGCTGCTGCTCATGTTGGTGACGGCTTCCCGAGCCCTGAAGATCGGCAACCAGCTTGTCAGCCAAGGGAAAGCACCGGCGGTACCAAATCTCTTTTTTTTTTTGGCAAGTGCTTTTGGAGTTGATCGATTTCATCTTTGTCTTGTTGGTTTTCGCAGGGGAACCAGAATTGTAGCCGGACATGCGAATCCAAGTTTTGCACGGGTACGCATGGCACAGCTCTTGACACTGCCATGTTACAGAGCGATCCTGTTGTTTAGCTCTGCAGCCTGTTTGGGATTTCTCGTCCCCTGCTAAGTTGTTCAGAGCAACTGATCCTATTTCTAAATAGAACAGGGCAGCCAGTGGTCGGTGCTAATCGAGTTATTAGCTAGAACTTTATATTGTACTACTTCTCTTTCAACCTTTTGGCTAGCCCTTTGGGTGAGGTGTTGGTTTAGAGTTCCATTTGCCAAGAACAGACTGAACAGAATGATTTTTTCCCAGGGCACGACAGCATTGCACGCAAAAGTAGCTAGGCCAACTAGTTTGTTTTTGGAACTAGTTTCTTTTTCAGTTGAATAATGGCAGGGGGAACTGACTGGCGTTTCCTTTTGGTTTCCGCGATGCCATCGACCTCTGATAGTTGCGCCGCTGCTGAGGTACGGGAAATACTGCGGAATCCTCTACAGCGGCTGCCCCGGCGAGAAGCCCTGCGACGCCCTCGACGCCTGCTGCATGGTCCACGACCACTGCGTCGACGCCAACAATGGTAAGCCTCAACCTCCCATCTCTCTCTGAAACGGAAAGACAGGGCAGGAGAAAAACAATGGGGAAAAAGCGTTTTTGCTTTACCCAGACGTCTCCACAAAAGGGGCCCAAAGGTCTCACTAAGCTCTCAGCATCATGCCAGCAGGTCTCCACGAGTTCATGCACGCATCACCGAACGGATCATAGGCCCGTTTGGCAATAGTTGTGGTTTATAGTTTTTAACTGAAAATTTTAAATTTAGCTATTTACAGTATAGATTACGGAAAGATAGATACTTACTTACGATTTTAGATGATACAGATGTTGAAATTTTAACGTGTATATCGTTTAACCAGCAGCGTAGTACTAGCATACATGATTAAATTAATAGAGTGCATGGGTTGCAGAGCATGTCCCTGTTTGGCCTAACGCGCTCGAAAGCCGCATTTTATACACTCCCAGAGTGCCATGAGAGGCTAACCGATGCGCGCGTCGCAACCAGCACGTACGCCGCCGCCCACTGGCACGATGTTGGCTCGTTGCATCGCTCGCAGCCTCGCACGCGTCGTCGCGCATGCGTGATTGCATCGCCCAGTTTCTCCCTCGCACTCATCCATGCGCACTAAGCTGCCCCGATCCAACACGAGTGCTGATTTTGGTGTACATGTGTCATTGCGTCGTCGCCGTGTTTGTGTGTGTGTGTGCAGATGACTACCTGAATACGAAGTGCAACAAGAACCTGCTGAGCTGCATCGACAGGGTGAGCCCGGCGGGGCCGACGTTCCCGGGGAACAAGTGCGGCGTCGGCGACGTGGCGTCCGTCATAAAGGGGGTCATCGAGACGGCCGTGCTCGCAGGGAAGATCCTTCACAAGCGCGACGTCGGGCAGTAGCTAAAGCCAGTGGGAGCGGGAGGCTTGCCGGTGGCAAAAGGGAGACGTACAGGGCAGAAATAAAGTGGTACGCGTGTGCGCGGGCCGCGCACCGGCACCCGTGCCCGTGGCGTGGCGGTGCGGCAACGTGATATGTGGTTAGTGGTTACCACCTACCGGTACTTCAGTACTTGGATCAGTGTGGGTGTATGGAGGCTTGTACTGCATACAGCAGATTGGTATAGGATTTATCTATGGTACTCTGATTTCACATTAGTTTGTAGGGGCGGAGCATTTTTAGGGCCAACGTGGGCCGTGACCCCCCAGCAAAAAATAAAATCTATCAGCTATGAGTATATTGCAGTCTCGTAAAAAAGATAAGTATCTAGCAGGAATTTTGGCCCTTATACTACCTGGTCCATTGGATGGCCACCCCTACACCTCCACAGTTCGGGGACCTGGCTGAGATGCGATGACCAAGACTAGTCTGGTGAAAATTGCCCTGATGTTTTTTAGTCCGAAAGGCATTCTAACGGAGCAATATGTTTCGTTAGGGATTATGAAGTTAGTCTTGGCTTCATCCTCTTTGGTCATACGGATATGGTGATATCTAAAATATGCATCGAGAAAGCTCATCAATTCACACCCTGTCGTAGCACCCACCAATTGATCAATGCGTGACAAGGTTAGTTATCTTTGGGGCATGCCTTATTGAGATTGGTGAAGTCGATGTATATGCGCCAGCTGTCGTTTGTTTTCTTGACTAGCACTGGGTTGGCAAGCCACTCAGGGTGGACCACCTCCCTAATGATATCAGAGGTAATCAGCTTGGCCACCTCTGCCTTGGCAGCTTCTTACATTCATAGAATTAAATTGATTGCTTGTGTTTCTAAAATTACAAACCTTGATATAGGCTTATCTTGTTGATGCACTTAGGTGAACTCGTTTGTTTTAAGCATTATTTGTGCTAAACCTTTTTGTATTAAGTTTTCGCATCATTTGCTTAGTTTAACCAAATAAAAATTGATAATTAATTGAAGAAGAAATTTTTAGACCACCTATTTACCCCCATCTAGTCGGCCTCCTCAATCCAAGAAATGCCCATTTGGTCGAAGGTGCCGATGAACAGGAGGTTCGTAGATCTACCTTTGTCCACCAAGACTCGCCTCACATCGCATCCCACTATGTTGGTCTCGATGACCAGTGGGTCTTGGTGAGAAAAGTCCACCCCCGAGGCATCCTGCATCGTGAAGGTGATGTCGACTTGAGCCCACTCCAAGAGCATTTGCGTTGGGTAAGCGGCGATGTAGACCCTCCGTTGTCACTCGAAGGGGAATTTGAGGGACGACCCCCCATGACGGCATTGATCACTCAACGGGGTCCAGCATTAGGGGCCTGTATCTGTAGCATGTTCAGCAAGGCCTAGACAAGCTGTACCTCCGGGGTGTGTTGTACGTGTGCCACCACTAGTGTCCTCGCATCTTGGGCCTACTCCCTAACCGCGTTTTCATGGAGTGTCACGATGGTGGGGCAAACGAGTGTGATATGCTCCCCAACCATGCACTTAGCACCATGCCCTTCCTGGTGCTCGTCTTCCCAACCTTGCTCCCTTCCGTAGTTGTGGTTGTTTCCTCTGCCACGACAATGACCTCTAGGGGTAGAGGTTCATCATTGCCCCCTCGATGCCAAGTATATATTTGCCTCGAGGTCCCTTCCATTGCTTACGGTTCAAACCCTCCTTCAGGCGCGGGCGAGCTTTGCTTCGGGAGCGGGTCCCATAATGTCTGCCTCGTGTCATGTCACATCCTCCTCTGCCCTCATGTACTCCTCTATTTTATCGAAAAGCTTGGCCACTGTCCTTATTGGCTTCCGGGCGTTGTATTCGGTGAGCGGGCCCTTCCGAAGGCTACGAACGGTGACGTTGATGATGGTCATCTCATTGACACCCCTTCATCTGACAGCGGACCTTGGCAAATCACTTGAAGTACTCCCACAGCTTCTCCCCTATAGCCTGCCTTATTACAAAGAGTTGATCGGCGTCAACCTGCTCCACGTAGTTGTCTTGGAAGTTACTGTGCATAAGGTCCTGGACCTAATCCCAAGCATAAATGGAGCCAGGGCGATTGTGAAGAACCAGGACTGCGCGACGCCCTGTAGGGCAAGTGGTAGTCCCTTCGCCATTGTTGAGTCGTCTCCTCCCGCAGTTCCGATGGCCGTCTCATAAACAGGTAGGAATTCACAGGGATTCATGTCACCCTTGTAGGGTTCCACCGTGGGCATTTTAAAGTCCTCCGATCATGCATTCCTCTGCAAACCTATGTTGAGCAAGACTCGAAGTCCACCTCCATGGGGTGCTACAGGCGCCGACATTGGCCCCACAACTATCCGTCCACTCCGCGGCTACCTCCATTGCCTCTACGGCGACAGTCTGCTAACTCGGGACCTCCTGCATTTGATGTATGGCTTTGCAGGTCCGCCAGTTCCCGCTATAGCTTCCGCAAATTGCCTCCAAGGCACCTTCGCCCTGGCTTGGTGTAGGGACCAGGGCACCCTCCGTCCACTTCACGGTGATGGCGAGGGTGTTGGGGTCGACGGGTATCGTTGCATTAACGGTGGGGACATCGGTATGGCCCAAGGCCACTGAGGCCGGGTCCTCCATTTGCGATGCCTCCCGCTCCATGGCTAGCGTAGTTGTCGAAGAGTCATCTTAGTTACCTGCCACAGCCCCAAATGAGGCTACCCTAAAGTGCCGCTGCCATGGGGACAGGGGGCCCTCGACTGTTGGCTCCCTTGCTCTCATCGTAGCGGATTCGACTATGGTACTTCTCTTTTGCTTGGGGGGACGACATCATCTTCGTTAGTGCCATCGCGCCCCGGCGTTCTTGCCTTAGTTTGTAGCTTCTATGCCGCTCCCCACGGACGACACCAACTATTGTGGTTGCATGTCAAGCAAATGGATAATAGACTTAGACCATTTCTTGGCAAAAAAAGAGCTCCCCCCTACATGGCACCTTATGGGCCATATTTGTAGCTATGAGAAAATTATTTACACAAATGCCCCTTGCGGTTTGTAATAATAAAGGCAAACATGTCTTTTCTTTAATATAGCCATTTTGAGCTTGCCATGTCATTACACATACAATAGACCTTTGGCGTAGTGGCTAATGGGGCTATTGTGAGGACTACTACCCTAACAGTTATGATTTATTCATAAAGTTCACTATATTAAAGGGCTAGATTTTTTTTAGAATTTATAGCAATTATCATAACACCGCCCGTTGTGGTTTGTTAAGTATAATTAGGATTCTCTTATCTCGTAAAGCTGTTAACATACCTGCATAGTTTTTGCCTCCCTCTCCTGTTGGATTATGTGGGCCAAGCCCATATAATAAGAATAATTCCTATTAAATCTCAAAGGTCCACTCATGCAAAGGAGGCATGCATATGACCTTTAGTACCATATTGCTAGTTCTAGGAGAGGAAGACCACCTTAAAAGGGATGGTGCACTCCTAGCCACTTGAGGCATGTGTGGGAGAGAACTAGAGGATAACACGCGCTCGCTCGCCTCGCCTCGGCCAGGGCGGGCGGGAAGCGCGAGCGCACGGCACTGCGTGAATGGTCCGCCAAAATCGGCTCAGTGCTTGCGCAGACACGGCTTCCTTTGCGATTTATTTTGCGTTTTGAGTGGCGGTGAATCGGATTGGTTACGCGCGACTAATCCGTTTGATTCTGAGATATGGAGAACGTCTGACGTCTTGATCACGCGTCTGGTTTTCTATAAATACGAGTCGCGCCTCCATACGAATATGCGAAAATCAATCTAGGGTTTTGCCTCCTCTATCCTTTGTCTTTGCGCCGTCCCACGTAGTCTACTCGTCCGCCCGCCGGCGTGCTGCGTCGTTCGGGAGAGCAGTCTCGGGCCGTCGCCGCCAAGTCTGCACCGGAGAGGCGAATAAGGTTTTGAGAAGCGCTCTGCGCGGCGCTTCCATTGTAGCTCGCTCGTCTTCCTCGTCGTTCGGCCGCGAATCATCATCGACCGTGTCATCCTCACCGTGCTGCGGCGTCTACATCGACAAGCCGTCGAGCGAGAATCATCGATGCATGCGGTCATGTTCTCCGTATTAGATCTGTTCATGTACAGTTTCTTGGTTTACATGTCTAGATCTTTTATGCCTTTGATGGTTCTGTTATTTTGCGTACATGATGTCATGATTTATTTATAGAATAAATTGAACTTACATATGCTTATATTTTCAACATCTCCCACCTTGGACATCGATGGCCAGCTAGCTTCTTGGCTTCTTGCCGTGGTATTGTGAGCGAGTTCTTGCTTATCATGTGCTTCAAGACCAAATAAATCACACGACTTGCATTCTAGGGGCATCCATTGCACCAAAAGACTGCTGCTTCAAAATTGTTCGAGTAAGAAATATGGATGATGAATCGAGTAGGCCACTTGAAATTCCCAGGAACACAAGCGTATGGCAAGGAGGGTGTTAGTAATTCGCTTTAGTTTTTAAATTACAAAGTTTCGTATCTCTCTAAATACTAGCGTGGCATCCAATGGCTACTACAATTCAACTTCAATTAGGGTCTACCATATTAAAGGCAATGTTTCGCTTTTTTTTTATAAAATTTCCAGTATATTTCATCCATTTTTTAACTTTCAATGGCCACCGGTTCATCTTTAATTAGGATCCACCCAATTTGTACCCGATGTTTTCTTTTTTGAGAATTTCTATAATTTTATTTTTTTTAGCCATTGTAAAACAACTATCATGAGATTTTATTATATAATAACAATAGACTGAGTCAACGGTACCTGTTTGAATTACTGTTGTGCATTTTTTAGAAGTACTGTTGAGTATTTGACGTGTGCAATGTCGGGTATGTTTTGGTTTGCATCACTTTTAGCTTTGGCTAATGTGATGGGCTGTGGTCAAATTGGGCTCCCGGTACCCAGCGGCTATGCCTAGTTCTATGGATCATGGTGAACAGGGGAAACGTGAGATCCTATTTAGAACACAAACTGAAAGCTAAAATGTTTTTCTATATGTCAAATTTTTCGCTTCCGTGTTCCAAATGGTCCGACAGTTTTGGTTCATGCATACCATTATTCTGAGTTTCTTTCTGTCAAAGCTTTGGGCCTTCTAAAAAGCTTCGTTGCGAGAGACTGGGCCTGGACTCAGCCCATTATGCGATACATATGACGGAGCAATCTAAACAACAGTAGGCCTCTAGTGACCTGGCACCTTCGGAGCGGAGCACATCAAATCTGGACCGTCAGGTCCTTGACCAATCCTCATCTGCCTTCTCCCTCTGCGCAACGCAAGCGCGCTCCCGTCTCGTCGTCCTCCCAAAGCCGGAGCCGGAGCCGACCTAAACTGCGACCGCCTCTCCTGCTGCTCCTCCCACAACCCCCATGGCGTCGTCGGAGGCCGACGAGGACCAGCTCCTCAAGAGCTTCCTCGCCGAGGTCAGCGAGGTCGAGCGCGACAACGAAGTCCGCAGGTCTCTCTCTCCCCCTTACCCTCCTCTCTCGCCTCTCCCGATCGGTTTCATTTCCTAGCGAATCCCTTTTCGCGCCCCGTAGCTTCAGATCCCCAGCCGCGCCATCCGTTTGGCGCCATCCTCGTCCAGTGTGCGGCGTATTAGATGTAACCGCTGTTTGGTGCTGAATTTCGGTGGGGGTTGGGGGATCCCTTTAGCTCCGCGTGAACCCTAGGTTGGAGCCGTACGGTTCGTCCACTTGTTCTTAGTTGCGTTCGTTCTGCGATCGAACTATGATCTCTGTGGCTTATGGGTGCAAATTGTACCTGGGATTTCATGTTTCCTTTTATGGAAATCAGTTGTTTGGGAATATTTGTCACTTTTACTCCTTCCGCGATGAGAAGATACTATGATTGCATCTGTTCTGATGTGGCCTTATCTGAGAGAAAAGACGCTTTGTTGGGGAGGTCTTGGAGACTTGCAAGCACAGAGTTGGAGTTGCTCGAGTTTGGCTGGCATGTGCCGAACCTGTTGAGCTAATATTGTGTAAATTTTGGTCTAGTTTTAAGCCTATCTGTTTTCTTTTTGGTTGATTGTACTCGGCAATTCATGTCTTGAAGCGCACACTAGCTGCAAAAATTGCTTATTTTTATGGAAATTTGTGGTTTGTGAGTAGATAATTTATATTCGGTGTGCATATGTGAGTCCTTTGTGAAGGCAACTTATTGATGGAGTCTGGAGTGTGCTTCAAGATCCAAGCAGAAAGCTGAGGTTCCCGACTTACTTTTGTTATTTGTGCATAAAATCTAGGTTAAAATGAACCTAGACTTGTCAGGTTGCGCAAATTGTCCTTATTTCTACTCCTGTATAGACTTTGCAGCGTTGGATCCATTGCTGCTTCGAAGACTTGATTGCGTGGTTTTTCTCATAGTTTATTTTGCCATGTTACAATATCCCTGAGGTAATGATGTTTAGAGCATCTCACACTTTAGAACAGCAATAGTCTGAAATTGTACAGTGGCATGCATTTAGAACAAAGTGAGAAGTCTGGAATGACATGTGTGTTGAACAGGGAGTATTTCTCAGTGGAAAAATAAATGAATTTGAACTTTCAGACTATTTCAGTTTATTTATTATATTTACCCTTCCTAACACATCGAAACTTATCAGGATACTTGGTTGCTTCAAGTTAAACCCTTTTGAGCATCTTAAGTTGTCTTTTTATTCTTCACCGGATGAGGTGAAGAAGCAATATAGGAAGGTATTAAAACATGGTGATATTTAAAACTATTTTGGTTCTCATTTTCTTTTTGTGTGTAGATACCTAATTGTTGTTTCTGCTTGTACCATCCGTAGTTGTCCTTGTTGGTCCATCCTGATAAATGCAAGCATCCGCAAGCACAAGAAGCTTTTGCAGGTACGCAAACTAAATAATGATAACTGTAGTGGAGCATATGAGATGGAAATAGTTATACATAGTCATATCAGATTGGGAGACAGTATTGCACTGCGTTGCTGTAGGCCAGATTTGGGACTCTTTTTTGAAATATATCTCGTACAATGATATGAACCATCAAGAAATGGGTATAAGTTGGTAGTTCTAGATATCAGACTGCAAAAGGGAGAAAAAAACCGGGGCTTGAGGAATGACATCAAGCCATCAACAAGATCATTGCATGTCAAAAGTCAAAACTAATCACTCTTTGCTGCGCTTTATTTTGTTGTGGGAAAGAGGGACATGAGTACATACTGAAAGAAAACTGGAAATGATTTAATTATAATGGTGTCCACAACAAGGTCCAGATAACCAATCGCATATTATATCATGGAGAAATCAGTCTAGAAGTGAAATTTATACAATTTTGTTTGTTAAGATGGCTGTAACCTAGGGTATCACTCTAGAAGTAGGCATTTTTGTTAATTGTTATTCCTATAGGAGATACATTTTTTTGAGATAAACCAGGAAATTTAATAGTTAAATTATCTCTTCTTGGAAGAGTTTTGACTTCTGTAATTAGCTCAGCCACTAAGACTAACCACTTTTTTGCACTTAAACAACATGCTACCTTTTCCCGTGTCACATCTTTTTTGCTTCTCTCATTGCTTCCTCAGTGCTGTATTTAATTGATGGTACATACTCATAAACAGCTTTGGCAAAAGCACAGCAGCTTCTACTTGATCCACAGGAAAGAGGGTACATTCTTGATCAAGTTACTGCTGCAAAAGGTGTGATTTGATCTTTTTTGTGCCTCTTATTTACATTAACAATGTAATTTTAATTTGGGTTTAGCGATTTGTTCAAATGAAATAAAAAGGAAATATATTTAAATTTGATTCTCTTTTGTGTTGAAAATTCAGAAGAGCTGAGGGCAAAGAGGAAAAAGGAGCTGAAGAAGGACAGTGCATCCAAGATAAAATCCCAAGTAGATGAGGTAAGACAATCTCATGCAAGGTGGTCTGAACTTGTATCATCACCTTTTTTAATAATGTTGAGGACTTGGAGTACAATGTTTCGAACAAAGATGAATGTGAAAAATAGTGAGACTAGACCCAAACAGGTTTAATTTGAACTAACTACCCAAACTGGTTTAATTTGAACTAACTAACTGGTTTGACCAACTCTAAACCATCTTGGGATTAAAACCCCACCCTCTGCAGGGATTTCCCTTAACCAGTATTCAGCAGTGTCTGGCCTGGGCGCCTGGCTGGTGCTGCTGGAGTGCTGGTTTCCATCTTTGCTGCAGGCTGTGAATTTGAATTTGGTTGTCCATTCTTATCAATGTGGGATAAACAATCGTGAAAACTAGCTGCTTTGTACACCATTCAAAAAGCCTGTTGTTTGCTGGAATTTCCCTAATAACTATTCAGATCTGTGCTGCATGTTTGTCTTTCTGGGTTGACTGCATGCAGTGATAGATTACTGTGGAAGTCATTACACACTTATGATTGGACTTTAGATACTTGAAAAATAATAGCCTTTCAGAAGACGAATGCTTATATATATAATGAGAACATTGACAAGTGTCCTTTGCTGGAATGTCAACACCAATTTACAGTATTGCAGATCTGATGTTTTCCTTTTGTATACACCATTGGTTCTATGTTGACAAAATGTAATGATTATTTTTCTGCAAGACACTTGGGGCATCTTGTTGAACTTCATGCATCTTGATCAATTGAGAACCTCCAATGATTGGCTTGCTTATGAGTAGGGAAAATATGAAGAGCAGTATGAACGATCAGAAGAATTTCAGCAGCAGCTAATAATTAAAGTTCGTGAGATTTTAACAGACAAAGAATGGCGTCGGAGGAAAATGCAGATGAGGGTAAGTAAAATGCTTTAGAATTTTCAAATATCATTGGTCAAGACATTCACTGTGAGCTATTTTCATGTGCACTGTGCAGATATCAGAGGAAGAAGGAAGACTGAAGAAGGACGAGGAGGAAACAAAAGAAATGTGGAAGAGGAAGAGAGAACATGAAGAAAAGTGGGAAGAGACCAGAGACCAGCGAGTATGTTTCCAGTCTAGTCATTGTAAAAATTTGAAATTCTTTTTGCTATGCAGCCTTATGAAGCTAAAGTTTTTTGCTCACTTGGTTACTTTGTGTACAAAATTTAAGTACGGTGTATGAGATTCGATAATCTATTATTCACACTAAAGATGTAATGAAGAGCTGGAAAGGGGAAAGATCACATTGCATTAACTAGTGCAGCTGATATAATCTTAGCATAATCATCAGTAATTAGTTGATAATGTGGTAGTTGGTACCTCAGACACTGCTTTCATTTTAAGGATTATTTGAGCTTTACTATGCTGGAGAAATATTGCTGCCACTTCAATCCCAACTGGACATCTAATCAATGTCCTTCTCATAATTGGTATTTGGCAAATAAATGATATTTGCCAAATCTTTGTCAATCCCAAGGGAGTATTACATAGTGGAAGGATGAGAGCACCTTCCAGTGCACATAATATCACAGCGTTATCATAAGTTCAGTTCTGCATTCATGAGTTTGTTGCTAAGTTTCATGAGATACAGTAATTTTTCTTCATCCACGGTGCTAAGTTTGTTGATCTGTCATAAATTCCCTGCCCAGTGCACATTGTATCACAGCGTGATCATAAGTTCAGTGCTGCATTCATGAGTTTGTTGCTAAGTTTCATGAGTTACAGTAATTTTTCTTCATCTGCGGTGCTAAGTTTGTTGATCTGTCATAAATTCCCTGTCACCCAAATCCAGTGCAGCCATCTGTGTCGGTGGTTATTTAAGTAAATATTTACTGTATTGAAAAATTAAAGCCTTGTTGATTTTTTTTTGTTTTACTTGAACGGCTGGAATACAATATTTGGCATTGGTACTGGCCTAACACCTTATATTTGTGGTATATAAGGTCTCTAGCTGGAGGGATTTCATGAAGACAGGAAAGAAGGTTAGAAAGTGCACTTGGGAAGTAGTATCTTGTTGTCCATGAATCTGTAACTTATTGACTCATTTCTACAGGGACGGAAAGGCGAAATCAAACCCCCAAAACTCAAGACTGAAGATCCGAACAAATCTTATGTTCAGAGGCCAGTAAAGCGTGGTTAGCAGGAATGCTATTAGGTCTGCAATTAAAGAACATCTGGTAGCGATCCTTCTTGCGACCTGATCCATGCCGCAGCCTAGCAAGGCTGTCTCGCAGGCTGTAAGCTTCGGTTATGCCTTTTGTATTCCCAGTGTAGTCGGTGGAACAGAACAGATAATTATTAGCAGAATGGCCGCAAATTATCAACCTAGAGTGATATCGGATTAATGTACTTGTTGGGTAGCCTTACTAAAAAAAGTTGAAAATTTTCCGTTGGAAAAGAACACCACTGCAGTGAATGTTGAAAGGCCTGTCTACACATGATCATTCACTATTCAATGTAAGTAGTGTTAATTTATGTCTTCAGGTTTGCTATCGCTGAGGCACTCCTGGGTTTTCTTAGAGAACAATCTGTGATGTGTTCGTGTTTGCTCGGCTTCGGTGTGTGTGTAAACTGAGGTAGCATAATATAGTCCTTAAGCAAGCTATTCATAATTTCATATGCTTGTATTTAATTGCTGAATCCTTTGGGTAGATAGATCCAGTATTGACGAGATACAATTCAAAGTTGTTCTCTATGCTGAAAGAAGTCAACCTGTTATACCCTTTGGTCGTCATATGACAACTGAAAAAATCGACTCCATTTCGTGAAGTTCTGACGACAGGTCTGGAGAATACTATGGTTGGGACTTCGGATAAAGATGCCATCCACGAGCCTAGTCGCTGCCTCGCTGGCAGTAGCATGTCTGAAATGCAAATGTGGAAGCTTAAAAGCTCACACTACATTACAACTCCCCTCGTCACTCCAACGGACGAAAAAAACTAGGCAAAAACGTAGGCTCCAACGCTTATCATGATTCTTCTCATTGTGCTTGATCTTGCGGGCTGTCTCTATTTACACCCAACGTTGCAAAATCCAAATTTGTTCTTCCAAAAACGGTTGAAAGATGGGCCTTCTGAGACCAAAACTTGATTGGCCTTCTGGTGGTCACACGACGACTGAAACAATTGGCATCACTTGGTGCAGCCCATGTTCATCATGCATGCAGGTACTCTTGCACAGCTATCAATAATTCAACAGTACAATCTTTTCAGTTATCTGGAAAGGAGAAATCTGGTACAACTACTACTCCAACAGTAGAATATGCATAGGGCAAGCACAAGTTGGCCACCTATTTCCTCCAGAAGCGTTATCTGTCCGTCGTCTCCTCCTCCGTGCTTTACCTCCAATGTTCAGGCGACACACCTGCCCAAAGGCAGGCCATACGTGCACCCTGATGACAGTCTATAACTGCCCAGTGGAGCCCATGCTGCCTGCTTAACCGACGTCCCTGTCTCCTCCTCCTCCTTGAATTATTAAGCCAGGGCCCTTTGATAGGAGTGAGACGGACACTAGCATCGCCTACTCGCCTTTCCTTCCTGGTGTGCCAGCCCGGCCGAGACAGCAGCACCGTTGCGCTGTGGACCGCGCGCAAACGCAAAGCCGAAGCCATCGCTACCGCGCGCGCGCGCGCGCTCGTCATGCCGGGGCCCTCGAAAACGAATTAAAAAGCCACGCGCGGACGTGAGAGCGATCGTCAGTTCGCCCCTACTCACCGTGAGCCGTGACAGGAGCAAAGCAGGCAGGGCACAACGAGGGGAGGGCAGGGATGGATACACGCGCGGAGCAGCGTTGCGTTGCGTGGTATCCCCTGGGCGGGTGCGCCCAATCTCCTGCGCTATGGTGGGTGTCACACGAAAGGGAAAGGAAAACGCGGGGGGCGTGCCGTGGCAGTCGCGCAGATCTGTTGAGGCGCCGCCCCGATGCACCCGTATCCCACAGGGGTGATGTGAGCAGAGCGAGCTGGTTCGCTCTAGGGGACTAGAAGTCATACAAAAGGGCGCGAATGATTTGTAGCTTTAGCCACACATGTCAGGTAGGAGGGGGGCGTCATGAGCCCTTCAGCCTTGTTGCATTTCCGTTTTCAATTTGCTTTTGGAAAGATGGTGGGCTCTCGGGGGTAAAGGAAAGGAGGTTTAGAGCGGCTTTAGAGCGCAGCAATTTCGCAGGATTTTCATAGAAAAAGTTCAATTCCCGTATGAATCGGAAAAATTCCTGTGTTATAAACGGAGTCTTGGAGCTTAGTAGTATACACCACCGTTGTGAAAACAAGCCGAAATCGCTTTTACTGGTCACCTCCGGTTAAACTACAAACCAGTCTCAAATATATTCGTTTTACATCGAGCTACTCCGATTTATGACCGATTTCTATTGATTTTATTTGAATTTTTTGTCCCGAAAATTACCAAAATTTTCCAAAAATCGGTCTACTGGTCCCCTCTGAAAAAAAAATTAAACAGGTATTGATAACCATGGTCTACAGAGGTTGGAAGTGGTGGATCCATGGTAGCTTTAAAGGTTAAGTTAATGGAAAATTGAGTTAATGGAAAATGATGTCTTGCATGTTTATTAGTACATTAACCGGTAGTCTATCTGGATTGGTGTCTTGTTGTGGCTAAATGCTAAGGTCTCGTTGGTTCATGAAGTAACATTTCACAAAGTGTTGAATTAAAATTCTTTAAGAAATAATATTTTGGCGGCATACTTAATTGTTGAAAAAAGTTGACTTGGAGTTGCATGAAAGAAGACATTCACAACGAAGCATGAATTTTACAATTTACGATTATTTTCTTAAATTTAATACATCTGTCCATGGTTGAGTATGTATTTGAAATTTGACAACTAGTTACACTTCAGTATGCCTATTTAGGAGGAACGCATAGATGGGCAGGTCTATGGGAATGCAGAAATTTGTAGGAATCTTAACTCTTAAGGGAATCCTCTTCTCATGCGTGTAAGACACCCAATTACAGATAGACAAATCATGCATTTGCCCTCTCTTAGTTCGTCAAAGGGCAAATTAAATACGCATATTCATCAGTCATACACAGAGTGGACAATCCATAACTTCATGGAGCTACTAGTAGATTAAAAAAGAAAGAAAGAAAGCTCAGCGTGGACAACGGGGGAGATTTAGCACCTTGATAACATCCTTTTTGGCACAATGCAAAAGAGCTTGGCCAAAAGATTGCCGTTATTGCGAGACCCTATGAGATCAAACGGGGGCCACGGGTGCTTCAGCAGCTAAGAAAGGTTGCCAGTTAACACATATATATATATATATATATATATATATATATATATATATATATATATATATATATATATATATATATATATATATATATATATATATATATATATATATATATATATATATATATATATATATATATATATATATATATATATATATATATATATATATATATATATATATATATATATATATATAGAGCTCTGCGTCTTTATCCGGCGCCGCCTCCTCTTCATGGAGGCGACGGTGTTGAGAACGGCTTGTGGAGAGAGAATCAACCGCGCCCGATTTGGGGAAAGAGAAGACACCGGGGAAAAACGTGACCGAGAGAAGGAGAATGAAATCGAAGATGAGAGATTCCTAAGAGAGAGTCTATCAGTCCAACCCGATCGTCAATTCGCCATCACAACGGACGGCTATGGACCTAGGAGTAGACACCTAGTAGTCCCCAATACTTTTACTATATATATATATATATATATATATATATATATATATATATATATATATATATATATATATATATATATATATATATAATACCAGAGAGAGAGAGGCTTGATCGATCTTCCATTTATCTTTAAGATTTTTCATCAATGATTCCAAATCGAGGTCTTTCTCAATTAATGAATGCTAACGGATTTATCTAATATATTATATACTATTATACTTACACGTATCTAAAAATAATTCAAAGACAGAGACCTATTGTTCAGATATCATTGGCGCCCTATTTCACTCCTATGCGCGAAGCAACTTTAGTTATTCGCCCGGCAATTGGCAATTTGGCATTTGGTAGACCACAGGAAAGATTGGTGGAGAGGCACGCACTTGTACATATCCATGATCCATCCCTGGATCTTATTCCCCCAATGCCGGGCGACAACTGAAGTTTTCCATTGGACGCGTCAGACACAACAAATAAAGACAACATAAAGGAACTTTGCTTCGTTTCATACTCCGTTGTCCTACACAAATTGCATTCCAGTTGGATCCGTATTGGCGCAATAAGATAAGTGACGCACAGCCGCATAGGTGTTAGATTTGTTAGATATGTATTATATAGCTATATATTTACTCTGTTGTATGAAAGGTTTTCTGTATGTATGCCATATATATATACGTGTATATATACTAACCCATTGACCTTATGATGAATACAAGCGTTATTCATAATATAGTATTTTAGCCGTCGTCACATGGGGTTCTTCTCATCGACTCGTGCCATCTAATCGGGTCTCTTCTTCTACCGTCATTGTTCAGGTTCTTCCCGTCTAGATCAATTAGATCCGAGCTCCTCCCGACCGTCGCCGCTTCAAATCTTGCCATATGCTTGGGCTTCTTCTTCTGCCGCCACTGTTCGGGCTCCTCCCATCGGCTCTATCGGATCTGGGCTCCTCCCAGCCGACTTGTTCAATGCCGGCTGCCATCGCCTCCGCATCGGTCAACATGAGAGACTCAAGTATGCCGTCCCGGTCGGGTTTCTTCACTGTAGACGTTGACGTTGGCCACCACTACCGATTGGACGCCAATCGCTGACTTGTCTCGCTAGCCGCCGCTGCCTTCGTATCGGCCGACGTGAGAGACCTGATTCCGCCGCCTTTGCACAACCTACCGACTGGTGTCGATGTTCCGTCACCGAAGCCCCCGTCGCTAAAGCCGTCGCCCGTTGGTCCGCTTTGTGGATGACTCACGCGCTTTCCTTGGCTTGAGTCACGCCCTAAACAGAGCTGTTGTGGTTACAGACCAAACAGAGAGAGATGGTAGTGGAGAGTGAAGGAGATGAGTAATGGCTTGGGTCTTCCCCATGGCCTGTATTCCATATATATACATGGGGGTGTTTTTACAATTATACCCTTACATTTGAGTATCCCTTCTAGGGGCACTTATGTCCTTACACATGGCCTATACTGGACCTTATAACCTCCTACCAGGCCTGCTGAGTTTAGGTGGGGGCCACCCCTACAACAGGAGCCTCTCATGGAGAAGGGCTTCACAGTGTTGAAGCCATGTTGCCGAGTTCTTTGGCCCCCTCCGTCCCTGCGGCCTGTGAACTTTTCCGAACTTGACTAGGGGCTGAGGCCGTAGCCGAGCCTTCGAACGGGTGGCAGCGGACGTGGTGCCTAGCCCGAGCGGTGGCGCTCCGTCCCCTACCCTTGAACGGGTGGCGGAGAGGCGGCGCGAGCCGGTAGATGGCGCTCCGTCCCTACCCTCGAATGGGTGGCGCGAGGCGGCGCCAGCCGGTAGACGCGCGCGCTCCGCCCCTACCCTTCGAGCGGGTAGCGGCGGGTGGCGCCTGCCGGTAGGCGCGCGCTCCGTCCCCTACCCTTGAGCGGGTGGCGGTGGAGTGGCGCTGGCGGCAGCGCGCGTCCCCTCCGTCGAGCGGTACCGAGCCGGCGCCGCGCGAGCGGGTGGCGCTCCGCCCCTACCTCAACGTGGCGGCGAGCCGCGCCAGCCGGGCGCGCGCGTCGCCCGCCCCTACCGAGCGGGTGGCGAGCCGAGCGGCGCTAGCCGGTAGACACGCGCGCTCCGTCCCCTACCCCTCGAGCGGGTGGCGGCGAGTGGCGCCTAGCCTGGTAAACGCGCGCGCGCCCCGCGCGGCGTGGCCGAGCTGTCGGGCGGGGCTTAAACTTCTTAGCTCGGGGTCCATGTTGGGGCGGGGCGAATCGTGGGCGTGTAGTGGTGAAGGCGGCGCCTGCGCCGCGCTTTCCGCGTTCGCGGTACCGCCACGGCCTCGCGGCTTGATAGTGCGCTTTAAATGACGGTGGAATCATGCCGGCGCTTTGGCTATCGAGGGCGGTGTCGCGTTATCGATCTGTTTTCGCGTGGGTAGAACGCGGCGGCTTGCAATTGGCACGTCGTGGGATGTGGCGGTTGCGTGCTCGCGGCTATTCGCCGCTTCCCAGGAAGCGGGGCGCGTGTCAGCGCGTCTTTGGAGTAGTCGCGCTGCTGGCCACCTACCGCGCGCCCCGTACAAGCCGGTTCTTCTTTCAGTCGTGCGTGAGTCGAACCGCTGGGTTCGACCTACTGCGCTTCGCGGCGCGGGGAGGCGGCGGGCTTTATAAGGTGCCCTCACCGCGATGGGAGCGCTTTGTCCGCTTGCCGCTTAATTCTGGTTTATTCCATGCCGGTAGTAGCGCGACTTCCTGCCTTGGTTTCTTTTGCCCTACCTCTAGGCGTAATATCACCGTAACTTGTCCGCGTTCCACATGTGGCGGAGAATCTGTCCCTCGAGCGTGGCGAGGCGGTATGCTCCCTTCGCAATGCCTCGTCATGATGAATGGACCTTCCACTTGGACTCTAGCTTGCAGCGGTCTTCGCATGGAGCGCCATTCTGAGGACGAGATCTCCAGGCTTGAAGCCTCGCGGGTATATGGACCGGTCCCGGGTACGCACTGTCTGCCGTGCGTACTTTTCAATGTGTTGAGCTGCACTTGCCCGCGCTCCGTCGAGGAGATCCAAGGACATGCGGCGGTCCTCGTCAGGCACCTGGACGAGGACCCTCCATGAACCAGCCTTGATTTCCTCGGGCGTCACTGCTTCATCGCCGAAAAGAAGCTTGAAAGGCGTGAACCCCGTTGGACGTGTTACCGTTGTGCGAAGGGACCAGAGGACGCTGTGAAGCTCGCTTGGCCACTTTCCCTTCAGCCACCCGATCAAGCGCTTTTTGATGGCGGCGGAAATGGCGCCATTCGCCTTCTCGACCGCTCCGTTGGACTGGGGGTGCCCAACTGAGGTGAACCGAAGTGTGATGCCCATGCCTTCGCAGAATTCTTTGAAGAGGGTGGCGTCGAACTGCAGGCCGTTGTCCACGGTGAGCTCCCTGGGCACGCCGAAGCGACATATGATGTTTTGCTAGAGGAAACGCTGCATGGCCGCCGAGGTTATTTTAGCTAGGCCATCGCCTCGGCCATCTGGAAAAATATTCAGTGCGACTACCACAAATCGCAGTCTCACGGGGCTCGTGGAAGTGGTCCTACTATGTCGACACCCAGCGCGCAGCCGCCACACCGGGAATGGGGTTGAGGGTCGTTCGGGGTCTTGGATGATCCGTGCCATCCCGCGGCACTCGACACCGACGCCACGAGGTCACGGCGTCGATGATGGCGATCGGCCGATGAAACCCTGCTGAATGCCTTGCCGACCAATGACCTCGGCGCGGATGGGACCCGCACATGCCGCGGATCTCCACAAGGAGGTTCTTCCTTCTTGGCCCGAGAGGCAGCGCGCGAGCGGTGCGCGAACCCCTTCTTATAAAGTATCTCTTGAACACCGGAAGGACTGGCGCGGTGTTGCGCCGCCGGAGCTCTGTGGGGTCCTCGGCTCGCGATGCCTGCGAAAGTTGAAGATGGGCTCGCCGATCGCTCTGGCTGGGCGATGTGGTGAGCGAGGCGGCGTCTCGGTTGTCTGCGCGATGGCGCTGCGATAGTACTTCATAAAATGCCCCATCGGGGTGGCGATTGTTGGTCGCCGCCTTTGCGGCGTCGGCTTGCTCATTTTCGCGCGAGGATGGCCTTGACCGTGATGCCCAAGAAGTGCCTTTCCTTGCCCTAACGCGGCAAGGTACTTGGCGGCTCGTGGTCCATGGCTTGATAGGACTTGTCGGCGTGGCACGCCATCAAGCGCAGTCTGCGGACGAGCACCGCCGTCGCCGAGCGCCTTGAGCTTTGCGGGCGAAGAGCGGCGCCTCATATTCAGTTGTGTTATTGGTAGCTGGAAAGGCAAAGCGCGCCGAGTATAGCGGCGCGCCCCTCGGGCGTGGCGATTACAGCGCCTACGCGCGCGCCGCGACGCCGTGAACTCCGTCGATGGTGAGTGTCCAAACCGGTCGTTATCTTTGCTAGGCGAGTTGGTAAGCGAGTCCACTCCGCAAGGAAGTCGGTGAGAACTTGAGATTTGATTGCCGTCCTTGAGGCGTATGTCGGGAGAACGGGGCGAGCTCGGCGGTCCACTTGCCGATACGCCCTGTGGATTCCTTGTTGTGCGACATCTCCGCAATGTGAATGAGGAAGGCACTGTGATTGGATGGGCCAAAAAATAATGCCTGGAGCTTTACGGAGGCCATGACCAATCGTAAGCAAGCTTTTCAAGCTCTGTATATTCGTCTTGGCGCCTTGAAGGGCCGAGACGAATTATCTGAGCCGTTGTCTGGCGCCTTCCTTTAGGACGAGGCGGCGCACGACCTGCGTGGCGACGCGGCGAGATAGAGCAGGAGAGCCTCTGCCGCTGGGGCGACCAGAGTGGGGAGACTCGCCAGGTGTTTCTTGAGCGCGTTGAAGGCCTCCGCACAGTCACCATCCCAACAAAATTCGTCGCACCCACGGAGTGTCTTAAAAAATGGCAAACCTCGCTCCGCCGCCCTGGATAGGAAGCGGCTCAAGGCTGCCATGCGGCCCGCCAGCCTCTGGACTTCCCTCATCGTCTTGGGCGGCTCCATACCCAAGATAGCGTCGACCTTATCAGGGTTCGCCTGGATGCCCCGCCCGGACACGAAGAAGCCCAGAGGTTTGCCCGCCTGCACGCCGAAGACGCACTTGTCGGGGTTGAGCTTGATGCCGGCTTTCCTGAGGTTATCGAAGGTCTCCTGGAGGTCCCGGCCATGCAAAGCGAGCTGCCGGGTTTTGACTACCACGTCATCGACGTAGGCCTCGACATTCCTCCCGGTGGCGGCGGGGCAATGGCGACGAGGCGGGTAAAGGTAGCGCCCGCGTTCTTCAAGCCAAAGGGCATCCTGATGAAGCAGAAGGTGTCGACCGGTGTGATGAAGCTAGTCTTGCTCTCGTCGTCTTCCGCCATGTATACCGATGGTAGCGGAGTAGGCATCTAAGAAACTCATTAGCTCACACCCCGCGGTAGCGTCGACCAATTGATCGATGCGCGGCAAAGGGTAATTGTCCTTTGGGCATGCCTTGTTGAGTGCCGTAAAGTCGATGCACATGCGCCAGGCCCCACTAGCCTTCTTGACCAATACTGGGTTGGCGAGCCACTCTGGGTGGTGGACCTCGCGGATGACCCCAGCTCGAAGAAGCTTTACCACCTCCACCTTGGCCGCCTGCTGCCGATCCATGGACATGCGACGAAGCTTTTGCTTGACCGGTGCAGCGTCGGGCGGACCGCCAGCGGTGCTCGACATCGCGCGGTCCACGCCCTTGATATCTTCCGGTGACCATGCAAAGATGTCGGTATTGTTTCAAACACTTGGAGTAAATCTTGCTCGACCTCGAGAGCCCCTCACCAATAGAGACAAAGCGCCCCTTCGCTCGGGCGGCACCTTTGACTCGCCTCGGCCGAGGCTTAGCGTCCATCCCGGGCGGAGGGCGCGTACCAAGCACGTCCGTAGGGCGTGCACCGGCGATGCAGATCCCGCTGCCGACCCGATCGCCTAGCAAGGTCTTGGTCGCGAAGGCGGTGATGACACCTCGGGCCCGGAGCTTCATACATAAGAAGGCGTGGTGTGGGACCGCCTCGAAGGAGTTGATGGCGGTCGTCCCAATATGGCGTTGTAGAGGTGTGCGATGTCCACAACGCCGAAGGCGACATCTTGGGTCCGGATGTAACTCTCCTGGTGGAGCGTGGCGAGGAGGGACACCGCCTATGGCTGCGGCGGTTGACCTCCGATGCCACTGGCGGAGCTCTGCCGCTCCAGCGACCGGTGGGTTCCCATACGATCGAGGGCCCCTGTGAATAGGATGTTCGCAGAGCTCCCCCCGTCGACAAGGATGCGCCTGATGTCGCAACCCACGATGTGGGCCCAGATGACCAAAGAATCTTGATGAGGGAACTCCACGCCCCTAGCGTCATTCACGGTGAAGGTGATGTTGCGGGGCGTCAGCCACGATTGCGGCTGCTCCAAGGGGGCCCCTGATAAGGAGCCTCGGTGATGGCGTTGACGGGCGCGGCACCGTGCGTCCTCCCTGGCTGAAGCTTGCGAGGGGCTGCCCCTCGGATGCCGCTCCTGGACCTCGGCGGGGCGAAGGGGCGAAGTCGAGATGCGCCATCGCCGTCGCAACTCCACGACCGCGGTGCGTCTTCGTATGGTGATGACCATAACGTGCACCTCGCACCATTTGCCGTAATAGAGTTGCTCTTGCTCGCTCGGGTCGCTCATCGCGCCGAAGCTCGCGCCGCGTCCTCGAAGGGCATTCGATGACGAAGGTATGGCGAGCCTTTTGTGGTTTCTTGCGCCTGGTGACGCCGGGCTTGCGTCGCTCTTTGGAGAGCCTTAGGTTCCCAGTCTTTGTTGCTCGGGGTCCTCCGGGCATTAATTGCGGGCTCTGCCGAGGGTCGTCGCCACCCCTCGTCGTATGTCGAGCGCGCCGCTTGAGCAAGATCGAGGTGGGCGTCGCGTCTCGCGCATCTTCCTCACCCGCGCATACCCTCCATCTTGTTGAAGAGCTCGGCCGACCGCCTTGATAGGCTTACGTGCGTTGTATTCGGCCAAGGAGCCCGGACGAAGGCCACAGTATGGCGCGTTAATGACGGTTGTCTCATTAACATCCTTGATCCGGCGTATCTTCGCGGCGGCTGAAGTAGTCCCCGAGCTTTTCAGGGTTTCGCCACGGCGAAGAGCTGGCCCGCATCGACTCGCTCGACATAGTTTCCTTGGAAGTTGTTGTGAAGGCGATGGCGAAGCTGCTCCCACGCATAGATGGAGTTTGGCTCTATGGTAAAAACCAAGAAAGTGCCACTCCTTGCGCGCGAGGGGAGCCCTTCGCCTTTGTGGTATCATCTCCGCCGCGGCCTCGTCGCGGTCTCGTACACGCGCCGCAATTTGCGGGGATCCGTATCACCTTTGTATGGCTCGATGACACTCGGGAACTTGAAGTCTTCGGGCCACGCCGCCTGCTGCAGTCCTATCGAAAGCGGGGACTCTGGATCGACGCCGCCGCAGCACGCTGTTTGGGCGTGGGGCGTCGCGCTGTCCGCCCTTCCGCGCGGGCTCTGGCGTGGCCATTGGCGCGGCCTGCTGACTTCGAGCCTCTTGCATATCACGGACAACCCCGCGAAGGTCCCCTAGCTCCCGCTGGAACGCGTTGAGGGCCGCCCGATGCGCGCTTTCTCGCCCGCACAGTGGGGGCGCGGCGCCGCGCGGGTCGGCGTGCGGTACGCCACGCGGGCTCCCGAACTGCCGTAGCGGCGAAGCGGGTCGGTCACCGCGGGAGGACCGATTAGTCGCCGCGGTGCGCGGCGGCGGGTCGATCGTGCCGCTAAGCGCCGATGATGCGATTCGGTCGTCGCGATGCCGGCGGCGGGGTCGGTCGTCGCGGTGCCGGCCGGCCTCGACCGCGGCGCCACGCCGCTACGCCGCGCCGCGATGACCGACGGCGAAGCCACGGAGCTCACGCGACGCTCCGCCCCAGCCGTCTTCTTTCCCTTTGCCGCCGTCGACGAAGCCTTTTCCGGTGCCATCCTCCTTCGAACTTCAAAGCTTACTCTGTTCTCCCACGGACGGCGCCAAGCTGACTGTGGTTCTGAGACAAGCAGAAAGAGATGGTAGTGGAGAGTGAAGGAGATGAGTAATGGCTTGGGTCTTCCCCATGGCCTGTACTCCATATATATACATGGGGGTGTTTTACAATTATACCCTTACATTTGAGTATCCCTTCCAGGGGCACTTATGTCCTTACACATGGCCTATACTGGACCTTATAACCTCCTACCAGGCCTGCTGGGTTTAGGTGGGGGCCACCCCTACAACAAGAGCCATATCTGTTTTGTAAATAGATCTCCGTTTTGCAAAAAAAGAAAAAAAAGAAAAAGAAAAATGATGTCTTCTTCAGGCACTGTTTATATTCCTTGCTACCCGGTGATCTTTGATGGTTTTAATTATCGGGACTGGTTTCAACACATGCGTGTTCATATGCATGGTCAGCATCTTTGAGAGTTTCTTACGGGTGAGTTGCCTTGTCCCTCTCGCCCTGCTCCACCTACTGAGCCTGTGCTCCCGAAAGATGCTTTCGAAGGCGCTCATAAAAGCATCTAAGCTTTTGAGGATGCCATGGAGACTTTTCAGACTCGATACTGCCTACAAGATATGGATTGATAAGGATGCTCATGCTTCTGCTGTTTTGGTTGCTAGCATGGAGGTGCATCTTACTGGGGATGTAGTTGGCTTGGCCTCTACACAGGCAATGTGGGTGCATATGTGCATTCGCTACGAACCATCAGGTGATTCCTTGCACCTTACTGTTGTGCAGGAGTAGTCGCTGTAGCAGGGTGATGCTACTGTGGACAAGTTCTATGCTCAGCTGTCCATGGTATGACACCAGATTGACTCTTTAGGACTAGATATTTGCCACACTTGTCAGTGCTGTTAGCGTTAGCAGACTCATCTGGAGTTTCGTCGCATCTATGACTTCTTGACACGTCTCCGATCTGAGTTTGAGTAGACTCATGCTCAGTTGCTGGCTCGTCACTCTCGTGTGACTCTGTTGGAGGCTCTTGCAGCTATTCATAATGAGGTGATTCGCCTTTGTTGTGCATGTCTGATGTTGTCACCATTGTTTCCTTTGGTTTTGGCAGCTCCTTAGCTTCTACACCTGTTATGCCTCCAACTACTCCCTCACTAGTTGCACCTCCACCAGTGATAGCTGTTGTTGGTAGGGGACTTCACTGCACCTATTGCAATAAGGATAGATATATGAAGTAGTTCTGCTACAGGAAGAAGAAGGATTTTCATCGTGGTGGCCGTCCTTTGAGGGCACTAGAGGTTCCTTCTCTCAGTGGAGTCCTAGTGCCTCTAACACCCAGGAGTTTCTCACACTGCTGCGTTGCATGGTTGCTTCTGCACCGTCTGGTTCTACTGGTTCTACCACCGAGTCTTCTGGTGAGAGACCGCTTTCTATTTCTCCTTTCTTAGGTATATCACCTTGGATTCTTGATTCTGGTACTTCCTTTCAATGATGTATGATTCCACCAGTCTCACTTTCATTCGTCCCTTAGCTGATCCTATCACTGTTTAAACAACAGATGGTACTTCTCTTTTAAATGATTTTTATGTAATGCAACCTATACAAGGCTTAGGGGCTAAATATCTGAATGTAAGTACTTGTTACCAAGATAGCATTGGTCTATGATTTGGTAAGATCATTCTCAAACTTGGCTCCCTTTTTGCTCATGGTGGAATTCACCTCTTCATGAATGAGCCAAGTCTCCAATACCTCACCAAGTACCAATTAAGCCTTTAAGCACATTTTGATACCCAAAACTTGATTGGGTCCTTAGATGTTAGTTACAATAGATTTAGATACTCAAATGGCTCTAACATTAAAATTTTATAAATTAACATTCTTAGAAACACATTGCCATTTCTATCATTCCTAAGTAAATAATGTTCATTATAAAGAGAGGACTTAGGAGTGATACATTTGGGACAATCCTTACTTACATGTCCCTTTTCCCGATAATTATAGCAAGTTTGGCAATTGCTACCTCTTCTTATCTTCTTTTATTGCTCATTGCCGGTTTGCCTCTTCATTGATAACTTTGTCTTGTCATCAACCTTGTTGGGGCACTTAGAGGCGAAGTGTCCCTTCTTGTTGCATCTAAGTACTTGGCATTGTTGAATTATTTTCTATATTGCTTTGAGATGCTCTTTACCTTTTTCTTGAAGGTGAAACCGATATCTCTCTTGTCAATCGATTTTCTTTAGTTTTTCAATATTTTGTCAAGAAAGATCTTCCCTTTGTAACTTTTCTCAAGTCATTTCTCAATATTGTGACTTAGACCTTGAGCTCATTATTTTTCTCTACAATGTTAGTATTGCAATACGTAGAGGAAATAAAAGCATCTAATTGAGAGCAACAAGGTATATTTAGCAAATCATCGCAAGAGATGGATACATTAACTTTAGATGAAATGCAAGAGTTTGAATCTACACATGGCATATCATATAATAAATTGCAAGTAATTCCTATATCCACCTTAGGATTAGAATATTCCTTGAGAAGGAGAATTTTATGTTCTCCTACTATCTTGTTATAATCATTTTGAAGGGGGACATGCTCATTCTTCAAAATCTCATATTTAGATTTTCTTTCTCAAAATATTCATTTAGCTTTTCTAACATATTCATCAACTCATTACATAAAGGCCCATCATCATCATTATCGTTTACCTTCTTATTACATTTTGCCATGAGGTATTGAGTTGATGTGGAGGGGTTTCTGCATTCTTCATCGTCAGAGCTAGAGATTGAGCTTTCTTCTCCTGACATACACTCTTGTATGCAATCCTAATTTGTTGATGTGGACATGTCATAATTGTTTTGAATTTTTGTCCACATGTCATGAGTGCTCTTAATATTGTATATTTTGTTGAACACATCTATACTCAAAGCACAAAATAAAGCGTTACTAGCTTGAGCGTCGAGGTGCGAGCATTTCTCATCCTCAATTGTTGGAGCAAGAGGATCCAATGAAGAAGAAAAGCCCATATCTACAATTTGGCATATTTTTTTATTTTTGGGCTCATGGCCTTAAAATAACATATCATGCGGATTTTCAAACTATCATAATTTGTGCCATTAAATAGGTGTACTATATCCCTAATCGCCATCCTTTACTCTCTAGGCTGTGAAGCTTAATAAATGAGAGACCAAGCTCTGATTCCACATATAAGATCGAGGAGCCTGACTAGAGGGGGTGAATAGTCGTTTCTAAATATTTCAAATAAATTTTATTTAAGCTATTTGGCTAGAACCAAGTATATAATGTAGAAGCTTAAATCAATTTGGTTTAGCATAAATAAAGCCTAAATCAACTAGGTTCACTTAAGTCTACTAATAACTTAAGTCTATGTGAAAGGTTTGCAATTCTAGAAAGACAAACAATCAATTTAAGTCTTTAAATGCAAGTTGCTTGAATGTAAATTGAGCACAAGAAAATAAATCACAATTGACATGGTTTCTTTATACCGTGGTGTTCAGAGACTTGCCGGTCTCCCCTAGTCCACGTTAAGGTTATTCCAAATGAATTGGACCGGGTCCACGAATTAAGCTGAAACACCTCAATCCATTAGTGGTTGCTCTTTCCCACTCTAGATAGGTGAGATCCAACCTTCACTACTTTGTCGGATTTTCTCACAACCTTCTTTGAGAAGAACACCACACACGACACCTCCAACACCGTCTGGGAGTTGGCAAATTCCAAGAGTAATAAGTCAAACCCCTCGCTTGACTCTCACCACGTGCAACGAATGCACAAGCTCAAATGGACACTAAGTCCAACTCTAGATGTAACACATGCACTCTAAATCACTCTCCTTACTCACAAGGTGCAACATATGCACAATTAAGAGGAGGACCTCACACTAGCTCAAGGGAATATAAATGGGTCGAGCAACCTAATCTCCAACTGGCCACAAGGGGGTATTTATACCCTACACAAGAAGACTAGCCATTGGAGCCAAATCCCTAAAAAATCAGGGTTACTGGAAGTATCGGCTATAAAACTGTAGTACTTTCACTCCCCTTGTAATTGTTAAAAAACTAGTCATTAGAAGCAAAGGTCCAGTCGAATCTGGTAGTTCTGCTATACATTTTTGGTAGTTCCGATCATCAGAAGTACCACTCCCACATGCGGAACTACTGCTTTCACGGGGAGAAGAAGACCACCACACATGTGCCTCTCTAAAAAACGTACCTTTCACTAATCGGACCGCTCACACAAAGCTGATTGATCGCTCACACAGAGCTGGTCAAAAGTATTGATCATCGACTACACTGGTCCCTAACCATATCGAATGATTCGACTAGTTAGGTCTCCAAACCATGTTGTTCGGTTTGACCACACAGGTCTCCAACTACACTGATTTCCAACCACGCTGTTCGGATCGACCACACAGGTTTTCGACTACACTAGTTTCCGACCATATTGGTTTGAACCACTCGGGTCTCGACCGCGACGACCATGTCAGTTCTCGATCACACAGATCTCTAACTACTCCATCGATCTTCGACCACGTTGTATTAATAACGTTAGTTCAACCATGTTGGTTTCGATCACACAAGCCTCAACCACATCAATTTCGACCGCATCGATTCGATCATGCTGGTTTTGATCATACAGATCTCAACCACATTGGTTTCGACCACGTCGGTTTGATCACACTGGTTTTGATCATACAGATCTTTGACCATGTCGGTTTGACCATCTGGTTTAGATCACACAGATCTTTGACCACGTCTATTTCAGCCACGCTGGTTTCGATCACATAGATTTCGACCACGTTGATTCTGACCATACTAGTTCGACCACGCTAGTTTCGATCACACAAATTTTCGTCTACGTCGGTTCGACCACGCTTGTTTTAATCACATAGGTCTTTGACCACGTTGATTTTGGCCACACTGATTTTGATCACACAGATCTCAACCACGTCGATTCTGACCATGCTGGTTCGACCACGCTGGTTTCAATCACATAGATCTATGACCATATAGATCTTCAACCACATTGGTTCAACCAAGTTAGTTCTTGACCACGAAGGTCTCCGACTACCAACGCATGCGTTAGTTCCATGATTACAATACTGGTAGTTCTGATTTCCCTAAGAAGTGCAGATACTTCAACATATTTTACAAAACACAATTGCAAACAAAAGTATCTTGCACACAAGGATCAGACATGATTCTCAACAAATTACAAAATACATTTGCACACTTTTAGAATTTTGACATAAAAATTATATATGATTTTCAACTATTTACAAAACACATTTGTAAATATAAGCCTCATACTACAAAGAATGAAACATGGACTTCAAACACTTGCAAAATATATTCGCAATGTATAGTACCATGTTACAAGGATTCAACACATGAGTTTCAACTGTTTGCAAAACACATTCACAAATACAAGCCTCATGCCAAAGAGAGCTAAAGAAAATGAGGTTGAGCTAACAACACATGATGAGACTCAAGCTACTAGACAAGACCCCTCTTAATAGTACGGCAATCTATACTACCAATTCGGTCTTCCAACCAAACATCAAAACCGGTAAAAGACTAGAAAAACATTCTTGACTCTAGCTACCTATACTTTTGCCTTGAGTCATAGTCTTGACATACATCAACTCATGACACATCCATTACTTTAGTTACACCATCACATGATGGGTCTTCACTTGACTTGATGATCAACTCATAATGCATCCACCACATGACTTGATGATCTTCAACACATGAAGTCATCCCAAGTCTTCCTTATTTGTGGAACCTAATCTATTCATCCAATTCATGAAAATGGTTAGCCCACAAGCAATTACTATCAATTACCAAGCTTCATCATTAATACATAATGGAGGGACTAGATTATACAATATTCCATTTTTGGTAATTCATGACAATCTCAACAAATAATGCGATAAATATTGTATTTGTGAGTATAAAACATGTGCACAATACTTGTATACCCTAAGATAAGCTTTCAAAGAAAAAAGTCATCCAGCATTTTATAATCCGAATCTCATCGTGTTTAATCGCACTATTCTCGGATAGATAGTACACACAGTGTTCGAATATCAAAGTACATATCATGCGGAAATATAAATATAATAGTAGACTTACTCATCGATTAGGCCGAAATCAATAAGTTCATGAAGAACAAAGCACACAGTGGGACCTTCAGACATGCCCACAGCACCAACGGAGGTTCGCGCCTAGTTCTTGACATCTTCATCTTCTCTCGCCATCTTGTCCAACCTTGTTGCCGAGGCGCGTGATGTAACTCTTGACTCAATTTTGTCGCAAAAGCGTGAGCACTCCGACCCCGTGCTCGCGAGCCAACATTAATGCAAGATATAACATGTATGGCTAATCAAAGGAAGGCTCGGGTTATTTTATTTTGCGAAGAGTGCTTTTGAATACAATTATATAAAATTCCTAAGACCTAGCATTTTGAACAAAAGCATAATGTTCAGAATGCATAATATCGATGGATTCCATCCATACATGGCATGCACCATATAGCAATTCTTCAACGTTATAGCCGCTAACTTACCATCGGGACGACACCGACAATTCCAAACCAGGCGGTCCATCGCCCTTCCACTTTTTCATTTGATTTTCAATATTTAATAAATGTAACTATAGTTAAGTTCCCATGTTCGCCCTTGACCGTGGGCACGGCTATTCGAATAGTTTTAGACTCGCAGAGTTTGTACACTTTCACCACAAGAGACAATCAACTCGTTGCCCCCACACGATTCCCTAGACGTGTGGTTGAGCCTCATCATGTGACTTTTCAAATTATCGAGTCCCTTTTCTCATTTCACTTTTATGGGAGACTGCCCACTTGCGGTGGGTCCCATCTGTGCGCGGGATGTTTCCCACAGCCACTACGCAGCCGGACCTTCTCTCTTTCCGCAACGTAGGACAGCTGGGAAACTTCACCCCCCACTGGTGTCCCTTCAGGCCCCCTTGCCATAGCATAACCCCTTCGAACCCCAACCCGTGAAATGAGTCCGAGGATTCGATAAATGTACTTAGCCAAGTTGTAATTTACAGACTTGTGGTTGTACTGTTTTACCCGGGAGGTCATGACAAGATTCAGTCCTTAGTGGTATCTGGGCGGTCTATCACTAACCCATTTTGTGCATCCACTGCACCACGCCACACCATCCAACCAATCCGCCCTGGATATTTAAGCAAGTTGGGATTTTGAGGGTATAAAATAGTCATGTCATTAGGTAATTTGCGTAAAATGTAGGTTCAACATGATCAAAGTATTGACTCACTCGGCGCGGTTTACCGCGATCTTGAGCTCTTTAGGGATCATAAAGGAGGAAGTATCAACCGATTATTAACTTAGGTTATGGTAAAGCGATCATGATGTATGAGGCATCTCATTATCATATTTTATGTATTTTCATTTATAGCTAGGCTAAATTAAGTTGAATTAGGATCCACTCATAGTATTAATGCAACACTAAGCATAGCATAGCTTGCTCACACTTTAGCTGCTATTAGTCTTAGCTTCACTTCTAATTCAAGGGGACTTATGGAAGTTATTGATTGTGAACTAATATTTTTACTAGTGGGGTTACATTCCTTTATAAATTTTTGGATTTAGAGTAAATAAATAAAGGCACAATAATTAATTATATATACTTTTGCTAACTATACAAGTAAACATTGGCATATAACTAGAATATCAAGTTTATATTTTGTTATTTAAAACAAGGTAATTTAAAACAAGGTAATTTGCGAAAATGTAGGTTCAACATGATCAAAGTATTGACTCGCCTCGCGCGGTTTATACTCACTATCTAGCTACACGCTAAATGACTGAATACAAGTAAAGGCAAATAACTCAAAAGATCCAAATAAATCCAAATACTTTAAATACCCGATTTACTTTAAAATAGGAGGATGATTTGGTTTAGATTGTAAACACAAAGCAGAATTTGGTTTGAGTGAGAGAAACGAGTTATCTCGAATAGCTTTACCGTGAGGGAAAATTTTAGGATAATAAGGGATCATAAAGGAGGAAGTATCTACAGGGGTTATTTACTTAGGAAAAGAAGTGGCCAAACATAACCGATTGGAGAAAGACGAGGTTCGATCTTTTATTAATAACTCTTTTATTATTTTTGTATTTATCAAGGAGGTTCCATAAGTTAGGTAGACTTATGTACTAGTCAGTCCGGGTATGCATCCCTTGCAACTTAGGTTATGGTAAAGGCAACTGGATTGATGGATGAGATCCGTAATAAATCCCATTATCATATTTTATGTATTTTCATTTATAGCTATAAATTAAGTTGAATTAAATATGGGTCGTTATAATACAATTATGTTCACTACTATTATGTACTAAAGCTAGTGTTAAGATTCAATTAAGGGCACTATTATTAGCTTGCTCACACTTTAGTCGCTATTAGTCTTAGCTTCACTTCTAATTCTAGTTTAAACTCGGCTATCGGGCAAATGCGACCCGTTATTGTTTAAATGTTTATTTTAGAATATATATACTGGTTAGTTAAAATGCCCACAACCTAGGGCTATTTTATTTTGGTACTGTTTACTTTTTAATCAAGGCACTATGGAGTTATTGTTTACCCTTTTTCTTCGATACAATTTAATCTTAATTTATTTATGACTTGAACCCGCTACACATGAGTATATTTTGCTATCGTACTAATTTAAAGCTACCATTTACGATTTGATGATCGGCAATAGGGTAATGGTGGTGTCTACATTTTTAGTTGGGTCTATGATGAACCAATAACTGTACTAATATTTTTACTAGTGGGGTTACATTCCTTTATAAATTTTTGGATTTAGAGTAAATAAATAAAGGCACAATAATTATTCATACATGATTATTAACTTAATATTGAGTCTTAAACAATGTTTTTTATGCCTCTCTAAATTTATTAGTTTCCATAGACTATTTCTTAATTATCTTCCATTGAGGTGGATTCGAACCCAAGACTTAGTGGCCAATCGGGCACTTGCCCGCTCGGTGATAAAGATCTAATGAAGCAATAGACAGAGCTCCCAACAACACTGGCCAAGCAGGAGGCATGGTTTGGAAAGCGGCGACCAATGAAATGGACATCTGGGTGGATAGGGAGGCAGGGTGGTGGCTTTGGGCAATGCTTGAGGCGGCCGCGGCGGCGGGTGGGAAGGGCGGCGCCATGGGGGAGAGAGAGATTGAGAGGCGTGAGTGGAGAAGGCACGGAAGCTTCGGTGAGCTTAGCCGAAAGGGAAACGTTCGAGAGAGCTAGCGCGAGGCGGTGGTGACTCAAGGACTCACGGTGCGGCGCACGTGGAGGCGAGGAAAGGCCCAACGGCGGGAGGAGCTAGGCGACACCCCGAGGAAACTCTGGCTCCGAGGAATCGGCTTGGGATGGCTCCAAGCGGCTGATTCCTCGCCGGCCGGAGGTGGAGAAAGAGGGCACGCCAGCGGCGCTAGGAGCTCCGGGAGTTCAATTTCTTCGAATGGGGCGTCAAATGGAGTAGGGCTGTGCGGCCAGAAGCGACGGATGTGGATTTATAGCCGGAACGAGCGCGGCAGGCACGGGTGACAGAGGCCGGCGGGAATGGCGCAGCCGATCATGGGCGTCGGCATGGTGATGCGACGGGCGCGGGATTGCAGCGGGATCCTGGGGGTTTCACGCAGGATGGTGCCGTGCGCGTGATGGCCGGGCGGTGCAGGCCGTGTCGCTCGGCTTTTGACCAGAGCAGGCGAGGGAAATGGGGTCCGGCGGAGGTGGCGCGGCGACGTGAGCGCGAGCGACGACGCCAGGGCGCGACGTGGGTAGTTCGCGCAGAGGGAGGCAGCGGCGGCGCAGGCGGGATTTGCGGTGGCATGCGTGATGCTCGCACAGAACCGCTGACGCGAGCGAAGCCAGCCGTGAGAACGAATGAGAACGGAGAAGAAAGAAAGGGCGAGAGGAGGAGAGACTGGAGCTGGGCCCATGCGCAAGAAGAGGTGGGAGGTTCCAGTGGCAGTGGAGGAAAAAGGAAAAGGGGTAGGAGGAATTAGGGAAAAGAAAGGGTCAGCCCACATGTAATAGAGTGTAGAGGGAAAATGAAGGGAAGGAGAGATAGACTTAATCTTTTTCTAGACTTTGAATTTTTGATTTTGAACTTCTATCTTGCATTAGAATTTACTGATTTTGGATGGCACTTAGAATTCAAGCTTTAAATTTTTAACTATCAAATGAGAGTTTTTTTATTATTATTTATGTCATTGTTTCCAAAATGAGATTTTATATTTTAACTTAGGTTTCTCTCTTTTTATATTGGATCATTTTTTTCAGATTCTTGCTTTCAATTTTAGTTTTCTATTATTTGCACATTTCCTTTTAAGAATTATTATTATTTGTCTTTGTCTTTTGTGAATTCTTAAAATTGGAAATCTCAACCAAATTCGGAAAACACCACAAAATCCAAATTCCAATAGAATATATTGCAACTACAATTCAAGAAATTCACATTTTCAAATTTAAAATTTTCAGGATGTTACACTTACTTATCCGGTTGTCATTAATTATCCAACTATTAACACATAATAGAGAAGTTAGATGACAACCTGATTGTAAATGAGTATATATGAACTATACAAGTTATATATATACTCAAAGGATATGTTTCAAAGTAAAAAAAATCCTAAATATGTGTATTAAAGGAAACATGTATCAATACTTACAAACCTCAAAACATAGAGTGAACTCCCCCCTAAATGTGTGCATACAAGTATGTGTAATAAAGACATATACACATATTCATTTTGGACCATTTGTTGAATTCAATCTATATTTTAGATCCAAGGAATGCACTAATATATAAGAATATGATTTCGAATGCATACCTCTTTAATTTCGCATTTTCATCCATATGAGACTAAATAATATCATAATCAATAAATAAGGTTAGTCTCACAAATGTATTTGTCATTATCACCAAAATACCATAATAGTATTTATCATTTTCATCAAAACTAATTTAAATGGAGCTTGATCTTTCACTGCCCCTATCAGTCTTGTCGCTTCCATATTTGCTGCATCCTCTGTCGCGTCTTTTGCTCAGTGGAATCATCTTTGTGGGTCACGTATGTCTTCCTTACTTCATCATGGTCTTTTAGGGTCTGTGTCCGATGATGCTTCTCTAAATTGTCAGGGTTGTAAGCTTGGCAACAGCTTCAACTCCCCTATTTTCTAGTGTGTTAGTGTCTCAGTGTCCTTTTGATCTTGTTCATTCTGATGTATGGGAGCCAACTCTTTTCATTTTGAATGGAGGTCATCAATATTATATAATTTTTATTAATGATTTTTCTCGGCATATATGGATATACTTTATGTCATCTCATAGTGAGGTTTTATCCATCTACAAACTTTTGCCACTATGATCCAGACTCAGTTTGACTCTCTTGTTCGTGTTTTTTTGCACTGATTCCATTGGAAAGTACTTGTCAGGCATTCTTTGTGATTTTCTTGTTGAGCAGAGTACACTCTCTCATTTTTTTTGTCCTGGTGCTCATGCCCAAAATGGGGTGGCTAAATAAAAGCATCGTTATCTTTTTGAGACAGCTCGTGCTCTCAGCTTACTTCTGCTGTTCTACCATACTTCTAGGCTGAGACAGTTTCTACAACCACTTTTTTTATCAATATTCAACCCTCTTCTGCTCTTCAGGGTGGGATCCCAGTTGAGCGTCTCTGTGGTAAGACTCCTGATTATTCTAATCTTTGCCTCCTTGGATGTGAGTGTTGTGTTCTCGTGAGCGCACCAAGCTGACTACTTAGTTCGTGGAGTGCGTTTTTCTGGGCTATAGTGCTAAGCACAAGGGATATCGTAGTTAGGATCCAGTTGGTCGACGGATGAGGATTTCTCGGGATTGTCAGACCCAGATTTTTCAACCTAGAATGCTCTATGATATACTACACTATTCCCTGGATCAGTAGTTAGTGCTCACAAATACATTGTTGCATCAATTCATACATCACATCAATTCATACTTTTGATGAGTCTCATCTTTTCTATCTTCGTCCTTTTTCCTCCACTTCAGCATCTCTTGTTGAGCCACTTTCTTTTGGACGTTTCCTTCCACCCCCATAGTCACCACTCTTCCACCACAGCCTTTGATCTCCCCGGTGCCTCATTCCCAGTCGGCACCTTCACCACCTACACCCTCTTCAGAGGTTACTCCTTACCTTGTTCATTCTTATCCTCTCTACTATACTTGTCGTCCATGAGTTGAGGATTCTTCTGACGTGCCATCTCCTTTTGATGGTTCATCCTCTTTGTCCTTTCCCCCTCGATATGCTCTTCATGATCGCCAGTGCATAGTTGAGACTCCCATGGAGCTTAATGTTCATCTTTGTTCCACTGATGGTGAGCTTCTTACTGATCCTACTCGCTATCGTCATCTTGTTGAGAGTCTTATTTATCTTGGTGTCACTCGTCCTGACATTTCGTACCCTGTGCATATCTTGAGCCAGTTTTTTTTGCTCCCACTCAGCTCTATTATAGTCATGTCCCTCGTGTTCTGTGATACCTTCATGGAACTATCTCTCGTCGTCTCTTTTTCCCCCACTCCAGCTCTTTACAGCTCCAAACATATTCTAATGCCACCTAGCCAGTGATCCCTCTGATCGTCAGTCTCTGTTTGCTTGTTGTGTTTTTCTTGGTGGTTCTCTCATCGCTCGGAAGACTAAGAATCAGATATCAGTTTCTTGTTCTAGTGTTGAGGCTGACTTGCATGCTATGACTTTGTTAACTGCGCAGGTTTCTTGGCTACGGTAGTTACTTGAGAATTTTGGTGTTTCCGTTTCTGCACCGACTCCTCGTTTGTTTGACAGTACATGTGCATTAGCATTGCTAAAGATCTAGTGAAGTATGAGCTTAGAAAGCATATTGATGTTGATGCTTCTTACATGCGGACATAGGTGCAGAACCAGGTTGTTTTTCAGTATGTTCCTTCAGAGTTTCAGTTAGCAAACTTCTTCACAAAGGCATAGACCAGAGCTCAGCATAGATTCTACCTTTCCAAACTTCATATTGCTGATCCACCATAAGTTTGAGGGGGTGTTAGATATGTATTATATAGGTGTGTATTTACTCTGTTGTGTTAGGGGTTTCCTGGATATATATCATATCATGTACGTGTATATATATTGGTTTATTGGCTTTATGATGAATACAAATGCTATTCATAACAAGATTATCAGGGAATTGTTCTTAAGGTTTGAGTTCCTCTTGGATATAAATGATTCCAAATCAAAGGCTGATCGATTTGCATTTCAATACGGCAGTTCTAAAATTAACCCGAGAAAAGCATGTCAATCTTCACGTAAGCTGCTATATGCACCACTAGTTCACTACTGAAGTAGGAGTGCTACCGAAATGTTTCTTTATCTTGAGTAATGAAGCATTGTTTATTCGGTTAAGTAGGCAAAGTACGTACTTAGCATCAGAAGCACAAGGTTCCTCCTTTT
Organism: Dendrocalamus sinicus; assembly: GCA_036346575.1. Classification (NCBI taxonomy): domain Eukaryota; kingdom Viridiplantae; phylum Streptophyta; class Magnoliopsida; order Poales; family Poaceae; genus Dendrocalamus; species Dendrocalamus sinicus. The sequence continues at coordinate 44,083,369 of CM070647.1, read as the reverse complement.
CCCGTCATTAGCATAAGCTTCCCCCTTTTGTTGTGCTTTGCTTTACATGCTTCACACTTCTTCTTTTGGATCTCCTTTTGGTCTCCTTTCCATGAAGTGTTAATTTTGCCTGATAAGCAAGCATCATTATTATTGCAGATTAATGGGGCATGCACTACTTAATATTGCTCCTAGGCAGATTCCCACAAACCTTCCCTACCTCCTAGTACATTTTATAATTTTTTTCAAAAAAGAACATGTTTATACCCAGTCTTTTTGGCAGGAAAAAAATGGTAATACGTTACTAGAGTTTTATACTCCAGTAGTACATGCGGTATGAGCTTCTTGTCGTTTTAGCACCGTGCACGTAGAGCAAGAATTGAGTTAATGGTTGAAGAGCTATATGAGAAGATTCATGGTTTTATTATAATGAATCATTGTCAAATTTGGAGAAGTAAAAATTTGGAATTTACAGATTTACAGATTTTTCTAGACATCTTATAGAAATAGATGATTTTGAAAATTTTGAGTCATGGGATAATTTCGTAACCTAGGTCAGTGGTTACAGGTTGCATGAGAAATGTTATTGCTAATGTGAGTTAAGTTGTGAAGAATTTGTGCCTGAAAATAATTTCTTCATCTTTGGATGTTCAAGGTCGCTTGGAGTTAACCATGGTCAACGGCGCTGATGGAGGAGTTGAGACCTAGAATGATCAAGAATGCCGTATGAGATGACTGAGCTTAAGCATGGTACAAGGAAGACAAAATATTAAAAGGAAGTTCGAGCGACAAGTTGCACCATGTAGCTTGATCAATCTAGGTGAGGTATGGTTCAGTGGAACCAGAATAGGAGAGACTTACCGACGGGTGGTGAGCTAATGGTGCACCTTCTACACGTGGCAAGCATGGCGATTGCTTGTAATGGAAGAAGATGATCTGGGTCAAGAATGGGTAATTTGGTAGTTTGACCAAAATACTAGAAACTACCTTAGAGCAAAACTGCGGCTTTTGAGCAGTGCTTAGAAGAGCGGTTTAAGTCAAGGAGAAGCTAAGAAGATCAAGTTAGAATAAAGCTAAAGACATAGCGGATTTGGGCTTATGTGCTTTGAAAGCGTGTATAAGTGTACTGTGTGAGTTAAAACCTGTGTGTATGGGGTTATTGGATTTTCTCCATATATGCTAAGTGGATAGTATCCACTAAGAGTTAGATGGAGCTGTCTAGTCCATCAATTTAACGGGTTAAGATAGAGATTTGTGTTAACCATCCAACCATTCTCTCTTGAGATCAAGTGTTCATAAGTTTTAGGGTTAGGGTTTGAGAGAAATTAAGTATTGTGGTGTGCTTTCTTGTCCTCCAGATAGAGTGGCTATAAAACTTTCATCCTTAAGTAGCAATACATTAAGCTTTGTTCATTTCAATGATTCTCTCTTGTATCGATTGATTTGCTCTTGATTTAGTTGAGTTTTCCTTCTCCTCCTCTCTCATTCCCATTCTCGATCTTTTTATGCCAAGAATGTGTAAGAAATGAAGATAACCTCTGAAAATTAATCTTCACCTATTTAGACACTTATATGACAAGTTTGTGAAGAGTTTGTTCTTTTTTGCCTTTTCGAGTGATTTATTGATCTAACCGTTTCTACCCATTTGTTTGGTGTTCTAACTTATTATGATATGTAAAAATATATCTAAAGACATCTTGATCATTATTCACCTACAAGCAAATCATATTCACTATTTTTGGTACAATATTCCTTCAAACGAAAAAACAGAACTTTAGAAACAATTTTCTTGATCGTTGATTGGAATAGGTTTCTGACATCTTAAAAAAGGTTCATACCAAATTTCTAGTGATGTGGAGTTTTGATTTGAGAATTTGTTCAATTATAGGTTTTGGCTCAGTTTTGGCGCAGCAAAGCTTCACGAACCAAAAAAATCTCAATTCTCTCAAGTTCTTTCAAGATTTTTTGTTGGGATAGATTTTTAAGGTGATGATCTAGACTTGGTTCAAGTTCATGTCTTTTGAATTTATAGATCAAAAGTTTTATAGATTTTTGGATTTAAAATAGTGCTGTTTTGCAATGTTCATGAGCTGAAATTACTGTAGTAGAGATTTTTTCAGAATTTTAGGTTCTTGATTTTATAGCTTCTTATATCTATTTGAGTGAAGAATTGATGAATACTTAGTGGAAATTTTAAAAACACTATTGAAAAATTGGTGAATACTTAAGGGGAATTTTGAAGGCACCATTCACTCTAGCCATATCGATCTTACAAGAAATAAGTTTTTGACATAATTTATCCCTATATCCATAGCATCTCGATAAATACAATTAATAGGGGATTTGTTAGAAAAAAAATGCTGCCTCGAAGGACCGAAACAACACGTAATTCCAAACCAAAACCAACATGCTAAAATATTATCTATTTGGGTTAGAGGTAACAACTAGCAAGGTTCAGAAAAGTAGCGGCAATCGGAAATCTTCAGAGTTAATTAGGTTACCTTTTCATTTTTAGGCCGACCGTTCATGTTTGTTGCCTTAAAAAAAACCATTCATGTTTGTTTAGCACAATTTCACGATACACTTCAAGTAAGACATATCTAGTCAAGGCAAAATCGCCCCATAGATCCTCAACCTTTTCACTTTTATGCAATCCAGCCCCCTTTTCTGGATAGAGCTAGAGCCTCCTCTGGATCTATTACCACTGAAAAAACCAGTGCTTGGTGATGATGTCCCAGGTCCATTCTTTTGTTCCCAAAACAGCAAAGCTTTGGAAATCCCTGATGCTGTGCTGTTGCAAGGAGTTCGTTATCACCATTCACCACCGTGATGTTGCTCTCTCTTCCAAAAGTTGCCATGGAAAGCAGTCACTTAGCCCTTACGCAATCTCTCCCGTTTGTCGTGCGATCTCTTTCAGCTATGTTCTCCTACAATTAGCTTTGCCAAGTGAAGTTTATATATATGTATTATGTGTATCATGCCTAGCCTTTTCCTTGTTCAATCAGGATGTGTTGGGGCTGCCTAGTCCTAGACTGGCCATGGTCGATGTACATAAGGAAAAAGAGAGTAATTATACTAGTGCAACTGCAATCCGTGGAGACTTGCATGAGCTGAGAACCATCGACGTCTAAAAAACCAGCAAACCTATGGTTTCTATAAAATCTAAAGCCTATCCATAGAGCTAGCTAATTGCTGTGTCTACCCTCTAAATCGCACAGTATATATATGACTCGACCCTTTCCTGTTCAGATAAAAATTCGAAAGCACCATGCCAGTGCAAGTTGCACTGGGCATATATGTATATCTTGGAACATGCTTTAAAAATGCCTGAACGGACGGGAATAAACAAAGGATTGGTGTACGTCAACCGCAGGTCGTGTATATCACTGTGTGAGTTCATGCGAGTAGAGACGAGTGCCATTACCGGACAGTGGAAGTGAAGCGACAGCCTCGTGAAGCATCTGAAGTCAGATTTTTCCCTGTCATCTCCGGAGAAAAGATTGGGCAGCCTGCAGCCGTCGGGTTGCCGAAATCTGGACACATTTGGACCCTAAACACCTGAAATTCCACTTTTGCCCTAAATCAAAAATTCCGTTTCGGACCTCCACCGCCAGCAGCGCAGCTGGTGCCACGTGTCCCGGACGCATGGCCGGGCGCGCGCGGTCGCAGCGGGCAGGCAGCGGACGCATGCGCGGCGCGCGATCGCTGCGGCGGGCGCGGCGACGCGCGGCCGGGAGAGCGCGGGCGGCGGCGTGCGATGGAGCGGGCGGTCGCGCCGCCGGCCGGGACGTGGCGCCATCTCGAAACGCAGCGGTCGGAAGGGTCTAGAAACAGAATTTTTAGTTTAAAGGCCAAAACGGAATTTTCGGTGTTTAAAGGTCCACATATGTCCAGATTTCTCCAGATAACTCTTGCCATCGCCGTCAGAATCTCGCATGCAGGAGTACACACTAATCGATCGTGCACTAGCTAAGCTAAGCACATGGCACAAGGCACAGGCGCATGGGGATTAACGTCACCTCTCGCTCTACCTCGCTGGAACTAATTGACATGACATGAAAAGATCTCTTCCTCCCTCTTCACGCCAAGTCCTTTATTAGGTTCTCGGCTTTCTGGTTTTGGTCGAGGTCGAGTGAATTCTTTTGAACTAATAATTTATAAGTTATATTTTAAATATTTGAATTTTAATTATTTATAAAAATAGTATACAGATAAAAATAGTCGTGTGTGATTTTCGCCGGTACAGCTGAATATAGTATATTTTTTACTACAATTTTTCTATTGACCATATCTTGAAAAATATATCGTTTAAAAGTTAGTTACTATAGACAATACAAGTATAAATCAACTTTAAACCCAAAAGAACCTAGCCAGATCTAGTTTATAGCTTAAGATTTGGTCGGTGACTTTTGGTTTATAGATAAAATTACACTATAGTGGCTGTTAGCTTTTTAAAAAATAAAGAAAGAAAGAGAAAACCTTATTATATCATCACGGATAATGCAAAGGAATAAGAGGAAAAAAGAAAAGACAAAAAAATAAAAAAACAAAATAAATCAAAATTAAAAATCGCTATGTTTTAAGTAGCTTTTGATTTAAATAAGCTAAAAATTAAAAGAAATCAGAAACTAAAACTATTTGCAGCGGAACCTCGCGGCCTAAGCGGCTAAATTTCGCCCTGGTTTTGGACGGTTCGTGGCACCCGCGGGGACATTCCATTCCACTCTCCCCCAACATTCTGATTCTGATTCCTGTCCGGGCTCTAAGACGACGTTGCTTTTGACAGCCACTGAAACCGTGTGCTGAAAACATAGTGCATTTGTGAAGCATCTGATTTTGTTTTCTAATAATTTTTAGTAGGTTAGAGATGAACAGTTTCGCCTAGTTGATGCTATACTGTGGAACAGTTTTGAGACTGGAAAGAGAGTGGTGATCTCTATGCGTTTTTTTTCCTTTCCTTTTGGGAACATGATGATCGCTTTATGTTTGGTTGGCCCAGCAAGGCTTTTGGAGGATGCTAACATTCAGAATCGTTTGTGTTTTCTGCGTATGTTTTACTAGCTGCTGATAAAAAAATTACAATCCTGTGCAGCTCAAGTTTCGAGCTGTGTATTTTTGTAGAACAATATTATATAGTTTTGGTGATATGATTAGCAAATAAATTATGTAGTTATGACAAACAAACAAAAAACATTTTTTAGAAGATAAGCAGTTTGAAGTTTACAACTTTGGTGTGCTACATGTATGCCTAAGCGTAAAATTTAGACGAGTTATGGTAAGACAAGGGCCGGATACAAGTTTTATAGGTTTCACTTCAACTATATTTTAACATGACAACACATTACTATCTGCTTAATTATTAATATCGTGGCTTATTTGGAACGGTATGAAATACACACTTAACATTATTTTGAGAAATTTGAGTTAATTGATAAAACATCTGAACTTGGACCGCTGAAGACTTGGAGATATGCCAATATTCAGACCTCTGTGCGGACTGCAGAGTATCCCATTATATCCCTGTTTACTTTTCAATGTATGTACATGCATTGTGCCCTGCTTTTTTTCTTTGATAATCTCCTTAGGTGATCAAGGTGAACACCCACTGGGACTTAGAAAACTATTGTAGTACATTAATATTAAGCACGTTAGAAAGTATTGCAGTACATTAATATTAAGCATGTAGTCTTACATCTATAAGTATTGCGCCGCCCGCTTGTATGGACATCAGGAGAATAAGAGCAACTTCAAGAGATTTACTAACTTTAGTGATTTAGCTATTCTCTAAAATGGTAAACTATGCCGCCGCCGCCGCCTGCTCATATACTTGTATGGACATCAGGAGACGACTAACCATGCATACCAGAGTACCAGACCTCTTCTTGAATTTTTTTTGAGATGAATGCTTGGATGGTTATCACTAATCTGTCATCTAGTAGCAGTTTAATGTAACTCGCATGAACATCAGTCCGTCTCGTTCCATTTCAGCGAAGCCATCATCGCAACGAACATCTAAATTAATCATTCATCAACTTCTCCAAGGCATCCTCAGATCAGACAAACACCCATCTTTAATCATAAATTACAACCACTAATAGCTGGTACTAAATCGTAGTAGATACAACATGCAACAAGGCACGGGGGATAAACCAAACCAATTATGTAGCTCTCGCGCTCGCTCGCACGGCTAAGCCAATCACGTGGTGATCACTTACTGTTACGTACGTCACATTACACCAGCAGCAACGCCAGCTACAAACAAACAGGGCACTCGTGGAGGCGTAGAGTGGAACGGCATCAAGAGGCGGCGAATAGCCCGGTGTGCCGTGTGGGATGCTCGGCTCAGGAGGAGGTGGCGATGCACGGCTCCCATATGAAGAGCTGCCCGCTCAGCTGCCCGCACCGGCGCATGTGATTCAGGAACTCCTCCTTGCTCCGCCGCCGCCTCGCCGTCATCAGCACCTTGGTCTCGCCGGGCGTGGCGCCGGTGCCCTCACCGCCAGGCGGCGCCGCGGTCGCGCTCAGAGCTGAAGCTGCAGCCAGGGCCGCGGCCGCCGTGGTGGTGGACCCGGCCGCGCGCCTCGGAGACCTAGGTGGGTGCTGTGGCGCGGGGTGGGTGTCGTTGATCTCGCAGGTGGCGACGGCCGGCTCGGCGCCGACGAACTTGTTGATGACGAGCACGGAGCGGTGCACCCGCGCGCCACTGCCGCCGCCGCTGCTGCGCGCCTGCGGCTGCGTGCTCACCTTGACCTCGACTACGGTGCCCCTGTCCACTACCTCGACCTCCTCCTCCTCCTCATCGTCCTCCTTGTGGGTTTGCTCGTCGGCCTGCTGCTCGGGTTCTTGGCCGTGGTTCTTTTCCTCGTCCGAGGCGGGGGCGGCGGTGTCGGCGAAGGACAGGAGAAGGCGCCCGCCGCGGCGCTGCTCGCGGAACAGGGTGGGCGACGGCACGGGCACGGCCTCGAAGACGAGGCGACCGTCGCGGCGGTGCTGCCTCATCTGCAGCGCCCCCACCGTGCGCCGCGCCAGAGACGGCAGCGGCGGCGGGAACGCCCGGGGCGGGCGCGCCCGCGCGGCCACCTCATCCGCGCCCTCCTCGCCGTCATCATCGGAGCCCGGGCACGAGCGGTCGGTGGAGCCATCAGCGTCGGAGAAGCCGTCGGAGCCAGTCTCGGAGCCAAGGCTCTCGGTGCAGATCTCCAGGCTCTTCTGGCTGAGCAGGCTCGACGACCGCCGCACAAGCGGGTGCACGTACGGCCCCTGCCTCGCCGGCGCGGCGGCCGGCCTCTGCGACTGGATCATGTTCCATATGTCGTCCCTCTCTGGCCGATCGTCGTCGCCGCCGTGGTCCGTCTCTTGCAGCAGCACAGCAGCCTGCTCAGTAGCAACAGCCTTACCGCCGTCGCCCTGCTCGACGTGGCATGGGAGGCGCTGCTCGGTGGTCTCGAACACTGTCAGTGCCATGTCCCCTGGTATTTAACCACTAGTGAGCTCGCACGACTTGTCGCAGGTAGCGTCACAGGTTACTCCAAAAGAGGCAGTACAGTACTTGCTGCTGCTACAAGCTCAGCGTGCGTTCTTGTTTGTTTTTTTTGCCAAACCGGGAGCGCGCGGCCGCGATATATAGCGGAGGCGCGCGGTTTGGCAGGGGAGGAGTGGAACGAGAGGCTGAGGCGGAGGGTGGAGAGATAAGCTGGTTGATTTGTCCTTTGTTTTCAGCTGGTTGCAATCTTCTGCACACGCTCCTCTGTATGTTTCTCTCGCTCACGGACTACTTCTGTGGCTGCTAACAGAAGGCTCACTCGCTATAGCTTCAGCTGGGGGTCACCCGATAACGAGTGCAAGAGAAGGGTGGGGCTATTTGTAGGGAGCAGAGGGGGTGTGCTTTCGGGTTCCGGCGGCTCTGCTCACCACACACCCCACTAGCATGGGGAGAACAAAAACTTTTGTCGCCCATGAGGGCCCCTCCACGGCATATGCGCATTCCAAAATTCCCAAACAAATATGCGTAATATTTCAAATTTTGTCGGATTTAAGAAAAATTCAATTGTTCCAAACTGGCCAAACATGTGTTTCATCCTTTGCATGTATCAACAAGAAATAGTACCCGCAGACCCAAGCCAACGGGGGAAGCACACAAGGTACGTCTCTGAGTCACTCTCGGGTGACTCAACGGGTGAGCCCCAGCCGCCGCAAGAGAGGGCCCGAGCCACCGCTCCTCCCTCGCCGTCACCTCCATCAGGTGCGGAAGCGGCGACGGGGCCTCGTTTTGCAGTTCCCCTCTTTCTTTCCGACTTCCCCTCTCCTTCCACACCTCCTTCGCCACATCACCAAATCATCGGTCTCCAGTGGCGGAGAGAGGGGGGCCTGGCACCCCCAACCTTCTACTAATCCTCCATTATGTAGTTAATTACATGTGTTTAATTAGTGGTTTGGCCCCTCCCAATTTAGCCCAAATGTAAAGTATGTTGAGAGACCATGTGGAGGTGACCACATGTTTATGATGAGTAATTGACAAGTATGTTGCAAAGATTGAGTTTGGTTTGAGTGATTTGTGCCAGGACGGCATTTGGCTCAGTCGAGTTTGGTTAGACGGACTTATTGCATATTATTCTTCCCGATTGGTCGTTTGGGCAAATTCTTGCCTGAGTATGGTTCATTAATACTATTTATGCTTACATGTGTTGAGCGGTGCTATTTGATGTGTTTCTTGTCTATGATGGCTGCAGGACGTCGAGGCAGAGTCGTGGCGAGGCACAAGGTGACCGGACTAGACACAGGCGGTGTTGAGGTCAGAACGGTCGGATGTGTCGAAGACGGCGGAGACTCGAGGTGGTTACAAGGCTTGGATGACAAGGAACGCGGAAGCTTCCCGGAAAGTGCAGGAGGGGCGTTTCGGTATAAACGCAAAGCTGCACAAGTGGAAGTGGTTCTGTTCGGGTTTTAGCGGGTATAACGGGTTGGAGACCCGTTAGCCAAAGCCTATATAAGGAGGGGATGTCTCCTTGTGGCTGCATGGATTCTAGGGCTTGAGAGATGGTTTTAGGGTTTTGCTTTAGTCAAAATGGCCTTTAGGAGGTTGTTTTTCACTTTTGCTCTTTAGTTGTTGAGAGTCTGTTTGGGTGGAGTGAGCAGAGAGTGTCTCCCTTCGTGTGTGTGTGTGTGTGTGTGTGTGTGTGTGTGTGTGTGTCTTGAGGGAGGCATGTAGTGAGTTCTTGATCCTTCAATCATGTATTAGGTTGTAGGGATGATATAAGTTGATACTCCATGTAATCCTGTATCTCTCATCCTGAATATCAATCTGAGATGGCTTTATTTGAGTTTGATTGAGTTCCTGTTTCTCTGTTTGTTTTTCCTCTCGATGCTCTCTCTGCTAGATTTATGAGATTTTCATTTTTGTGTTGATTCTTGCTGAGGAGTAGCAAAATGGGTTGCTCTGTGATGGGATTGTATTTCTAGACCCTTTGGTCAGCTAATTCCAAGAGCAAATTAATTGAATCACAAGAATCACTTTTCTCTCTTTCATGTGTTCTTGAGTTCTCTAATTGCTTGTTCTAGGGTTTGAAGTCTTCTTTGTTTTCCCTTGAAAGTTTATGCCCAAATCTGAGTCTCAGGGTCCCAAGGCTATACCCTTGCTAATCTCTGAGTTTCATGATCAAATAATCAAAGTTAAGATGGGAATTTGATTTTTGGGGAAGCACTCTGTAAGTTTTCAGGTTTTCCCTCAAATCTGAAATTCTTGCTTTTGAGTTGGTTTCTCTTGGTCTCCTAGGCCCTGCATGTTATTTAGGTGGTAGTCTTATAGTTCTGGACTGAAAATTTCTGAAACAAATGTTAAAATCCTCTGCTGTATGAAGTTCCAGAAAATTCAGTCTTTGTTGACTGAAAATTCAGGCTGTCAGCTCGAGGGGCGGTCAGACCGGAGGGCCCTTGGCGGTCAGACCGCACCCACCTAGGCGGTTAGACCGGCCTGTATGCAGCGCTCAGACCGGCCTGCATACGGCGATCTGACCGGCCCTGCTCTCTTCAGGTGTTGTTTTGCTGAGTTGAGTTTCAGTTTTTGTTTTCTCCTTGGATGTCTTTTCTCTTGATATTCCTTCTGTTTGGTTGAGTCTCCAGTGGGCATAATCTTTTCTTCCCATCACTTATTGCCTTCATGTGAAGGTTGTTTTAAGTGCATACTTGAGAGGGGTAATTTTTAAAAAATCGATATTCACCCCCCCCCTCTGTCGCCGATTTCGATCCAACATATGTTTAAAGCCCAGTCATACGCAGCCCAATTAGGCCCAGTCATTACAAAGTATATGTGTTTAATGTTGCAATTGATCAACAATTGATTGAGCTAGAAGGTCGATTTAGTTCTCAAGCGACAGACCTTTTGTCCCTTTGTGCCTCTTTGGATCCAAGGTTGGACACCTTCGACATAGAAAATATATGCACTCTAGTGGAAAAATATTATCCTGCTGATTTCTCAAGTCAAGAAAGAGCTCAATTGGAGTGCCAATTGCCACATTTTCAACTTGATGTATGCAACCATCCAGACCTAAGTGCATTAGCATCACTTGCTGATCTAACAAGTGGACTAGTTAAGACTGGTAAAGATTCATCTTATCCTATGGTGGATAGGTTGTTAAGATTACTCTTAACTCTTCCGGTTTCAACTGCAACAACCGAGAGATGTTTTTCAGCTATGAAACTTGCGAAGACGCGACTTCGAAGTACAATGGGAGATGGATTTCTACGAGATTGTTTGGTAATTTATATTGAAAAGGAATTGGCCGCAAAGATTAGTAATGATGATATTATTAAGGCTAATTTTAAGTTAATAGAGATGTAATTTTCTTTGCATTGTAATTTGCGCAATATATAACTCTGATATGTGACTATTGGATCGGTAACTTCGGCATGGTTCATTGGTTTTACTCTACTTATTGTCCATGTTGCCCCCATATCCAATTCCTGGCTCCGCCCCTATCGGTCTCCATCAGATATCTTCATTGCTAGCTTTGGATCCTAGCGGATCTAGAGTCTCTCCGTCGTCCTCGACTATCTCCCTCTTCGGATCTACAACCTCCATGTCATTATCATTGATGCCTCACTACTGGATTCGGCCTGGGTTCCTCATCCATGATAAGGTGTCACCATCGGCGTTGGTCCTGGCTCGCTGTGCCCCCTCCTGGTCGGCGAGGCTGTGATCTGCCACCCCTGGGGACCTTGTGTCATCACGGCGGGCGGCGAGGCAGTGTGTCAACTAGAAAGGACCTAGGGAGGAGGGTGCTGTAGGGGTGCCGCTGGGGGTCGCTCGCCGCCCAGGTGGCACGGCACGCGTGGCAGTGCTTTGGCGTCTCCCCATGTCCTCAAGCCTCAGTGGACGGTTCGATGGTGTGCATCAAGAGAAGGGCAGGCCATTATGCTGTTGTCGGGGTGATCGTGGTGAGTTGTTTGTCCTGTAGAGCAGGTTAGCCATTAAGAAGGCCAGAGAGTAGGCACTCATTGTTTGATTATGTCCCAATGCAGACCGATTGTCGTGGGAGAGCCCATGAGTGTAGTTGGTCCAGGTCCTTAATTGAGGCAAGCTGTCATTGGTGCGTTATGTGGGCATCGGTTGCATGCATTTGGTGTTGCAGTCGTGGTGTGTGTAGAGGGACCGCCCTCTCTTCTTCCCAAAGCTCTTGCTGACCGTCCTATTGTTGCATTGTGCTAGCTATGGTTCTATGTGCTTTCGTTGTGGCGTGTTATGTTGGTGGTTGCTGTCTGGTGTGGTTTGATGCTGGTGTAGTAAATGGTGTGGTTGTGGTGCTTTGGTGAGCTGTGGTGTGGCTACTACCACGGTGAGCATCTAGTATTGATGGTTGTATCTCAAACCTCTGCAAGAATCATGGTTCTCAGTTATGTACCTTGTCTCATGGTTAGCTAGCTCTAGGCTTTGTAGTTTGTTAAAAAAGGCATTTCTTTTGTTGTTACTTCATAAGGTGCTTGCCTTATGGGTGTGTTGGTGCTTTGGTAGGAGTTTCAGTTTGCGACTCCATCACAGTGTAGGTTTCATCTCTCTTGGGGCTAGTGTTGGTGTCTTTAGTGTAGTCCTTTCGAGACTAATGTATGTTGCAAATAATGCGTAGAAAAAGTAGAGACAAGAGACACGAATTTTTACGTGAAAACCTTATGGGAAAAACCACGGGCGCACAAAAAGTAAATTACTATAATAAGGAGATAATATAATGGAGTGCTTGCATTTCCTATGGGCTACTTGGGTACACATATAGGGCGAGGGAACAAATCCCATATGGAGAAGAAACCAAATCAGACTCGTTTGCTACAGATTAACACAATGTCTGATGCAACCTGTGCATGGCCCTAACACTTATCATGTCACGTCAAGCATGAGGCGATGCAGCGTTCTACATGGACATGGTATGAATTCAGATCAACTGTAACAGTCTCCACCTTAAGCTGAATCCTCTCCCGTAGTCGAAATACGTGATAAATTCCTCCAATAAAATCAGGATGTACACCTTGTACGCAGAAAGTCCAAAAGACTAGTAAGTAATACCAACTAAGTCTGAGCAAAGCTCATACTTAGTGGCAAGAATTGGCTTTGTCAACATATCAACTGGATTATCATGAGTACTTATCTTATTGACTTTAATATCATCTTGAGTGATGACACCTCAAATGTAGTGATACCTAATATCAATGTGTTTTGTTCTCTCATTGAACATTTGATCTTTTGTAAGTCAAATAACACTCTGACTATTATAAAATATTGTAGTGCAAGATGTACTTTCATAAAGCATAGTAAATAAACCTGTTAGCCAAACGGTTTCTTTGTAAGCTTCATATATTGCCATATACTCCACTTCTATATTAGACAAAGCAACAGTAGCTTGCAAACTTGCTTTCCAGCTAATGGCACACCCTCCAATAGTGAACACATAGCTAATAAGATATCTTCTTTTATCCAAATTTCTAACAAAATCAGAATTCATATAACCAACAAGTCCATCTGTAGTCTTTCCAAATTGTAAATAAGCATTAGATGTGCCCCGCAAATATCTGAAAATCCATTGAAATGCTCTCCAATGCTCTTTTCTAGAATTAGCAATGTATCTACTAACCACACTTAATGATTAAGATAAATCGAGGTGAGAACATATTGTTGCATACATAAGCAAACCAACTACATTCGCATATGGAACTCTAGACTTGTATTCAACTATATCATTTGATTGTAGATATGACACTGAAGAAAGTCTGAAATGTGCAGCTAAGGAAGTACTCATCGTTTTAGCCTTATGCATGTTGAAACGATGAAGAAATTTATCAATATACCTTTTTTGACGTATGTATAATTTGCCAAACCATCTATCTCTGATGATTTAAATACCAAGAATCTTCTTTGCTTCAGCGAGACCATTTATCTCAAATTCACTATTTAATTGTGCCTTCAACTTTGAAATTGCAGTCTTACCTTTTGCAATAATCAACATATCATCAATATATATGAGCAAATGAATAGTTGAGCTATTAATAGTCTTCAAATAAACATAGCTATTATAATCAGATCTTTTAAAATCCTGAAATGTTATAAAAGAGTCAAATCTCTTGTACCATTGTCTATGTGACTATTTCAAACCATAAAGAGATTTCTTCAATTTGCAAGTGTTGTAGGGGTGGCCCCTCACCTAAATCCATTCGGTTTGCTGGGCCAAAAGGCCCAATGAGGTATGTAAAAAGACACTTATATCCCTAGTATAGTACACCACTGTGAGGGGTATTATTGTGTTTGACGCGACAAATAGCTCCCAGATTTCTTGCCTCGGGGTATAAGGTGTGGGCACGTCAGTGTGCTAAAGCACACAAAAAAATAAATAAACACAAGAACAGATAGGGAAAATATGTATTTTATTCATTCATTTGAAAATAACAAAATTACAAGCTCCTCTTATATATACACTCCATAGCCTGCTTTGCATAGCAGATCTGACATAGTCAATGTGGTCTCCTAGTTCCCGGGGCCTCGGAAGGCTCTCGGTTAATTACATCCACCGGGCAAACCCACAAAATATCTCCGATTAAGTTGTGCATTGGTTGTCGTCTTTAGTCTTCGCTTTACGTTCTCTATGCATGTGATAAATGGTTGATGTATATGTGGGCATTGACATTATCCATAGCCTTGTTAGTCTATGGGGCCATTGATAGCATAGCCTTTACATTGGCTACGCCCACCTATGCTGTTCGACCTCGTCGGTATCGAACAACATGTAGAATTAAGGTGATTAAAAGCGTGCATGATTTACATCAAGCATGACTAATCTGACGATAATAGAAGTAGAATCAGTATAGTAGAGATAGTCCATATGGTGAGGTTAACAGAGCAAGACTCCAGGGTCGAGTATCAACATGGTCAGAAGCGACCGCTAGGAACAACTCCTTGGAAGCAAGAAGCCATCGGGAGTAGTTGGTAGTTGAAAGTAGGTCAACTATCGAAAGCCATCAGAAGTTGTCCGTGTTCGAAATTCATTATAGTCGAAGGCCATCAAAAATTGTCCATGGTTGAAATCCATCGTGGTTATCCATCGAAAGTCGTCCATAGTCGAAATCCATTGGAAGTTGTCCGTAGTCAAAATCCATCATGGTCGAAAGCTATCGGAAGTCATCCGTGATCGAAAGCTATCATGGTCAAAATCCATCAAAAGTTGTCCGTGGTCAAAAGCCATCAGACGTCGTTGTAAGTCAGGAGCTATCGATCATCGTCGTAGTTGTAGGTCGGAAGCTATTGACCATCGGTCGTAGTCATTAGTCAGGAGCCATCGACCATGGCTTGTGGTTGTAGGTTGGAAGTCATCGACCATCGATCGTAGTCGTAAGTCAGGAGCTATCGACCGTTATTCTTGGTCATTGGTCAGAAGCCATTAACCATTACTCTTGGTTGTTGGTCAAAAACCATCAATCATCGCTCGTCATTGTAGGTTGAAAGCCATCGACCATCGGTCATAGTCATTGGTTGGGAGCTATCGACCATGGCTCGTGGTTGTAGGTTGGGTGCTATCGACCATCGCTCGACTGATTACTATAGTAAGGCTAGTTACTATAGCACGCCTCACCCGAGTGTCACATGTGATCGGCGGGCTTACGATTACTTCGATGGTCGAAGATGTACGAGTACAACGAGCAGTCGAAGATGCTCGAGTACCAAAGGTGGTTGACGCTGTTCGAGTACGTCGAGTGGTCAAAGTCATCCAAGTATGAGAGGGGGTCGGAGATGCTCAAGTATGGTAAGTGTTCATGAGCGACTGAGTATTAAATTCGGTCGAGGATGTTTGAGTATGACAAGCAATCGAAGGCATCCATCTTCAACAAGCGGTCAGAGGCATCTGAGTTCAACAAGCAGTCAGAGGCATCCAACATCAATGAGCGATCGAAGACGCTTGACTTTCACAAGCGGTCAGAGGCACTTGAGTTTGAGGAGAGATCGGTGGTGTCCAAGTTTGACAAGTAGTCGAAGGCGTCTAACTTCGACGAGTGGTTAGAGGTGTCTGAGTTTGAGCAATGGTCGAAGATGTCTGAGTTTGAGCAGCGGTTGGAGGTGTCCAACTTGGACAAGCAGTCGGAGGCATCCAATTTTGAGCAGCAGTCAAAGGGGTCTGTTGTAGGGGTGGCCCCCACCTAAACCCAGCAGGCCTGGTAGGAGATTATAAGGCCCAGAATAGGCCATGTGTAATGACATAAGTGCCCCTGGAGGGGATGACCAGATGTAAGGGTATAACTGTAAAAGCACTCCTCATGTGTACATATATATGGATACAGGCCATGGGGAGAGGCCAGGCGATTACTCATCTCCCTCACTCTCCACTGCCATCTCTCTCTCTGTTTGGTCTGTAGCCACAACAGGGTCCAACTTTGATAAGTGGTCGGAGGTGTCCATCTTCAACAATAGGTTAGAGATGTCCAACTTTGACGAGCGGTCGGAGACATCCAACATCGACAAGTTGTTGGAGGTGCTCGACTTTGATAAGCGGTTGGAGGCATCCTAGTTTAAGCAGCAGTCAGAGCCATCCAACTTTGACAAGCGGTCGATGATGCTCATGTACGGTGAGTGGTCATAAACGGCTGGGTATTGAGGACTGTTCAAGTGAAATGAACAACCGATGACGTTCGAGATGAAAGGTGACTAAAGACGTCTGAGCATAACTAGTGATCATAAGTGACCAGGTACCAAAGGTGCTTGGCGCTGCCCGAGCATGACAGGGGAACATCAAGATCACAAGGGCAAGACATCCTTGCTGGATTGGAGCGGTGGTCGACGATGTCGTATGCCTTGGCGTTAAGGAGGTTCGTGCGAGTAGCGCCATCTATCTCGCCTTGTGGAGCTATCATTAGCTTAGATATGCAAACGGGACCACATTGGTACATGGCGAATCATCACAGCCACATGGCTTGGCCGAGGCGCGCACCACATGTAAGAGTTAAAAAACTTCATGCTTTGAGTCGAGAGAGTAGAAGAATGGTGCAACCTCAGCAATCTTGACGTCATGCGTTTAGCGACATTCTTCACAGTCATCGTCCATTGTATGCAAGCTAGTTAGACATGAAAGAAAGAGGAAAGGGGAGGTTCTTTACCATCGAGAGAATAGCATGCCATGGCCTCAGTTTGTGCAGATTGCTTCTTCGTTGTGTGTATCTTTTCTTCGTATGCCTTCTGTGTGTATGTATGTTGATAGGGTGTCTCCTTCTTCATCTTCGTCCGACCTCCTTCTCCCTGAGTCTGACTATTGGCGTGTGCCGGTGTGTGCCTGTTTCTCTCTGTGTCTGCTAGCTCCCTCACCCGTCTATGGGGTCTCTCCTTTTATAAGCACGAGCAAGGCCCACGGGCAACATAAGCGGCCCTCATGCGGTGCGAACCAACATCTAATTTCTTTTATTGAGATCCTAATCCAATCATTGATTCTTTCCTTCTAAACCTGTGCGTTCTATATTAGAAAAGATTTATCGAGAAACTCTTCCATAAATAGAGATACGGTGCAATCATCTTCCCATTGCAAATATGGTTCACTCAGAACCAATCTTTTCTTTCCTTCTTAGTGAATAAGCTATCATTGGTTGCTGCGCACTGTGCTACGAAGATGTCAACTGTTGGAATTGGTCTTGTTGTTGATAGTTCTCATGAGTATAGTAATGCGATGAGTACTTGGTGTGTCCGACTGCCGTGCAGGAGCCGAAGGCCTTGGAGTCAGTGAGTAATTGGAGACTCAATCATGATCGCGGGTCAAGCAGCATAGCAAACTGATCGTAGCTACAGTGAACTGGTCGTAGCACCATGGTCAAAAAATCATGATCATAGCGACATGGCCGACACAGTGTGGTCAGAGAAATGCAGTTGGACCCTCGTGGTTGACACAACGTGGTTGAGAGCATCGTGGTCGACACAATGTAGTCGACCCAATGTGATCGAAGACCCATGAACTCAGAAGCTAATTTGACGCATACGCTTAGTGATCGGTTGACAGCGCACAGCCACACAAGGCGCGATGTGTTGACCACTTTGTGGTTTTGTTTCACGTGTTGTTCCATGACTCGATTATACCAAAATTCTCTTACCAAATATATATCTCCTTATTTGCCTTGACTTAACATATTTGTACAAAAACTCATCAAACATATTGTAATTAGGCCTTATGGCCATGTATATATACGGCCTAGGCAAAGGAGAGAGCCAGACTAGTTCATTTACTATCTCACTCTACTAGTCATCTTATTTACTATTTGGTCTATAACCACAACAATCGACGCCATCCATGGGGAACGACGATCAAGCTACAAGCTTGAGAAAAGCAATGGAGCCCAAGAAAGCAGGGACGACATCTAAGCCGAAGAAAATCCCGGTGGCAACGGCAGCCGAGGCCAAGCACGAGGGCCAATGGTCAAGAGCCCACCACCCCCATGGCAGCAACACCTTGGGGTCATGGGTGGCGAGCAATTAGCGTCGACACGAGAAGCTAGCTCCAACGCCAAAACCAGCGCAACCATTGGCCTCAATGCCCGCGCCAGCACATCCACCAATCTCGACACCCACGCTGGCATGTCCGTCGACCACGACGCCCGCGCCGGCACATCCGCAAACCTCGACACCCGCGCCGGCACGTCCACCGACCTCGACGCCCACGCCAGTACACCGAGATAACCCAGAGCCCACACCGAGATGACCATCAACTTCGACGTGAGTGCCAAACTCATCACCAACCGCCATGTTTACCGCACCGTGCTTAGCGATTTTGGCGCTCAAGCCGTCATCGCCAACAACCTCACCGCATAGGCCTCCATGCCAGCAGACCCTATTGCGGCAGAAGGCACTCTGGTGGCAGCCCTTGAAACGCTACAGCGTGAGCTAGTAGATCTTCAGAGGGCAATGCGAGGGATGCAAGAGGCTCGAAGCCAACAAGCACCCATGGTGATGGTCCAGGAGGTCACCGCCGAAAGGCAGACAACCGGGAGGTCCCTAAAACCACTAGCAACGTACCGTACAAGGGTGATACAGACCCCCAGAAGTTCGTACGCATCTATGAGACGGCTGTCAAAGTGGCCAGAGGCGACGACTTGACGAAGGTGAAGGGATTGCCACTCGTCCTTCAAGGGATATCGCTCTCCTAGTTCTTCACCATCACGCCAAACTCCATATATGTGTGGGAGCGGATCTAGGACCACATATACAACAACTTCCAGGGAAACTATGTCGAGCGGGTGGATGCAAACTGCACGCTTGATGGCACCACCTAACACGTGCAAGGAAAGGAGGAAGAAGACCAACTAGACGGACAAACTAGACAAGCGCCTCACCAAGGACGCTAGTTTTAAAGGCGCACACCTTTTTCGGGTGGGTCTCGAGAACCCACGAAGCGTGAAACAATGCTACACGACGCGCCAACCGCACTCCCACACATGTCTCACACTACAGCACGAAAGGGCGACCACGGTGGCCATGACTCAGCCCATGGGCCAGCTACTCTACAGGCCGAAGGGACAGAGGGGACCAAAAGGCCTAGCGACATGGTTTCAGCCCGCTGGAGATGAAGCCCTTTACCACGAGAGGCTACTGTTGTAGGGGTATCCCCCACTTAAATCCATTCGGCCTTCTGGGTTAAAAGGTCCAATGAGGCTTGTAAAAAGAACTATATCCCTGGCGTAGTACGCCACTGTGAGGGGCAGTCTTGCTTTGTACCTAACCTTTTTGGTTGGTGAAAAACCTTTTTTCTTCCTAAAAATCCATTTACATCAAATAGACTTATTCTCAATTTGCAACTTGAGCAGCTTCCAAGTGGTATTCTTGTCAAGAGATTCCATCTCATCATGCATGGCAACCATCCACCTTTCTAAATCACCAAAAGAGATTGCCTCTAAATAAGATGAAGGTTTTGTAGTACCTTTATTTTCTTCTGTCATATTTAAATAATAAGTTACAACATTGGCTTCTTCAATCAATCTCTTCGGAGGTTGAATATTGCTCTTTTCTCTATCAGTTGCAATGGAACATTGTGTTCGTGGCACAACCATAGGAACTTCCAAAATATTTTCCTTTTCGACATTTGGTGTAGATTTTGAATCAATAACATGCTCCACCTGCATGCTTGATTGCTTCTCAACAAGAACATCAATAGATAGTTTATCGTACAACATAGCAGATTCATCAAAATTAACGCTTCTGTTAATAACCACCTTTCTAGTTTTAGGATTCCACAATTTATATCCTTTCATACGAGCTTTATAATATAAGAAAATGCACTTAACTGCTCTAGACTCTAATTTATCGTTGTTAACATAAGCATACACCGGACAACCAAATATTCTTGTTTGACTAATTTGCTAGAGAGTCAGATCATACCTTAATTAGAGTCTTCTTATCAATGGCCATGTTGGGTGACCAATTAATCAAATAACAAGTAGTAAAAGTAGCTTCCGCCCAATAACTCTTAGATAATCTAGAGTTTGACAACATGAAATATACCTCCTCTATAATGGTTTTGTTCATGCGTTCAGCCACACCATTTTGTTGAGAAGTGCCTGGGACGGTATAATGTCTAACAATACCTTCTAATCTACATAAAACTTCAAATTCTCTAGAACAAAACTCCAAGGCATTGTTGGCACGCATCTTGACATACTTGCTAGTTTATTTTCAATCATAATCTCTCACTTCTTGAATGTCTTGAATACATCTTATTTGTGCTTGATGAAATATGCCTAAACTCTTCTTGAGTAACCAGACCATATGTAGTTTGCACCTCCAATTGATTGAACGTGAGATTCTCCCCACAAATCAAAGTGAATATAATCTAATATGCCTTTTGTAGAGTGTATCGTAGTGTTGAATTTCACCCTCTTTTGTTTGTCGAAGACACAATATTCATAAAACATTAACTTGTCGATGCTTTGACCATCAAGAAGTCTTCTTTTGCATAATTCCATAATTCTAGCTTCACTCATATGCCCCAAACTTATATGCTAAAGATTAGTATTATCGGAATCGAATGATTTATTTGTGTCAACAACAACATTACCTGAAATTATAGTGTCTTGCAGATGATATAAGTTGGTAGTCTTCATATCACCCTTCATCATAACAAGAGAACAGTTAGTGACCTTTAGAATTCCACCTCCACCTAAATACTTGTATACTTTAGCATCGAAAATACTCAATGAGATAAGATTTTTCTTCAAATTCGGAATATGATAAACATCTAACAAAATTCTGATGGTGCCATCAAATATCTTAATCTAGATAGAACCAATGTTTGCAACCTTGCATGGTGAACTATCGCCCATTAAGACGGATCCGTATGGCGTAGCTTCATAGGTAACAAACCACTTGCGGTTCGGGCTCATAGGAAAAGTACAGGCTAAATCAAGAATCCACTCATCTTCAGTTTTAGAATTACCGGTAAAGGCAATAAGAATATCTCTATCAAAACCTTCTTTGGTGACAACGATGGCTATATATTCATTCTCTTGTTAATCCTTCTTTAAATTATTATTACTCTTCTCCTTGTTCTACAACTTTCAACATTTGGATATGTTATGACCATTCTTCTAGTAAAATTTGCATGACTTCCTATTCCTAGATCTAGATCTGACTTTGTATCTGCTTTTGCTTTTGCCTCTTAAATCGTCGTTTGAACCCTTCTCATATTGTCTGTCGTGAACAGACAAACCTGCTGTATGCATTCTTGAAATTTCACCAAAAACCATAAGTTTTATCTTTTCTTTAGTATACAATACTTCATAAACTTCACTAAGAGTAAGAGTATCTCGGCTATATAGAATAATATCCCTAAAAGTAGAGTATGAACTAGTAAGAGAACATAGCAGAATAAAACACAAATCTTCATCATCATATTTTACCTCCATAGACTCGATATCAGCAACAACTTCTTTGAAAGCTGATAGGTGGTTCAACAATGAGACGCTCTCCGCTATCTTATGGGAATAAAGCTTCTACTTCATATACATATTGTTGGTCAGATCCTTGGTCATGCAAATCTACTCCAACTTCAGCCATAATGTGGCGGCGAATGTCTCCTTCAAAACCTCCTGTAGAATATTATTTGATAGGTGAAAATAAATTTGGGATAAGGCCTTATAATCTTTACGTTGTCATCAGTGAACAATGTCACTGGCATATTATCGATCCCTAAAAGTATGTCATCCAAATCAAATTATGATAAAACAGCTTATATCTTGATTTGCCATAGAGAAAACCTCATGTTACGATCCAACTGCGTAAAATCATATTTCAGTGTAGCCATGCAGAGGTAAACTAGGATAAACAGTGTTTGGATTGGTGGACGAAGAGCATGGTGCTACTTGGACCGGTGGACGAAGAGCGAATCGGTGCTTGGACCAGTGAATGAAGATAATGACACCACTTAGACCGGTGGACGAAGAGTGGAATCAGTGCTTGGACCAATGAACTGAAGAACGATGTGCTGGACATTTCTTTCAGATCTTCTAAACCTTAATCTCCTGCGTTCTAACACTACTTATTGCAAATAATATGTAGAAAAAATAGAAACGGGAGACACGAATTTTTACGTGAAAAATCCTTACAGAAAAATCACAGGTGCACAAAAAGCAAATCACTATAATGAGAAGAGATTACAATAGAGTATTTGCTTTTTCTATAGGCTACTGGAGTACATATATAGAGCAAGAGAAATAAATCTTATATGGAGAGAAAAATCGAATCAGAGTCGGTTGCTACAAATTGACACCACGTTTGATACAACCTGCGCATAGCCCTGACATCTGTCATGCCACGCTTGGTATGAGGCGATGCAGTGTCCTACATGGATACAGTACAAATTCGGATTAACATCAACAATATATTTCTCTTCTCATTAAAATAAATAGCAAGACTCTGCCCTGGTTTTAAAAAAGAAACTAAGCCCTTCCATGACTCAAAGCACAGGACGAGGACAAGGGCATACTAGGACAGACTTGGTTTTCTTTTTCTCTCTTTTTAAAATCGTAAAGCATCTTTTATTTTGAATTGAAAAGCGCACGACGTAGCAGTTCTGGTAGTGTCAAAGAATTAAAAAAAAACTACTAGCGTTTTCACTCTTCCCTGTCTTGCTGGTAAACTCTGTTTTATATTACTTCTTCAGGGACAAGTTTGAAGTTGATAAAATTCGCAAGGTAATACATGGATTCCGTATGAATCATCACAATCATTTTTTCCCTAATAATGTTTAATTATTTGGAATATGTTCGGGGCACGGCGTGAGGATGCAAATTGGACGGTCAATTGTAATTCACACATGGGCCAAATCGAGTTGAGGTCATTTGCACGTCAGTACGTTAGATGTCAAATGTTTAAGTTGCCGAAACGAGGTGGTAAAGAATTTCTAGTCTTTTGCAGTCTTGTTTGAGTTATGAATGCCTAAGCCAGAATTTCTTATTCAGCTGCTGTTTTACTGCTGTACTACAATAGCTATAGCACTGTTGGAGACGGACCAGAAACTAGGAGTATATCTAACGTGTTGGTGTGAGGGAAAACATAAAACCTAAAGAAAAGCACCAAATTGCTTAGCTGCATTTCTTACTTCGAACAGAAGACGTATGGCGTAGATGCTTTCACGGTCATTATGCATGTGTCGGTGCCACACGGACAATAGTTCTACATTCCTTTTCTTCTTTGAAATTCAAACCTGACGTTGATGCGACACACGTACGTACGTACTTTGTGCCTTCACACGGCAAACATCGTCTACAGATTGAACGGTATTAGAGTTTGTAATATTGTTTTCAGTTTAGAAACTAAAGTCATAAGTCATAGTCGTAACAGAGTTAGAAGTCGAAGTCATGCTCGAGTAATCATGGTCGTGCTTGTGGTCGTGTAACGAGTACGAGTCGGTTCTGTGTTCTGGTCATATACGAGTTTGATCATGGTCGTGTACGAGTCGTGGTTGTAGTCGTATTCGAGTTCGAGTTGGACTGTCGAGTCCGCTTCATAGCAGTAGCCGTAATTGAGTCTGTCTCATAATCGTAGAGCTGGGTATAAAGGGCGGAGCATTGTACCGAGAGAGGGAAAGCAGAAACCAATGCGATCGGTGTGATCGAAAGACAAGGCAACAGAGAGAGCAATTAGGGTGATCGTAGCGATCGGTGTGATCGAGAGAGAAAGAAATAAAGAAGAGAAGAGCGATTTGGCTCTAAGAAGTCTATTGAGTTCATTGTGTTCATAGACGTGGTCGTAACCAGAGTTACGACCACGGCAACGAGCAGAGGTGTCCATAGGTGCTGAAGACGTGGTCATAAAGGAATTACAACTACGGTCACAGAGCAGAAGACGTGGTCGTAAGTGTTACAACCACAGCGAGAAGGCGTGGTTGTAAGCAATCGTAGCGAGGAAACGTGGTCGTAAAGTGTTACGACCACAGCAGTTGACAAAGCCTTCGATGTGGTCGACAGTATCACAGCATAGTCGTAATCGGGTTACGACTACAGTAATCGACCGTGGTCGAAGGAAGTGCAGCGCAGCGGTGGTGAACGTGGTCGTAATTTCTGCTGAAGTTATGACTATATGGTCGAAGCAACGAGGTGTAATCGAAGAGGTCACAACGTGGTCGTAACGACTGTTAGCGTGGTCGGAGAACCAGTAGAGTGATCGTAATGACTCAGGAGGTGGTCGTAGCCTCTTTAACGTGGTCGTACGGCTACAGTGGGTGATCATAGCGGTTACAAGGTGGTCGTACAGTTCTTAGGAGTGGTCGTAGGACTCCAACAAGCGGTTTTCTCATGATTTAGTTGTGGAGGTAACTAGTCAATCATAAATTCAGAAGATGTCTTTTGTTTCCTTCACAAAACTGTTTGACCATCCAAGCTCTTCCACTTTTGAGAACGCCATTCCCTCATAAATCAGTGGTGCTCAGCTATCGTGACCTTGCGAGTGATCGCATACGGTGCCACTGACGCTAGCTGTGCATGCAAGCAAGACAAATGCTTGATTTGCGCACAGAACAGGACCCCAAGCTATGCTACCGCGCGCCTAGCATCTCCCAGACACACCAGCATAGTATTAACTACCTGTAGAAGCACGGCGGCATGCCGAGTTGGGTACATCGTGACCAAAGCAAAAGAATGTGCTACACTATGTCGCAGGAGCCTATATATGCCAAAAAAGGAATACAAGGACCCATACGTAATTACGATGTATATGAAAAACTAAAAGTAATGACTCGTACATAATTACAGGAAAAATGAGGGCTTTCCTAGATAAAGTAAGGACTTATATGTAATTTCAAAAAATAGAGGTTTTTTTTGCAAAAACGATGATGTGGTAACATGGGCTGCCAACAATCCCCCGGCTTTAGTAGAGGGAGTATAGGCTTCTTCTTTTTAGTTTTTAAAAGTTGTTTTTTAGCTTTTCTACAATAACTAATTTTTAAACAGAGTGTCTTTTTAAAGTGGAGTCTATAAATTGATTATAGTACACACTGTAGTGACTTTATTTATATTGGCCAAAACCACACATGAGTTTCTATTACCATGTACTCTCATGAATAACCCAAAAGTTATAAATCGCAGGCATAAGCCGAAGCCAAAAGAACAGGCTCAGCTTTTGGCTTTGACTTCTCTGAAAGCCGAAATAAACAAGACGGTTTATTCAAGTGGTTTCGCAAAGTCACCTCTCCAAACGGTTTCCCGAGTCTATTGACGCATGCGCCATCCACGTCAGCATCTCTATTGTCCATTATCGTCGTCAAAAGTGCAACCAAAAGTCATCAACCATAGCTCAAAACAACAGTGACATTCTTACTCAGTGCAACGTTCATTCCGTTGACACTCTACAATCCTACATGTATAACTCTCCTGCCGCTTGCAGAGCAACATGCAGCTACTACCTCTCCAAGCCACCAGTCAGCTCCATGCAACATGCATGCGGCCACATGTGAGAACCAAAACAAATGAGTGTGCCATATGTGAGAATCTAGCCTAAGAAAATAACTATCTCAAAATGACCTTGAAAGATTTTTCGTGTAAAGAAGAATTTTAACATGATTTTCGATTAATCTAAGTGGGTGTGAAGAAGAGAGCCTTAGAATTTGATTCCCTAGAGCATTCCAAAAACCACTCACCTAAGTTTGTGAGGTTTGTTGAGAGTAGCAAGCTTGAGTTAAAACCCCATAAGTCATTAAAGTCTGTCTTTAGATCTGCAGGTTTTGCCCAAACCCCTTCTAGTAAGACAAGTGCTTCTTCTTCAGTAGATCAGACCCCTCAAAAGGTCAAGTATCATTGCACCTTTTGCAAGAAAGATAGTCACATAGTTGAGTTCTACTTCCATAGAGCCACGGTTAAGAGAAAAGAGAAAGTGCACACTTTGAGGTCCATTAAAAGAGTTCTTTCACCTATAAGTGTATCTAGAGCCAGGTAGCCTGTTGTTTCTTCTAGACATAGGTCTAGATTTGTAGATGATTTCTTTAATAGCTCTAGATAGCGCTTTGGGTTAGGATATCGTGTGGGTAGATCGCGGGTAGCATCTAGACAGGGGAGTACCAGCCTTTTGGTAGGTCCATTTAGAGAGGTCTAGGTGGTTCACGTGTGCATTCTCATAATTATTTTGCTAATCATTGTATTCCTACTTCTACTATTGTTCCTAGACATCATGTGGGTCAGTACTGGATTCTCATATCTTTTATCACTAACCCTAGTACTGAGGCACAAATATTTTTTGCTTATGCTCTATATGTTCAGCGTGTGAGCAAGAAGGATGTGTGTCTTTTTGACTCCAGATGTTCTCGACACATGACCGGAGATTCTAGATGATTCTCTTCCCTTACTTGTGCATCTGGTAATGAATTGATCATATTTAGGGGTGCTTCTACTGGGACCATGACATCAAAGGGCATAGTGCGTGTCAATGACAACTTCGTCCTCAAGAACGACATTTTGGTAAGTAAGCTGAGGTATAATCTGCTATCTATTTTCAGCTTCTTGATGAGGGTCTAGATATGAGATTCTAGAGTGGAGAGTGTAGAGTTCTAGACTCCTCGGATAAGTATGTCTTTTGGATATCTAGATTTGAGAGGATCTTTAGTGCTGATTTTAGTACCTCTTCTACCTTTAGCCTTAGATGTCTTGTGGCTTTTGATTCTTATGACTTAGTATTGTGGCATTGTATGCTCGAACATATAGACTTCAATCACTTGATTAAAGTCAGAAGTAAGAATCTTATTAAAGAATTGCCTAAACTTAAGTGTGCTAGAGACTTAGTGTGCACATCCTGTAGACATGGTAAGATGGTTCCTGTCCAAATTTGGTGCAGCATAGTTTCACAAACCAAAATATCCTTAAATACTTTCAAGATTTTTAGTTGGAATAGGTTCTTAAGGTCATGATCTAATCTTGGTTCAAGTTTCAAATATTTTGGATTTACAAATCAAAAGTTTTATGGATTTTTGGATTTGTAATAGTGTTGTTTTGCACTGTTCACACGCTGATATTACTATAGCATTGAAATTTTTCAAAATTTTGGATTCTTAATCTTCATAGCTTCTCATAGAGTGACAAATTCGTAAATACTTCGAAGAAAACTAAAGGCACCATCACCTCCTTTGTTGCCATATGGGTTATACATTTTTTCTTTTAGCTTTGGCTTCTCCGCTAACTGGAACAAATAGGACAGCATTTTCAAGCAGTTTTTTGAAATCATTTCTTCAAACGGCTTTTCAAGTCTAAAACTGCGTGCACCGTCTGTGTCGGCGCCTCCGCCGTCTGCCATTGTCTCAAAAAACAGATAAAAATCATCTATCGTAGTTAAAAGTTATTAGTCGTAACTCAAAAAAACAAGGCTTACGAAGATGACCTCACGATCGTCCATTGTGAATGTAGCTTTCGAGTTCTATGTGGAAATATTGAAATTTTACTTGTATAAGAAAAATAACTTTCTAACAATTCAACAATATAAAAAGCCGGAAACACCTGTGAATATTAATATGTTATTCTCCGTTTGGCATAGTTAGAGCTTCCTTTTAACAAGCCATCTTGTATGTAGCATTTTCAGATGGCTGTACGCTTCCAAATTCCAGTCAGCTTCAGTTTGCTCTGGCCTCGAGGATTCCTGGATGAGAGATATGTCCTGTTTAGGAGAGCTTCCACCACTGAAAACGTGGATCTGGAGCAGCATCTCTATCATGGAGCAGCTCCACCGTGGATCTGAGATCCCACCGTAGAGTGTTTGGCTTGTACAGCAGCTCCAGATCCACAAAATTGAGGTTTTGGTGGGAATGAACACTTTTGGTGGGATAGGGTGTGTAATCAGTGGTATTGGTGGATAATTACCACCCAACTCCATGGTGGAGCACCCCTTGAGGAGCTCTATGAAATCCATGGATCTGGCTCTCAGATCCAGGATTTTGGTGGATCCAGATTTCGCGGAGCTGGAGCGTTTGGGTAAAATTTTGTAAAATAAAGTTATTTTTGTAGATTTAGAGCTGATGAGCTCTCTCAAACAGACCTTAGGTTCTCAGTATACGTCGCAGCAAGCAGTGCAATCCACACAGTTATTGAATCTTTGCTCTGGAGCGCAGCGCAGGCACCTCCTCACGAGCCACGTTATCACAGCCATGCATCGCGATCCACAGTCGTCTCATCCGGCTTGAGCTGCTGCTTGGCAGCCTGGGGCGTTCAGCGACGACGCTTGCGGCAGCTCGCGCCAAGTGTCGTTTCCGCACACCACCAGGGACGAGCGACAAGTGGAAGTGGAGTGAATCGTCCAAGTGTACGATATACCAAGCACGAGAGGTAGTCTGCGTTTTTTCCGGTCGATGGTAGAGATATTTATATAAGATGATATATATGGTTTTATGTTTAGAGAACTGTTTGGATAAGCGATTTTGAAAAATTATTTAAAGAAATAATTTTATTTATTTCAGCTTTTGATTAAACCGAAGCCAAAAAATATACAAAGGCAAAAGGAACAAGGTCGCATTCACGTCTCCTTCGGCTCTGCTGGAAGAATACAAGATAGTAGCAGCGTCGATATGCTCGCTCCTCAGGGCTAAGCTTACGGTAAAGCCTGATAGAGCTAACTTAGTTTCTCTTACATAATTAAAGATTGAACTGAAGAAGATGGATTCAGATTTCTACAGTATTCGATTCACCTAGCTGCTACGTAGATATTGATTTTTAAAAGCTGTTTTTTTATAGTTCTTTCCAAACGAGGTATACTAATCGATTATAGTATACACTGTAGTGACTTTATTTATATTAACCAGAATAACACATAAATATATTTCTCTATAAGCTATTATTATTTATAAACTAAAGCTAAAAACTAATATGAGTCCTTATGTTTTAATTGGAAAAGAACTTCGTGCCATAGCTAGTTTGCTGTGTATTCCTCACCTCTTAAAGACTAACTAGCTGCATAAGCGGCGCACGCTTGCGCTACCGTGTGGACCAAATTAAAAGAGGCGAAATTCGCAGGAGTTTCATTAAAAATCGAGGCACATGCGTAATTTCGGAAAATTTAAAGGGTTTTTGAAAAAATCGAGGACTGTAAGGACTTATACGTAAGTAAATAAGGGCCTATACGTAATTTCGAAACTGCAGGCGCAATCAAAATTTTTAACAAAACAAAACTTGCAGGACCTTTTGCAGAAAAAGGATCTATATGTAATTTTCAAAACGGAGGAAAATGCTTGACGCCGGGGAATTGCGCTGAAACGCGGCCGACGGCCGAGCGTGAAGCGGCGTGGACGCGGCGCCGAAACCTTCCGCTCGTAATACGGTGACGATTTCCTAACTTATATAACATAGCCAATTATCTTCATGTAACTGTGCGGACTGTCATGAATCAAGTGCCTCTTAATGTCTCCTTTCGCAGAGCTCTAACTGGGGATAAGTGGACAGCTTGGCTAAATTTAGTAGCTAAAATAGCCAATATTCAACTTTCCAATGAGAGGGATGTCTTTAGTGGGACCTACATAATCATGGTGGGTTCTCGGTCTGATCGATATACTGTATTTCATAAACCAACATACCCCTTTTACTAATACATTTATCTGGAAGTTGAAGCTCCCCCTAAAGATAAAAATTTTCCTCTGGTACTTCCAGCGAGGGGTCATATTAACAAAGGATAATTTAATCAAAAGGAATTGGACTGGTAGCAAAAAGTGTTGTTTCTGTGATTGCAATGAAACAATTAAACACCTCTTTTTTGATTGCTACCACGCGAAAACTATTTGGAACATTGTTCATATAGCAATTAGGTTAACCCCTCCTAGATCCACTACCCACATGCTTGGAAGTTGGCTAACAGGCATTGGGAGAGTGGAAAGAAATTTGATTTTTGTGGGGTTGCTACTATTATTTGGGCAATTTGGTGTACTCGTAATGACATTATTTTTGAGAAAAAACCAAATACTTCTTTTGTGCAGACTATATTCAGGGGGTCATATTGGCTGCGGTTTTGGGCGCTGCTGCAGCGTGAGGGCACAAAGGAAAAAATCCGTTTGGCAAGCAAAGCGTTGGAGGTTGTCGCCTTGGACGTCTTCGCCAAGAATGGGTGGCCAATCAATAATAGACTTTGCTTTTGATTTCTCTATATTTGAGTGTACTCTTTCTCAATTCATTTGTCCAGTGTTTGAGCTGGGAATCTTGTAAGGTTTGGCTATGTGCGGATGCAGAGGCCGGATATTTTCCATTTTCAAAAAAAAAAAGCTAGTTTGCTGCGTGATGCATGTGCTGGTAACTTTTTAATGTGCATTAGCAAAAAGGAAAGGGTGAGATAGATCGATGGTGTAGATGGATTCCGGGATTTTTTTTTCTTCACGTTTATAGCTTTTTATTTTTGCTATAATAACTAGTTTTTAAATTATATATTTTTGAAAACAGATTCTACAAATCAATTGTAATAGACATAGTATGGACTTTAGCTATATCAGCTAAAATTATATTTAATTATCTCTCTTTATACTCTCTTATAAACAATTATAACTTAAAACATATAAAAGCTATAAACCACATCATAAAATAACGCCGCCGCTGCTCACAGGACCGGATATCAAGGCAACTAGGCAAGTGCCGTCAGAATCCGGCTTGGATTGCAAGCTATCGAATCTTGCGTGCCATTACCAGGACAGGCACGATCCTCGTGCTTCTGTCCAAATCGTACCATCTATCCGCTCCAGCAAAAGCAGTCTCTCTGTAGCCTCTAATCTCCATAGCTGCTCTAATGTTGCCATTGTGAAATAAGTACTTTGTTGTTGTAAGTTCTGATATAATTAAAGAGTAGAGATGTACAGTTCTGTTATTTCATATGTTCGAGATAATTGGAATTTCCACCTGATGCCAGTTATCGATCTAATGATGACAACGGATGTAACACGGTACGATATGTTAGTACCTAGCTACAGGTTTTGGAATAACTTTAGCCTGCACATATATACAGTGGCGGAGTCACGTTTTAGCTGCGGCGTCAATTGACACCACATTTTTTTTGCAATATGATCCAATATAAATAAAAATTCCTATAAAACCTTGGAAAAACAATACAAAATTTGTAAAAGTTGATCTCGCATGGATAGATAATCATATATTTGACTTCAAAGGGTTGCAATCCTGACTACACCATTGCATATATTTTGCCAGTAGTGATCAATGGCCCGATAGGAACTTGTGGATTATGGCTGTACTCGTCAAAGCTTCAGCTTTTAGTTTTTAGTATTTAACTTCATCTTTTTTGGTTTTTTGACTTTTTTATGTTTCTTTTTCTTTATTACTTTACATTGTTTGTAATGATATAACTTTGTCTTTTCTTTTTATTTTTAAATTTAATTATATTAAAAAACTACTAACAGTTATAATGTAAAAAATCTAGTATCAAATAAACTAAAAACTCAAGTTTTTAAATCTAAATGAGCATAGCCGGACCATGTGCGCACCTTGAACGGTAGTACTGGACCATGGACGTCACGATCGTCAGAGGCCGGCCGTAGTGGCGTGGTGCGTGCCATGCAAAGATATAGGGGGTGTTTGGTTGCTAGCCACACTTTGCCAACAAAAATTGTCACACTTGCCTAAATTGAGGTGCTCAAATTCTTTGCCACACCTTAGCAAGCCTAAGGGAGTCTTGCCACACTTTTTTGAGTCATTGACGCGTGGGACCTAGTTTGCTGGAAGGGAATCTTGCCACAAGTGTGGCTGCAACCAAACAGCTCCCAAAGTTGGTCAAACTTGCCTAACTTTAGGCGTGGTAAACTGTGGCTGGCAACCAAACATCCCCATATATACGCGGGGGCAAGTTGGCCATGAAAACTCAGCTGCTGAGAGAATGGTAAATAGTTCACACGCATGAGTGGGTTATTTTAGGATGTGATTTATGACTTTTAATTTATATCTATTTGTAAGAGAAAATATAAAGAGAGACAAACATATGTAATTTTAGCTGATATAGTTGAAATTGATATAGTGCCTACTATAATAAACTTATAAATCTGATTTTGAAAGAATGTACCGTTTAAAAGTTGATTACTATAGAAAAAATTTAGAATTTATAAGCATGAAACATAAAAAATCGGCTAATACTTTGCATGCATGCATGGTTCATGCAAGTTAAGTAATATGTCCTAGAGACTAATGGATCTACTGCTTAATTACCCGGTTGATCCAACTAAACACCTTCTCAAGTGAAATAAAAAGGAATCTAAATCTAGCTGTTCTCAAGGAGTTACCACATCAACTTCGCCTGTTTTCAAGGATTCGAATGCATTGACATTCTCTGTTCTTTATGTTTTGGAGAGAGAAAAAGGACGGACGTAGCTAGAAACGTACGCGGGACGTGCAGGTGTGTGCTGTGCACCCGACGTGCCCTGCGGAGCACTGAGGAAGGAACATATTACGACGCCCGCGTACGTATCATCACTACCTGTCACTTACGACCTTTCTATCTTCCTAGGGAACCTAGCTATCACAAAGCGCGCGTGTATATATATATATATATATATATATATATATATATATATATATATATATATATATATATATATATATATATATATATATATATATATATATATATATATATATAGGAAGCCTATTTTCTACTCCCAGGTGTAGTTACTCCTATTGTATCCACCATTCATCATCCTCGGAATTCCACCCGCTTGATCGGGCTATTGGGTATATTCATATCCAAACCATTAACCATTGCACGTAAACACACCTGAAACAGTAACGTAATTATCTTAAGAAACTTATTGCGCAACAGATCCTGATTTCTCGGCGAGTTGACATGCTGGCAATATTAAGTAGGTATCCGTTTTTTCCCCGTAGAGAGTAGGGAGTATGGTTTATATGTGCACATGGGAGTATGACACAAAATTCAAATTTCAAAGATCTCAATCGGGCACACACCAGAATGCAAACAGATCTGAGCGATTAAGGTAACAAATCGGGATTATGGGTGTGCTTGGTAACCTTTGCCGTATTTGAGCAAGTAGCAACAATTTTTGTAAATTACGAAAAAAAAAGAATGCAACAACTAGCGATCAGCAAATGGAATATCACTGAATGGTGGTATGTACATATCACTGAATGTAGGTATGTATATATGAAAACTGGATGGTACACATGAATCTGAAACAGGTTGTTTTTTTTCAGAAAGTATGTCTCTCCGTGCTGGATGTGATGAAGTAAAAAGTGTTTAGGCAAAAATTGAGTATTCAGATCTCAGGAATACTTCATACTTCTTACTCCCGAACGAGTAGTATGGCGGACAAACTCCAACCTTTTTTTTTGCAAAATTGTTTAGGGAGTATGCGTTATCTGTTGACATGGGAGTATGTCCCCTTTTTTTTTCAAAATTTACCGGAATATGTATTGTGCAACATGTCTGAAAAGTGCTAAAGTATTATTCTCCTTTTAAATAACAACAGCGTACAATTTATAAAAGTAGTATGTATTTAGTCGAAGAAGAGAATTTGTACCTTTGAAAAGGTGTAAGTATACGTATGAAAAGGAGTACGTTTTAGTACCAAGAAGGAGTATGTACATTGTCGTAAAAATGAGTATATATTGACCAATCATCTGGTTTGTATTACATTGTGAACTTGGTATGTGTTGGGGATTGCGCAGCGGGTGATATGTTGCGCGCAGATAATTTCTTCCGTTGTTTGACGTTTGAACATACTTGTTGTTCCCTTTTTTAGCGCACAAGAGACAGGGCCACGGTAAGTGCGACTGGAGCTTACGCGACAAGTGGTTTGATCATATTCTTTGATTTGGCCATTGCCTACAATGGAAGGTTGTAAAGTCATTTCAATGATGTGAATACAGATTCAAGTTAACAAGTTTTGCAAGAAAGTGAATTGAACAACTAACAAGAATTATTGACAAGTAGACAAATAATGAGTGAGACAACAGTCATACTTCATGGCTTATTTAGGAGACACAGTCATTAGCTGGGAAAATGCACTTCAGATCGTAGGGAAAAAATAGGCAAAAATAGTGGGACAACTACCATGAAGTATTCTAAAAAATGCAAAAACAGTGGGACAACTAGTCTGAAACAAGATATAATCTAAGTAGGTATGCTGAATTCTCGGCCGCGTGAGTATGCTGGCTAGCCAAGTAGGTATGCCGTTTTTTTCCAAAGTGAGTAGGGAGTATGGTTTATCTGTGTACATGGGAGTATGTCCCCTTTTTTTCCCATAGCGAGTATGTATGGCCTAAAACTAAATGGATTGCTATGAAAGGAGGTATGTATATAGTGCTGAAAACATTCTGTTATTCTGGAGAGGTAGTATGTATACGTATGTAAGAGGAGTATGTGTTAGTATGTGGAAGTAAGAAAAAGGAATATGTATT
Organism: Dendrocalamus sinicus; assembly: GCA_036346575.1. Classification (NCBI taxonomy): domain Eukaryota; kingdom Viridiplantae; phylum Streptophyta; class Magnoliopsida; order Poales; family Poaceae; genus Dendrocalamus; species Dendrocalamus sinicus. The sequence continues at coordinate 44,049,031 of CM070647.1, read as the reverse complement.
CTCCAATTTGTAATGCAGTATTTGTATGTACATATAGTCGAAATAGTAGTATGTTAACGAATGTGAAAAAGGAGTGTTAGTAAAAATGAAGAGTCGAAAAAGGTGTACGTATACTAAAGGATAGTCCAAATTTAATTGACCATGCACAGAATAACAAAAGTAGTATATGTTGAGTCGAAAAAGGAGTTGAATAATATAATATTAAGATCACGGAGTAAAAACTTCCATTTTGAATATGTACGTGCCCCCAACAAAAAGTGCAAATTCTAGCCTAACCGTGAACTACAACCAAACTAATCAGTAAAAAACATCACCCGTGCATCTCTCTGCAAGGACCTCTTAACTAGCTTTGGAAGAACGCTCCTAATGAAAATTCAGGGCACAAAATAACGGCGCAGCCTATCAGACCTCGGAAGTATGTCGTCAAACAGGAAGGTGTGGAAGCAAATTGAGTATGTGTACGTATGAAAGTGGAGTATGTGTATGTACGATCAGTCTAAAAAGGAGTATGTAAACTATCTTGAAAAAGAGGATATGTACTGTTTGGACATGTACAACAGCAGCTGCTGCTGTTTCACGCAATGCTGCTGCTGTTTCCCCACTACAGGAGTATATATACTTATGAAATAGGAGTATGTGTCACAGGTTTGTAAAAGTAGTATGTGGATCCCAACTACTATACTGATACTGTACTGAAACTACTGTACTCCAAAGCTATCAATGCTATCATGCAATGCTGCTGCTGTTTCCTCACTAATGTAGCATGGATAATAATCAAACAACAAAGTGAGCAACAATGATGAAAGTCTTTCCACTTACAGCAACCAACCATTGTTATCTGTGCAGTTCATGTGATATTCAGAACAATCTGAAAGTTCTGAATGCCGATCAACACAACGACAGTAGTAGATATTAGAGTATGAAGTAGATAATTTTAAGAAAGGTCTTAGGCGGAAGCATAATCCAATCCTATGTTTACAAAAACAGATAGAATTTACTTAAACAAATGTATTGACCAATCTGTACTAGTAAGTTTGTACTAGCTACATACTATTTTTTTGTTCAGGCATCATACTAGTATGTTGCTCAGTTGAATTTGGACTATTCTTACGTATACATATTCCTTTGTCGAATCTTCATTTTTACTAATACTCCTTTTCCTCATTCGTTCACATACTACCAAGAACAGATAGAATTTACTTAGGAGGAAGCAGGTAAATGAAGTGAACAACTACCAAGAAGTATTGTCAGTAAGGCAAGAATAGTAGAACAACTAGTCTGAAACAAAAAATGTCTGAATGTGAATGGAGGTATGACCAGTCTGATACCGGCGGTGAGACCACCCTGATACCGGCGGTCAGACCTCCCTGACACCGTGCACAGGAGAATGAGCACACCGCTTAAATGTCCAGCCATATTGACATGCAGTTGCCTGCCGGTCTCTGGGCAGCCAAACGACTTTGAATCACGGTTGCTCGTTCCCCTGGGCATTCTGTCGAGCACCTTGCAGGCACACCGCAGCGGTAGTATCGATTAGCCGCGAAACCAGAGCCAATTGCTAAAACACGAACCGTGTACACACTCTTGGGTTAACCGCGGAAGAAAGAGGAAATAATGGATTTTGCCGCGGTACAGATTAATGAGTAGTATGTGCAGGGGATTAATCACCTCACAATTGAACAAGAACGAATGAACGAACCATTATCGAAAAATCTGGCAAATCTACATTGATCTACAAAACCTAAAAGGAGTTTAGAACTTCAGAAATCAGCATTAGAAGAAAGGATGACATACCAACCAAATCCTGTGAAGACTTCTCCTCACAAATCGGCAAGACGATGAACCAAGGCTTCCTGGATATTCTTCTCCTCGCTACTCGGCAAGAGGACGCGCGCTTCCTGGATGTTCTTCTCCTCCCTACTCGGCGAACAGACGCGCCGGCCGGCAAACATCATCTGGTATCGCCCGGGAGGAAAAATCGCCAATCTGTTTTGGTAGAACGCGAAATCTCCGGGATATTCTAGATTGGGGAACGGAGTTTGACTGAAAGCCTAGAGGAGACAACGCCTTGGATGCGGATCAATACCTCATACCCGTGTACGTTCAGCCCCGTTAGTCTGCGACTGAAAACGAATCTCCAAACAAGCATCAACGGTGCATGTCCCGGGTGTAACTACACCCGGGAGTAATAAGGATTTTTATATATATATATATATATATATATATATATATATATATATATATATATATATATATATATATATATATATATATATATATATATATATATATATATATAAAGAGCATCTTTTCTATATTTAAGTGTAATTACACTCTATATCATATTTCGCAATGTAGATTTCACCATACGCGCGATCCTTATCGTCCATGCAACGCCTGATGCCTACCGTGCCGGTGTACGTACGTGTAGCAACCCATGACCCGTCGCCGTCAATCGAAGCATGAAACGAGAGAAATTACGCTCTGAAAGTCTGCATTCTGAAGCGAAAGGCTAGTATGTTTTGACAACCCAAAGCTAGCGGCGGCAGCTAGCGTTCGGCCCTTTTTTCCCGGCTTCAAAAAACTTTTTTTAACTTTTATATAATAACTAATTTCTAAATAAAATATTTTTTTAACTATAATCTATAAATTAATTATAGTACATATTGTATCGACTTCATTTATATCAGTCAAAATCATACACGAATTATTTATATCTCCATACTATATATCATAAACAGCTAAATATCGTAAATCATAGCCATAAACTGAAGACAAGAAGAACAGTCCTGAGTCTCCCGAGTCTCTCTCTTTGGCGGGCAGTAGAGGCAGAGGCGCGCACATGGCGCGGCCGGCGGGGTCACCGGGCGCGCGGAGCGGAGATGCCGAAAATGGCGGTGCCCTCGCCTTTTGGAGGTGGTGGGGGAGCAGGTGCCGCGACACGGGCGACAACGCGCCGGCCCGCCGCGTACTGCTGTCGCCGTGGACGTGTCAACCCGGAGTTGGCCACGCCTCGCCGCCGTCCGATGCGCGCGAGCTCAGCTTCAAGATTAGCTCTCGGCGGCACTATCCCGCGTAGGGGCATGGCTACGTGCCCAATATGAATAGTAAGAGCATCTCCAGCAGGCCCCTATTTGAGCCCTCAAAATCAAATTTGAGGTTTGAGGTAAAAATAGAGGTCCAGCAGGGCCTCTACTAGAGCCCTCAAATTTGAGGGGCCCCTTAAATCCCCCCTTCAGCCCTCATTCCTAGGGGGCCCCTACTCCGGCCCTCATTTTTCAGCTTTCCTCGTTTTTTCCCGTACGAGTGAAACAAATTTAAATTCGGAACAAATTTGAATATTCGGAATAAATTTGAATTTAAATCTGAATATTCGAAACAAATTTGAATATTCGAATAAATTTGAATTTAAATTTGAATATTCGAACAAATTTAAATTCAAATTTGGATATTCGAACAAATTTGAATATTCAAACAAATTTGAATTTAAATTTGAATATTCGAACAAATTTGAATTTAAATTTGAATATTCAAACAAATTTGAATTTAAATTTGAATATTCGAACAAATTTAAATTCAAATTTGGATATTCAAACAAATTTGAATTGAAATTTGAATATTCGAACAAATTTGAATATTCGAATAAATTTGAATTTAAATTTGGAACAATAAAATTGAAACAAATTTGAATTTAAATTTGAATATTCGTATTTGAATTCATAAATTTAAATATTGTCCTCATTTTGAAATCATAAATATTTTATTGTGTATTGTGCTTTTGTCTCATACATATGCATATAGTGTGTGAGGAAATAGAGGAATTGAGAAGTAGGGGCCTGTTTTGAGGGCTCTCACTGAGAGTCTCTGCAAAAACAGGCCCTTAAAAGTAGAGGGAGCCCTCAAATTAAAAGTAGAGGGGCTGTTTTGAGGGCTCCTGCTGGAGATGCCCTAAGGGGGCAAAGTTGGTTAACGGAAAAGAGGGGTTAGTGATCCGGTTGCAAATCTTGGTTAAAAGGTGGGAGGAGACAGGAAAGGGCCGATCGATCCAATGATTGATGACCATCTCGATCGATCTCGATTCTTAGTAACTAGATCGGGCTTTAATTGCTTCTTGCCGACCTTAATCGAAAAGTGCGAAAAGGAGGGCAACTGAGCGTGGAGCACGGACAGACGGACAGCAATGCTCCCTGCCTAATCCTTCGTCAAGAAGAAACAAAATTTCCCTCAGCTGGCCAGGCCAAACGATGGTCAATATAAAAATTAAATTGGTGTTCTGAAAAATGCTTACATTGCTACTTTTCGTTAGTTCGGTTGTTTTCATCCTTCACAAAATGTGATGCCTTTCTTTCTCTTTTCCCTTCTTTGCATTCTCTCCCATTCAACAAGATATGCAGTTTCGCACTCTGGGAAAACTAGGTCGATCTGATTGGATGCACATCACATAGACAAAGGTCAGTAAGGCCACACAAGTAGTCTTGACAACAAGCACCCGGTATGACGAATCCAAGGCTCCAAAAATTACATTTTTCTATAGGGAAACATGTTTATATACAACAGTACATCAATGAATTGCACACCCCGGTAAAGAACTATAGAAATCAACACATAAATAGCCAAAACCGGAACCTGAATACAGCCGGGACTCACCAAAGCTGCCGTCCACCAAGGACTGCACCTTCAACAGCCGTACACGCCATTGCAATACAAGATCACAAAAAATCGAAACACGCTGTATGAGCATGAACTAAACGAACTCTACCTGGCACAATTTCAAGCATTTGCACCAAGTGCCTTGTTGATATTCCAGATGGGTTTTGCCTGATCCAACCAGATCTGAACAAACAATGGTCTTCAGCAAATGACAATCTTTGACAAAACAATCCAGCAGAGGACAGAACTGAAGATAGTTGTCTCTGGAGATCATCTTCTATTGGCAAATGCTGCCAATGCATTCGCATGAGCTGGTGGTAGAGCACCCAGTATTGGCTGCATTTGCTGACCGTAAACAGATATCAAATGAGAAACGGCCTTGCCAATATTTGTTTTGACTTCTTCACTCTCATCTGGGGATACTACCACTTGGGCAAAGACATGTATCACATCAGGCACTAGAGGAAGGATCTGTAACAGTGAAAAGTTAGGTTTGGCCCATGAATAGAATAGGGGTTTTGCTCAAGCACTCCTCTTTAGAAAAAAGTTAAGTGATGGAAGCAAAGCCCTGGAACAAATAATGGGAGTTTAGAACAAGAATCACCTGGGGATGCGACGATAGTAATAAATTACAGATGCAACTATAAACAGCCATTGATTCTTCATGATCTTCTTTTAGTGGCAAAGCTTTGATAAACACCGGAAGAACCTAAGAAACAGGCATATCGTTGCAACCAAGTATTAGATAGGCAATCTCAAGTCTGAAATCTGATGCTGTTCAAACATATTATGTACAACATAGTGCCAACCTGGTTGAGAGGAATCGACTGAGGCTGCACCATTATCATCCTAGCAATAGCACCAGCAGCATTATCTGTAACCGCATGATCTGGTTCAGAATCAGCGAACAAACGATGTAGAGCATGAAGTATATCCCCATAGTATCTGCACAAAGATGATAAAAAACCAGTTATTAACCGAATTTACAGGATGAAGTTACCATTTGAGTTCCCTAGAATGCTAACAATGTAATATGAAAATCAATTCATTTGTTGACTAGACAGCAGACCATCTTCCAATATGATTTACAATTCTTAGATGCCCTTATTCAGCTCTTAAGTCATAATTGTGAGAGCAATTTATACCAAGTATAGGGGTTCAATTTAGCGATACTGAATGAGGAACCGAGAAGCTCCTGGCTGACAATCAATGGAGGAAAAACTAGCCCGATTCTTGGTCTTTTGAGCAGGACTAAAAAAACACTTGATTCAGAGTACCGTCACTGGCAGGATCCAGCAGAGAAACAAAACCTCGAACAACTTACCAAGCTTAAATCAGTTCAGATACTATGACAACTGACAAGCATCAGAACTATGATAACCAATAGTTTTGATCAACTACTCTCACTAGCACACATATTACTCTAATGCTTTGATAAAGTGAAAACAGAACACCCTTCCCTTTCTTCCACAAAAGCAACGGATTTCTGAAGAAAATGAATCAGTATAAAAAAAAGATGAGTCTATCAATTATTGTCATGCAGCTGAGCTAGGTTTTTTGGAACATAAGAAAGAACATCATATGCAACAGATTTTAAAAGGAAAAGTCTGGAAGCACAAGGCAGTAACCTCCAAAAGATAATACATAGGGCCTTATGTAAAGGCAAGACATGAAATATGTTTGCCCTTGTAAAGTAACATACGTACTTCAGAGCTGCAGCACCCCCATTCTTGCATATCTCACCAACACAGAAAGCGGCATTTCTCCTATTAGTAGCCTCAGATGATGCTAGTTCTTTCAACACCAAAGGCATTATCTTCTGCAAATGATTCAAATGTGAAGAAGCATTAACACAACAATTAAAATGATAGAAAGAAAAAGATTTTTTAAGAACGCTAGAAGCATACATCAACATAAGCAGAAATTGGACCACCCATTTCCTGAGCGACCTCAGCTAGAGTTGCAACAACCATAGTCTTATCTTGAGGAGGATGGGGAGATTTCTGCATTCATTCCAGAAAGCAATTTCAAACTCCTAATGCAAAAAACTTAGAACTGCTATAAGTTTTCAGACCAGTATCATTTCCATGGTGACATGACATTAGTTAATCAATTAATTGTGCGTGTGTTTTAGGGTGGGGGCTTTACTCACAGCAAATTTCATCAGGGGGTCAAACAATTTTGCAAAGATAGGATCAAAGTAAGATCCCAGCACTTTCGCAAAAGCAGGCAAAAGATCTGAAACTGCATCCATTAGGACTTCATCATGATCAATATCACCATCATCTTCACCATCCGACTCTACCTGCTGACAGCATGATTCTTGATGCAAAAGAACTAGCGTTGCCTCAGCAAGCCGTGGCATATCTGAAACAACAGCATCAGAAGGAATATTTTTAACAGCACAACTTCGTATTCTGAGGGCACCTAACACTGAATAAATGCAGCTTACAAGGTTCAATTGGAGCAAAACCACAGTCTTTCACAATGTCTGCTACACTCATGCAAGCTTGCGCAACTACTTCTTTATCATCATCCTCTGTCATGGTTTTGATGTAGATGTTCATAACAGTGTCTGAAAAAAGAAAGACATGGAGCATGGTTTAATATGCAGAAGTATAAATGGACTTACAACACAGCATAATATATTAGCATTTACCAAGAACATCCTTCTGTTTCTCTATTACATCCTGCATGGTAGAGAGTATATTTTGCATCAGAATTCTGATGTTTTGCAACAATCCTCTCTAAATTGAGAGAGGGAGGCATGAAGTAGCATATGATTATCTAGGACAAGGAAATACTCACAGCATGTGCATGAGATATTGCCCTAACTGCAGTTAGAATATCTGCAATAATGGTTTGACAAAGTAATTACTAATAACACCACAAAATCGTATCTTTGACAGAACAGTCTAAAAGAATACATTAAAACCCACAATATATGTTGAAAGAAGCTTTTAACTTTACCAATTTGAAGTTCTAAAGAGCAATTGATTCAAATCGATCGAGACTATACCATTCACACTTATACACTCCTAGGATTGCACTAACATTGCGTGTCTATATCTAATGTATTGTTAGTTTTTGATGTTCAGCTTGAAATGGGCTTCCTACCAGACATGAACGAACCCTCAAACGTTGAACACAAGGCATAAGAATACACCATTGAATAAAAAAAACTTTGATCAGGAATAGGTCTTGTGATTTACATAAAACAACTCAGTAGATATCTGTCCCCTTTCACCTAGTGTTTTGCTATAGCTATACACCATGCTGGAGACAGTTTTTCTAGCTGATGTCTTAACACACTTAATTTTATTCGTCTAAATTGATTTTTTGTATGTTAGGGCATGTGCAATGTGATGCCAACAAGAGCGGCTAAGAAATTTTTGACCTCTTAGACTCGGACCTAGCCATTGAGAGGGAGGGACTAAGCCAAGAAAACCTGGAGTCAAAGAATGTCGAGGGGTTGAGTTCAGCGCAACAAAAAAATGAACTGTGGCCCACTGTCAGCACAGAAGCTCTGACGCTCCGAGCCATGGCTGACCTTGACCAATGCCTCTGACCATGCCACCGTCGACCTCGACCGGCCGAAGCCGCCGCCGCCGTCAACCTCGCCGCCTCCACCCATGCCACTATCAACCTCGACGCCTCTGCCCGCACAGCCGCACCGCTGTTGACCTCGACCGGCCATAGCATCGCCGCCGTCGTAGACCGCCAGATCTACCAACCGCCAAGGACATTGATGCTAAGGACCACCAGATCTCGCCACTCTGGACGAACTGGTCAGTGGTGACTCCGCCATGGAGAGGAGCACCTAGTGGTGACTGACGGGAAGGGGGATGGACGACTCCAAAGAGGTCAGTGGCGGTGGCAACGGTTGTGAGGAGAGATGAGAAAGGGGGAGCCAGGCAGTAGCGTAGCCAGGTTTTGAAACCTATGGGTCAGTTATTACAAAATCTTTAGACTTTTATGGGCTTATGTATAAATTTTAGTACATTAGGCTTTTTTGCAAAAAAAAACCTATGGGGTCAACCAAGGTTCCAAATACCGGAACCGGAAGAAATCCCGATCGGCGGCCGGTAACGGTAGCCGGCCGGTTACCGGAAAAAACGGTCAAAATTTGAAAATCGAAATTTGAATTTTGAGATGTTTTGAAACCGGTAACCGGAAAAACCAGCCAGTTACCGGAAAACCCGGAAAAAAACCGGCCAAAATTCGAAATTCAAAAATTGATACCGGCCGGTTTTTTCGGTTACCGGTCTCCACCGGTAAAAACGGTAACCGCCGGGATTTTGAACCCTGGGGTCAACTGACCCCACAGGTATAGGCTGTTTCCGAAATTTGAGCCAGGAAGGAGACATGCAGGATGAGAGGGAGGGAGGGGTAGGCTGCATCCGCAACTGGAGCCGGGGAGAGATTTTTTTCTTTTTAATTTAATCTGTGGTGGGTCCCTCTTTAGAGGAAGAATTAGGTGCTAAACACTGGAGGGAAAAAGTAGAGTTAGCCTCTGTGTGATGTGGGGCATGTGGCAGTGAGGTGGCAAACTCAGCTACTGCCACATTGATCATGCCCTTAAATGGCTATTGGATTTTTACAATTATAAATAAAGCCATGGCATTTCTATTTGTTGTTTTGCACCAAGCTCGACAATGAATTTTCATAATGGTAAAATTACAGAAAAAAAGGAAACCAAAGACTTGCTACAAACTTATACATTAAAGAGGACTAGAGAAGAAGTTACGTTTTAAAGAAATGATTGCCTGGAGCCTGACATCTTCATGAAAATATCCACTGTGCCTAATTAAAATCTTCAATGACTCCTCCAAGTAGCTAGTGCCAGTTAAGGAAATTTTGAATAACAAAAACATGACAAGAACATTGTTAGCACCATCTAAGGATACGGAGCATAGGCACTCTTTGTGTGAAGTGCAAAAAATCCAATAGCCTGAGTTGCAGCGGCTTTCTCATCTAATACTCCAGTCCTCACACTGATATTTCTAACTCTTGGCTCATCGTTTACATCATCATCAGAAGAAACACCACTAAATCCATTGTCAACACTATCAGCATCATCAATGTCCACAGCAGAACCATCATCCAAGTTGCACGACGAAAATACAAGAGGTACAACATGAGGAAGATACTGCAATGTGCAACAACCCACTTCTATAAATATAAACAGCACTCAAAAATTGAACAAAATTTAGACTTCCCTTGGTACCTGTGTGAAACTATCATCCAAAATCTCAGCAACATTGCTAAAAAAACCATGAGTATATTCTCTAAGCTCGCTATAATCCAATCCAAAACCCTGCAAGTATGAGGAGAATAAAGAGTTGCACTAAAAGCTGCCAGTTGTCTGAAGTACAGGAGACTCACAGAAATAGCAGCCTCGATAAAAGGAGGTAATATTGCTTCCATTCTTGCTCTGCCAACTGCCATTGCTACTATCCCAACAACCTCAGTAGCCCTAGCTCGTGCACACAAACCCTCATCATTAGTGAGCACCATAAAACCTTTCATCATTTCAAGAACCTTTTCTGCATATGGAATAAAAGCCTGCTCTGCAGCAGCAGCTAGAGAGCCGATTGCAGACTGCAGAAAAAACATTACCATTGTCATAACAAAAGATAATTTCAGGGGGGAAAAGGTTATCTCCTTGAGACCTTGACATGTCTTATGTAAAAGCGACGTTACTATACAAACCATGCATGTCTCTTGCAGGTTCCGAGGACTGCTCTGCAAAGACATAACTAATCTGCATATCAAGGGATCTAGATATGGTAGGATATCTTCACCCATATCCTCACAGAATGCTGCCAGCGCATAATATGATTTCTCCTGTAAGATCACATCGCATTAGTTCATTTTTACAGAAAATATCATCCTAAGTTAACTATTATATTATGCAAGGCTTCTACCTATTTAGAAGAGACAATGCCATCAGAAGTTGGCTGTTTTACCTTAACCTCATCCGATGGGTCTTCAAGTGCATTTAAGATGCATGGAAGTACGCTTTCATAGTGAGATAAAATTTCTGGCTGCAAGTGTTCAGCAAACTGACCAAGAGCAAATGACGCAGCACCTCTAACCATTTGCTCTTGATCCTTTAAAGCTTCTAAAACAATTTTGAGACAGTCCTCCAACTTATCTTTCAAATGTTCACAACAACCCTCTGAGACAACACCCAGTGATGTAACAGCAGCCTCGCGATACTTGGGACTAGTGTGACGAAAGTTCACTAAAGCAAACTCAAGAACTGGTGCAATAACATGCCTTGGTAAGTTAATCGCCATTGTATCAATGACTTCTGCAGCAGAACGATCCGCTGCTAGATCAGAATCTTCATCTTCATTAGCTGTTTCTGTAAGCAAGGGGCACATAACTTGTAGAATAGGTACGACCAGCTTGTGCTTTTTTAAGAAAGATGCTTTGAATTTTACAAGCCATGAGATTATCTGGATAGCCTGAAACAATTAGATGTACATTTATAATAAGTTAGTAGTTTGTAAAATCAGATAGAGATGTATTAAAAAGATGCTGATGGCTGATCAAACCTGTTGCCTTATATTTATTTCCAGATCTTGGTTTGAGCAAACTTCAAGTGAGAATTGCACAATTGATCTCACTGAGTCCCCAAGAAGTGGGGCAGGGGATTCAATTAGTTCATCAAATATTTCGAAGGCAATGGAAGCAACGTCTTCCTCACCATTAGCAAGACACTGCCTTGATACATTCAAGATACTGGGAACAAAATCTCGAAACATTTTTACCTACAAATTGTGCCCATACATGACCACAACATTAACCAGTAGCAATGAGTCAAATAGTATATTCTGCAACATCAAAGCATGAAATCAAATTGCACGACAAAGGCTTAGAGTAGAGAGTACAAACAATATTTATATTGTTATACATTAAATACAAGTGGACAGTAACTCACGAAAAATAGGGTAGCTGTATACAATGACAAAATTGTTTGATTATGTGAACACTAATTTAGTGAGACTTTCATGTGGCCCTGTAATAATAATCCAAATTCAATTATCAGTGCAATTTCTCCCAAGCTCCAATAATCTGCCGATTTTTTAAAAATGCAAGGGAAAAATTTAGGGGAACTTCTGAAATATGTTGGTGCATGTGTAGTTCAACGTTTTCTTTCTGGGGGATTAATGATTTTCCTTTTCATTTTTGCAGGAGGATAAGAAACAACTCAATTACTCGATAGAACTGAAGGGATCACAATTCAAAGGGTAAAACTTTATTTTGCTTTTGCAGATATGTTACTTGGGCATAAGGGGCATGTCTAGTGGTAGCATGATATTATACTGAAGATAACAATCAGATAAGAAGAACTACAGCTCTAAAAAAATAAAACAACAAATACAAGAGAGAAAATTACTACTACAATAAGAAAACAGAACAACAAAAAACCCAAAGATGAACTGAATTACAACTTACTAAACAAAAAGGAGGTCCATAAGAACAAACAGGACAAAATTTGCGCATCCAAAAAAAGATAACATTTAGAGAATCGAGCCTGAACAAGCAAAACTTACAATGTCACCTCCATCATTAACATACTCTATGAAAGATCCAACAGCCCTGTTGCACAGAGGAAAATTAGCTTGTTCAGTCACAAATTGGTGAAATGAGAAAAGGTCAAAATAGTGTTTTGCCATTTGCCATCAAACAAAGACATACTTTAGCGCAGCAATTCTGACTCGAGAGCTAGTCTTGTCTTGCAGACTTTTCAGTAAAATAGGTTGTAAATCATTCAGATGAGATTGAAAAGTAGTCCCAATAGTTTCAGTAAGGGAGCTGAACATAATCAAAGCTACCTGCAAAGAAAACAGTGAGCCGGTAAGCAGTGCCATTTTGCCTGAAGAAATAAAGCATCGAGTGTTTCTTTCCTTTATTTTTCACTGGAGATAATATAGAAGTTCTCCACAAACAGCTGCTACAGATTACAGCACTAGGAAATTGGTTGGTCTTACTACTACTCATCATATTAATTGATGTCAGAATGCACTCTCTTAGATGACATCAACGTAGTAGCATACCACCCCACTAACACATATAAAGATAAAGTATAAGAAAAGTGAAAAGCAGGTAGAAACTTCCATCAAAACAAAGAGGAACTATAGTGCTCAGGTTTCACATATGCATAAGCAGCATTGTGAATTTGTGACTTCCGGTATTTGCTGGTGCTGTCAACCAGAAGAGAAAAAAATGAATGTCTTAATGCATGAAACAGATCGGCTTGCTTGTAGGCAGCTAAAGAAGTCAGTAGTGCAGGCTGTAAAAGCTATTAAAATTTCCAGTTATGAACAGTTTTGAGATTTATGCATTTAGCTCTTCTTATAGACTAATGTACCAAACAAGCAATTATGAAAGGGCAGGCTAACATGCTGCTGCAAGCACGTCATCAATCCAAAAATATACTTTCACTTTCTCAGTTAGCATGGATAAAGTTCATAAACATACATGATACACCAAATAGAGGAAAAAGAAATTGCAAAGTGCAAACAAGCTCTTAATATTAAAACTTATCAGCTATTATTAGAAAATCACATGATATAATTCCTGCTTCATTTCACATGAATACTGCATACTTTCATCTGGCAGGTTGATTCCGTGGTCCTAAATGTTAAGGGTATTTAGGTCATTTTCTATTGTCTAGGGTTTGGGTCCTTGTGTGTGTCTCATGTACTATATAAGCCCCATGGGCTATTGCAATGCACTTAAGTTTCAACATTCCCCCTCATGTATAGGCTCCTATAGGCCTAAGACGTTAGGGCCTAAATACCCTTAACACTAAAGAATACAAACATACATAACAAAAAGTAATATGGCAACTTTGGTAGGAATGCCCCTTACTTGACTGATATACACTTACTTCTCTGTGATCTTCCTGTGGACTTTGGCTGCATTGGAAAAGGAAAGGTAACAACTCCGGCCACTCTCCTGCAGGGACAGCATACTTAGCTATAATGCTCACGACGTTTGCACTAGCACGCCTTACAAGATGACTGCAAAAGGAACAAGATAAAAGGAACTCCCTTGTTAAAGTACAATTGGAAAAAAAATATGAGGCAGATTGAACAATAAATGAACAGCGTTTGCGCCAGATTAGGGGCATTATCTCTTGGCAACCAGAGTCTCCATGAAAACAAATTATCTATTCTGGATCACATCAGGTTGTGATTGGTTCAAGACTTCAAGTTGTACTACATATCTTAATTTTGCTATTCCAGTTAGTCCAGTTTCTGGTAACCACATTACTTGTTGACACAGATCAATGATCATGCCACATAACAACCGAAATATGAAAGTTAGCAGATTGAACTCGAACATATAAAGATATGCATTTGCATATTTAAGTATTTAAAGTCTAAAGGAGTATAGCACAGTTCAATTTTTGAAGAACTGAAATTCTAAAAGGTTGAATTTCGAGACAACATAAACAGGTAATCTAACATTGTGAATGTTTTACTTCGAAGTTTTTTGGTATTTCATAGGATTGGATTAGACAATTTAGAGATCGATTGCGCAAAATAAAAATATACTGTATTGGCTGTTTATGAGAAACTTTCTGGTGATTCATTTGTTTCCAAATGGAATTCAAGCAAAAGTATCTCCAACAAAGTAGTTGGATGTGTATCAATATAACATTATCCAAAGAGGAACGGCAGTTCAGCTGCAGTGACTTAGCAAGATGTGGAAGTGGTGTGGAAGAATGCCCTGAAAGGTAATTCAAAGGTAGCGAATCGGGTCTCACAAGTTTCCAACATATTGATATGGATTTGTAACAAAAAAAATAGAAGCTTCTCGACCTTCTCTTCCACTTTTCCAGGCCCAAACTCTTAGCTTTTTGCAAGTTATGAGTTGTGAACCAAAGGTGAATGCATTACTAGAGCTAAACAGCTTTTGCTCTTAGATAACTAAGCTTTACTTGATCATGGAGTATAATTGATGTAAACCCACTGAAAAAAGTATGAATCAATGCACTAATAAGCAACCAAAAATGAGTTGGGTTTGGTGAGAAGAATGTTGTTATGAGTACAGCTCGAAATCTAACCATCAATCATCTTATAACACAAATGCGGATATTATACGGTGTATAGCCTTTGCATCCAAAATTGGGTGTGGGTGGGACTTCCAAATGAAGCACAAGTAGTTTTTTTTTATCCAATTGTGTATTTGAGCGATTGTGGTCCAAATAGAAACAAAGAAACTTTGTCTTAGGGCACACCCAATGGGGTGATGTAAGCAATTTCCATAGCATGCCAAATGAGCAAAAGACTGATGTGGTAATTAAGGAAGAGAGAGATGATAGTAGTGTTGCATGCAAGACATTGCCTATATGAGAGGACCGAAAAACCTAGATGATGGGGATTGTTAAAAGAGAGAGAGAGGAGGTGAGGTAAGGGGTAAGAAATAATTTGAGTGGAGCGATTGTCAGATATCATGTATTGGGAAGATTGTTTCTAGTCCTGTATCTATGTGAGGTAGCAACCTATAGATATTACTATGCAGTGTCTGCACTAGAAGTGCTCTAGAGTCACTGGACGCCCAAACAGGCAGGTGCATTACAGCCATTCAATAACCTCACGCAATTCAATACCATAATCGTGCTAAACTGTAATGGATGACCTGTGGAACATAAAATTCCCTCGCCAAGGTTCCAGTTATTGTTTATTAGGTCAAACAACTCAATTTGACATCACTTCCATATACACCAACTTTTCAGTAGTTGAACATGCAGTCAAGTGTCTCTTATACAACCCAGTCTGCCCTATGTAGCACGGACACGCCTCAAAACCGCCGTATCCGTGTCCGACACGGTGTCGGACACGAATACGACACAGACACGTCTTGGACACGTGTCGGCGACGTATCGGCTGATTTTAGAATTAATTTTAATTATTAAAATTCTCGACACGTGTCGGACACACTAAATATATGAGTCGGACACGGCCTAGACACAGCCGGCCCAGGAATGGCCTAGGACACGGCCGGCCCATAACGCACGCACGGGCGTTGCCCTAACCCTAACCTCCCGCCCCGGATACCGAGAGCCTCATTCATCGCGCCAGACGCCGCGCTTCTCTCTGCTCGGCCGCGCGCGCGCTCGCTCCGCGCCTCGCCGCGCCGTCGGCTTTCTCCCGCCCGCCTCCGCGCTCGCCGCCACTGCTCCGCGCCTCACCACCGCCCGCCGCCTCCACGCTCGCCGCTGCCCGTCGGCTTTCTCCCGCCGCCCACTCCCGCACCTCGCCGCCACCTGCTCCCGCACCTCACCACCGCCCGTTGGCTTTCTCCCGCGCACCGCCGGCGTCCCTGCTCCACTGAGGTATCATCTCCCCGCTTCTCTATTTTAGCATTTAGAGTTGAGATGCAAACTGTAGTAAGCCAGCAATATATATTTAGGCATTTAGCAAACTTGTGATTGATTGCTTGTTTCATCATTCTAGAAAAATAGAAACCGCTAATTCTAGTGCTAGAGAGGAAATTACACTTTACAAATTACAAGTTAATTTATTTATTATTTAAATATATATAGCCGTGTCGCCGTATCGGTTTTTTTGGAAAAACGGCGAAATCCCGTGTCGGTGTCGTGTCGACGTATCCGTGTCCGTGTCCGTGCATCATAGAGTCTGCCTAATTGAACACAACAAAGGATAAAATCTAAATTACGGAAGCAGAGAGGATCACGGGAGGGATTGGGGAAAGGTGGCTAGCGAATGACCTGTGGTCGAGGGTGATGGAGTCGATGAGGGCTTGCTTGAGGGAGGCCTTGGCGTGCGGTGGAAGCTTGGGCCAGTGGGAGGTGATCTTCTTGCGGAGGAGCACGGCGGCGAGCTGCCGGACGTTGGGAGTCTTGGCGGTGCGGAGGTGGTGGACGAGAGCCGGCACCACCTGCGGGTCGCGCGCCAGCCGCCGGATCTGCTCCTCCGCCTGCCGCCGCGCGTCGTTATCCGGCATCAGGAACTGGATCAGCAGAAGCTCCAGCGACTGCGCCATTCCTCCCTCCCTGATGCTTCCGCCGGCGAACCCCCTTCCTCCCGTGATCGGCGGCGCACGAAGGGGAGAGCAAAAACCCTACCGACTGGGAGGCGTGGTTGCTCGGGTTTTGGTGGCGGCGCGCGTGGGGGCGGGAGGGGTTTAATAGTAGTGGACTAGTGGGGAAATAGCTGTCTTTTCGTTTTTGCTTTTCTCATTTTATTTTCCTTTTTTATTCTGGCCTACAGGCTACAGCCGCTGTATCGGGTTTTTTTTTTTTTGAGAAAACCGCTGTATCGGTTGGTTGCGACTCGCAAGCAGATGTGGCAATGGGCTGGATTGCCCAACACTGTAGCCCAGCTCACTTGATCCAATATAACACACTTAAATATGCGGTCTGGCCGTCTGGGGCACTCGGCCTAAACTTATCTGAAGCTTGGAAGTTTTTGTACATTACCCAAATTTGTCCAGTCCACTGAAACCCAAAGCATATTTTGTCCACTTGGCCCACAGATAATTTGTCCCAATTTCCACCTCTACTTAAAGGCATTTTTGGATCATTCATTTTCGAGTCATCCGTAAACTGGAATAAAATGTCAAACTATACAACTAAATTTTGATATGGCACCACCACTGACTTTTGACTTCTGGTTTTTGAATTCTGACTGTTCGTGAGTGACAGTACGTAGAGGAAAACAGTTGTATATAATTTTAACCGGTATAGTTGAATTCGATACAGTGTCTCCTACAATTTATCTATAGATTATATTTAAAAAATATATTATTTAAAAATAGTTATTATAGTAAAAGTGATAAGCCAAGGAAAAAATCCCCAGCCTGTGCCTTGATCCGAGACCTAGGTAACCAAACCATGGACAAAGAACGTACGTTGTTTTGCGAGCGACAAATGCTGTCAGTTGGCAATAAGTAGTTCAGGGAGTTCTTTGGGCTTTTGAATTTTAGTTTATGTTACGATAACTAGTTTTTAAATGATATATTTTTAAGATAGAATCTACAAATCAATTATAATAGATATTTCATCAAATTCATCTATATCGACTAAAATCATACGTAAATGTCTCTCTATACTCTCTCTAATGAAAAACGTAAATTTAAAATTTTAAACAATAAACCACAGAATCTATCCATAACTTTCCATTCATTTTCACTTGTATTTGACTTCTAAAATCTAGAATTGTTAAAGGGTTCCGTTTCTAAGAGAAGCCAAGTGTCTCATTCACATGCCTTCTCTTAGTTGGCGCGTTGAGTTTTTGCTCTCATGTCTTGTCAAAAGGTGCTGAATTGCTGAAATGAACCACCAAAGCTGGCTGTAGATCGAGGGGCTTTCATTTGGTGAGATTTTTTAGATTGGTGGCTTATAACTTATAACTTAAATATTTAAATTCTATTTATTAGTGAGAAACAGAAAAATAGTTGTATGCGATTTTGTCCGGTACAATTAAACTCAATACAGTTTTTACTATAATTTTTCATATTGACTCTACATTAAAAACACATCATTTAAAAGTTAGTTACTATACATAATATAAGCATAAGCTAAATCTAAACTAAAAGTACTTGGCCTTTAATTTTGAGTGCGGTGGTTAGCGATTTAGTTATGCACATTAGTTACTGAAATCACAGTGTTCCATCTTAAAAAGTTGTCATAAATAATGTACAACTGTAACTTCTATCTTATGCAAATATTGACGTAATTTGCATCACGATTGGATCTAGAATTTGTACCATTCTTTCTTGACTTTAGTACAGTTGTCCAGCAGCATAACTCATTGGCCATGTTCTATTGTGCTGCGGCTGTGGGTTTTTGGCTTTAGCACAAGCGTTTATATGAATGACCGAATACTGATTTCGGGGTGGAGAAAGGAAAAAAGGCCTTCCCAATAAAACCGTTTCGAAAAACCGATACAGAAATTGTCCTATTTGTTTGGGCTTAGACTTCTCCCCCCAAAAAAGTTAAAATCAAAAGCCGACAGATAAGCCCAAAAGAACATAGCCATTTTGTTACATACTGTTAGGTAAGCCTTCCAGCTTTCAATTATAAAAAGCCAAAGCTGTTTTTTATTACAAAGGAAGACGCGTAAGCGCGCACGTGAGTGCGGCTTCTTAGCACACGTCTAGACAGATGGGGACCTAGTATAATTTGTGATTGTAGTAGGAGTGGCCTCCACCTAAGCCCATCCGACTTGGGTTTGGAAATTGTAAGGTCCAACAGGATACATGTAATGACATGTATACCCTTAGGGGAGACAATTGTGTATAAGGGCAAAGTTATAATTATACTCTATGAGGAAATATATACATGTGCATTGTTCATCCATCTCAACACTCAACTACTCTCCTACTTTATTGTTTGATCAGTAGCCACAATAATGATCTTACAAAATTTCCACTAAAGCACACTCATAAGTACATAAAAAATTGACATCAGGATTTATGTGCTTCTTCTTAGCATACGTCTAGATAGATGGGGACATAGTATATCTGTAATTTTACAAAAAATTTTACTAGATCTTACAAAAATTTCTACTAAAGTATACTCATAAATACTTACTAAGATTTAAACTTTAGTGAGGAAAGTAAAGTCGTACACCATAACTTCACTACCGCAGACCACAGCAAGAGTTGGTTCCAAGCCGGAGCTGTTTTTTACAGAAGCACTGAGAGCTAGATGCCTCGGTCATATGGCCTGTCAATTGTCATCAGCCTATGCGGCCTTGCACCGCCGATGCTGTTGTGGTTGTCGCCTGACCATACGAGTTGGCTACCACCGCAAGCTAGACGCAGGCCGTCATATGGATTGTCGTAAGCCCATGTAGCCTCCGACCGTTTCCGGCCGAACATACGAGCTCGAGAGTCGAGACGCATGCCGCACGGCAGATGTACAACTACGACCGGGCAGGAGCCGTGAAGGCTGGCCCGTGTAGACGAAAGCACATAAAAACAGGCCCGCTCGGCCGCGTCAGTCGGTTGGGCTCCGCCCCGGCGGGCGGGCGAGACGACGCTCCAGCCGCGGGCGAGCGATTCCGTCCCCTCCCCGCCCCGCCGAGCGGGAGCGCTCCGCGACTGCTCGTGTTTGGCTTATCTGAAAATTAAAATAAATAGAATAAGTTTATTAAAGCGGTTTTTTTGCATAGTTATTTAAATTTAAAACTGTTTATGTTATCCGTGTCAATGTTTCTACTATCCGCTATAGTATCAAAAATATAGATAAAATTATCAACCACAGCTAAAAGACGCTAGGCGTACTTCACACGAACATGACATGGTCTCCTAGCTACTCCCCACCCCACCCGTCCGCCTGACATCGCTTCCCATGCCAAAGCCGACGCACACAAAATCAACAAAAAGCGAAAGCAAACCACCACCGCCTCGCTTCAATCTTCCCCTTCCACCACCCATCATGTCGAAGCCAAGCAGCCATTCCTCCCATCTCATCTCATCTCATCTCATCAAAACTGCTTCCTTCAAATGAGAAACCTTGTACTACTATAGAAGTCGAGTAGCCACCCACCACGCACGTGTCCCTGTCTGAGACCGAGGAGCCCACCATCACCGAGAGAACCCATGGGTGGGTTATTTTCAGCTGTGATTCATGATTTTTGGCTTAAAATTTTGAATTACGTCTGTTCACGAGAGAGCTTCCGAGGTTTCGCAAGCCTCGGCCTTCATCACCTCCTCCGGCAGTGGCGGCGCCTCCATAGGGGGTGGCGGGCTGGCGGCTCCAACAAGACTTGTACTGGTGACTTCAACCATGGCACTGGGCATGGTAGCAACACCTTCTCCAACATCCATGGGCCGACTCAATCCACTTGTGGCCGAACCAGGGACTGTACTAGCCCTCTCGGCTCGGACTTCTCGGTTCGCACCCCACTAGTGCATCATAGGCGTTCACCGCTTCGTTCCCACCGCAACCCCATTTCCCGACAGAGCCATGGGCCGATGTGTTAGGCGCACCATGGCACGGCATGTCATGGCAGCCACTCACCTTGACTAGCACTTCATCTATCTCCTCACCATCATGGGACCGAACCAACTTTTACACACCTTCAACACCATGGCACTCACATCGCCATCCTCTTTCGAATGGTTCATGGACTCTGGTGCATTTGCCCGCATGACATCAGAGCATGGAAATCTCTTTTCTATCTTAAAATTTTCTTCCGTTGCATCTCATCATGTCATTGTTGGTAATGGTTCCTTTCTTTCCATTACCCACACCAGACACACCTCCTTTCACTCTCCTGCCCACTCCTTTCACCTAAACAACATTCTGTTTATCAATTCACTTTAAATAATCATTGTTCTATTGAATTTGATCCTGATAGTCTTTCTGTAAAGGATCTTTGAACCAAGAACGAGAACATCAGGTGCAATAGCCGTGGTGACCTCTACCCATTTTAGTGGCCGCCCCTTACTCCATGCACTCTCACCACCACTGCCACCTCATCCGCTACCATATGGCATCGGCGCCTTGGGCATCTCGACCGTCAAGTTTTGTCACATTTAGTTAGCTCATCTCTTATTTCATGTAACAAAAATATTTCAGATGATCCTTTACGTCATGCTTGTCAACTTGGCAGACATGTTCGCTTACCTTTTTCTTCTTTGTTGTCTCGAACAACCAAAGTTTTTCATTTAATTCACTATGATACTTGGACTTCTCCAATTCTCAATGTCTCGGGCTACAAATATTATCTTGTTATTCTTGATGATCACACTCACTATCTCTGGACTTTCCTCTTCGTCTCAAGTCAGATGTTTTTACCATTCTCTCCAATTTTCTTGCCTATACCACCACTCAATTTCGTACGCCTATTCGTAGCATTCAGTGTGACAATGGTGGCGAGTTTAATAACATCACTGCGTGCACATTTTTTTATCCCATGGCATCACACTCCGTGTGTCATTTCCTCATACTTCTCAACAAAATGGCAAAGCTAAACGCATAATTCAATCTACCAATAATATTCTCTGTTACCTTCTATTCCAATCTAGCCTCCCTCCAGCGTATTGGGTTGAGGATCTTCACGTTGCCACCTATCTTCTAAACTACCACTCTTCCAAAACCCTTAATTTCGACACTCCGTACCACGCTCTCTTTGGCACACCACCATCCTATACACACCTCCATGTTTTTTGATGCCACTGCTATCCTAACATCTCCGCCATGGCTGCACACAAGATTGCCCCCCATTCTGTCCAGTGTGTGTTTCTTGGGTATTTTGAACATCACAAAGGTTACCAGTGTCTTGATTTCTCCACAAACTGCATCATCGTTTCTCGCCACGTCACATTTGATGAAAACTCTTTTCCTTTCGCTGAACTCCCCTATTTGCCTACCCCTTCTGACTTTGATTTTCTTACTGAAATCATCACCACTGCACCAACCTCTGTTCCACCACCCATTACTTCCTCGGTTCATTCAGCACTGGCACACTCCACCACCTCGTCGCCTGCCCAGTTTCCACCATCCACCGAGCCTATTGCCCCTGTGGTAAATGACCATCCTATGATTACCCGTGGCAAACACGGATTTCGTCAACCCATCCAACATCTCAACCTCAATATTATCTCTCCATCTCCCATTCCCAAATCCTATCGTGGCGCTCTCAATGATAAGCATTGGCGTATGACTATGCAAAATGAGTTTGACGCCCTTTGAGAGAACAACACTTGGGATCTTGTCCCTCGCCCCCTGGTGCTAATACTATCTCTGGCAAATGGATCTTTCGTCACAAGTTGAAACCTGACAACTCCTTGGACTACTACAAAGCTCGTTGGGTCCTACATGTTTTTTCTCAAAAACCTGGAGTTGATTTTGATGAAACTTTTAGTCTAGTTTCAAATCGGCTAATGTTCATACTATTCTCACACTTTCTTTGTCTAATGACTGGCCGGTCCACCAACTTGATGTGAACAATACCTTTCTAAACGGCACCTTATCTGAAACTGTTTACTGTCAACAACCTTCTGGTTTCGTTGATACCGCGCGGAGCTCTCATGTCTACCAGCTAAACCGATCTCTGTATGGCCTTAAACAGTCCCCCACAAGCCTGGTTTAGCTACTTCGCTACCTTTCTTGTCCCTTGGTTTCTTTGGGTCTAAAGCTCATCCATCCTTGTTTATCTATACTCGTGGCTCCGATATTGCCTACCTTCTTCTCTTTGTCGATGACATTGTTCTCACAGCATCCAACCCAACGCTTCTTCAGTGGGCAATTAATTCTTTTCACAGTGAGTTCTCCTTGAAAGATCTTAGTAGCCTCCACTTCTTCCTTGGCATCTCTATTCACCGTTCCCATGACATCTTGTTTTTGTCCCAACACCAATACATTCAGACATTCTCGATCATGTAGGCATGACTAACTGCAAACCCTGCACCACACCAGTTGACACGAGCTCCAAACTACCCTCCTCAGGCGTTCTTGTCGAGAACGCCACCCACTACCAGAGCATTGTGGGTGCGCTCCAGTATCTGGCATTCACTCACCCAGATGTTACGTATGCTGTGTAGTAGGCCTGCCTTCATTGCATGATCCACGCGAGCCACACTATAACCTTTTGAAGTGCACACTTCGATATCTCAAAGGCACCATCAATCACAGTCTACAACTACACCAAATTGCGCCAACTACTTTCACCGCCTACACTGACGCCACACGCGATAGGGTCCTTATAAATGTATAGCTTCATTGTGCCAAATGCACATTCTAAACATGGTAATAGCTAAAAAGCACTGACTTACCCCCCTGGATTTTTTTTGGCTGTACAAAGATGCATGCATAATTGGCCCATAAGTTTTTTGTTGCAAAAATGCCTATGTATTATCTGTATCTGTGTATTAGTCCATGGATTTTAGAAGAAATGACAAAGTATCAATTATTTAGTTACAATTGACCTATGGGTATAAATCCCGGTTTCCCCGCATTGCCACTTCCGTTCGCTGCCACCTTCCGTACCCAAGAGCGCTTCGTTGCACCACCCGAGCTCACTACCCACCACCACTTGCTAACCCCGCGGGACTCGTAAGCCCTGCTTCAGTTTTTTCGGTTTACGGCTTATCACTTTCTTTAAATAAATAAATAAAACTGTTTTTTTGTTATTTTTTTGAAGTGGTTTATTGTGCAGTTTTTTCCAAAGCAGCTTATTGTCATTCGGTTTGTTTGCACAATTACTCACGCTACGGCAAAAAAAAAATCAACTGTAGCTGTAAGCCGCATCTGAAAAGGACCTACCATTCTAATTAATTTCTAAGGCTCCGCTTCAACTGGCTTACAGTTTAAGTTTTTAGCTATGGCTTTTAGCTTATGGCTAAAACTGCACTGTAGCGACTGTTAGCTTTTTCTGAGAAAAAAGAAGAAAAATAAAAAAACCCGTTAGAACGTCACGAGCAATGCAAAAAAATAAGGGAAAAAAGACAAAGGAAAAAAGGCGAAAAACTCAAAAACCAAAAGTAGAAACCAATGTATTTCAAGTAATTTTTAGCTTAAATAAACCGAAAGTCAAAATAAATTAGAAGCTGAAGCCGTTTGAAACGGGCCTAAAAGAAGTCCCTCTTATCCAAATTCCCTCTCAGGCCTATTTAGATAGGGAGGACATGGATTCAGGTTATAAGGATTTAGTTCAAATTCTAAATGATTTCTAAATTTCCCAAATTAAAAAAATCACTCTTATTCAAACGCCACTCCAAGGAAAAACTATTTTTGGCAAAAAGGAAAAAGAAAAAACAAATCCATTCCAACGCCGCAATCTCACCCGACCGGACCTCCGGACGCCGGTCTTAACTCTGACGCCTGAACTACCCCTAAACCCATCCTGTGCCCGCCGTCGCCGCAGCCTTCCCCCCATTCTCCTCTCCAAACCCCGTGCACCTCCCCGGCCATGGCCACCGCCAGCGACGGCAACGGCAGCGGCGGCGAGCAGCGGCGCCTCCTCTCCATCCCCAAGGAGGGCGAGCGCATCATCGCGCCGACGCGCCGCCCCGACGGCACG
Source organism: Dendrocalamus sinicus (assembly GCA_036346575.1). Taxonomy (NCBI): domain Eukaryota; kingdom Viridiplantae; phylum Streptophyta; class Magnoliopsida; order Poales; family Poaceae; genus Dendrocalamus; species Dendrocalamus sinicus. Next base: position 44,024,360 of record CM070647.1, on the reverse strand, counting down.
CTCCGCAAGGCCATCCGCATCCGCGCCGGCTACGTCCCCCAGGAGGAGGTCGCCATCTACCAGTCCAAGGGCGCCCTCGTGAGTCCTCGCCCCCATACTTTCCCCGCGTCAAAGCTGCGTCGTTGTTCGATTCGTTGTTCTTACTGGGGGGACTTAAGGTTTCTACTTGTTTCCTGCTCGGTGCAGATGAGGAAGTCAGGACCCGACGTGCCGCCGGGGTACGACCTGGCGCTCGATGTCAAGCCCAAGACGAAGGCGGCCAAGCGGAACGAGCGGCGCAAGGAGAAACGGCAGCAGGTAGGCTTTCATATCTGGTGATTGCGTCGCCATTGATGTTAGGGAAATCGTCAGATTTGGTTGAATTGACTTGGATATAGGTAGGTTTCTTGTGAACGCATTGTGCTCTGGATATAACCCTTTCCTCGTGACGGAGGGAAGCATTGACCTTTCCTCGTGTACTAGTTAGTTCATTAATTTGTTATGTGCGAAAGATTACCCTTGAACAATGCTATCATCGTTAAGATAATTAGTTGCCAGCATCGAGTTAGAGCTCGGTTACAATGAATGGATGAAAAGCAATATGTTCGGCCAAAGATCTATGGCAGACGAACTGTGATACGTTTTATCGGGTGGTGTTTTCTAACCGCAAGACTTTAATTTCTTGTGTTGATACCTGATTGTTTGGGTTGTTGTGGCAACTGACAATCATGTGCATATCAGTTCTCCGCAAATATGTGATTAAGGAGGGTCGTCATTAGTCCACTGACCAATCAGAACATGGACAATATTATACCATGTCCCAAGTTAATGATAATTTTTGTGCTTTTCCTTAACAATATGTAAGTCAGTGGTACAGTGTGTTTGGTTGTGCATGTATTATATTTGTAGGCACTCCATCCAGGTGCATTAAACTTTTATGGCATGATAATTTTAGCAACCTTACTGGATTCTTTTTAGTAGAATTTGGAATTTCCATAGGCTATACAAATCTAGCAGAACACAATTAGAGAAAAGGGCATTATTTACCTCTCTTTAGCTGTCTTAGATTCCTTTGTAGAAATCTCTGTCTGCCCATCTTGTCATTTTACCTGAACCAAAACTCGGTCGTGCTTGTCATCTCAATCATGCTGTGGCACCAATGCCTACTCTTGAATAAATTGGTGATTCATGATGGCGACAGCTTGCATCATTGTATACAACTTTGTTGCGGTGCTCAAGCTCATGTTGCTTCAGGGCTTCAGGAGCTGTAGTAACGTGCTCCAGTCTCATTATGGACTTGTGTTACTGCAGTACAGGCACCACAACAAAAAAAATTTATTACACACTCCTCTAGCCCTGATTATTACTCTCATCATGATTGTAGTTCTTGTCTTGGTTAGTTCTGATTTGGGATTAAGAAAAATAGGGATCTGAATATCTGATTAAGAAAAGCATGTATTATGTAGCTTTCCCAATGCCTTTGCTTACAAATAAGGGTGCTGTGAGAAATTAAACTGACCCAAACAAGCTGACACAGTAATGCATTGTTCATGGGTGCACGAGAGTTGGATCATATCCTTCTGGCAATACGGATCGGTTCAGCTTATGCCAAAAACCCATGTAATAACCCCACATGAATCAAATGGCAAATGAAATTACCGCCAAAACATTAATTGATTACTAAACATGTAAAAATGACACAACACAACTGCCATGATAAAGCTAGTTTTTGGTGCACAATTCTTAAATGTGTCAATATGAAATGGTTGCATGATTATTTAATGAGTACTTGAGCTATTAATGTTATGGCTGATATAACTACGAAATTTAAAAAACCATAACAGAAAATGTTTAAGTATCCATAAATTCTCTGGTCGATAATTGGGTTAACACAACACTGTTTTTTAGTTGTTTTGTACCATGGTAATGATTAGATCTCTTACATTGAACAACTATCTGGCTATTAGAATGGATGTATGATGTAATGCTGGACATTGTCTTATTTATTAGCAGGCTAGTTCAACAAATGATAAAGGGAAGAGCTTGGATATAGAGGAGGCTGATGCTGGAGAAACTGACAAGGTTCTTTCTTCCAAAACTGATAAGCAGAGGGATACAGTGGACAGTGTAACGAAGCAGATAAGTGGCATTGCTATTTCTGAATCTCCAGTTATAGCAACCCCCTCCACAAATGCTGCAGACAACTCACAATCGGAGTCATCTGCTGCAGACATTGATAAGAGAATTCGAGCACTGAAGAAGAAGGTTCTCTCTCTCTCTCTCTCTCTCAGTTGTTAGCCCTGTTTTCAGTCCAGTGCCAAGGAGATGTTTGTACCACTTTCTGGTTATTCTTGGGCCTGGGCCTGGTAGATTTTCTCCTACCTTCTGATTTGTTTGTGCCAACTGCCAAGAATCTAATGTTAATATCAATTATTGATTGTGCTTTCGTTTATGTTGTTCTTAGTATATTTCAGGTATTCTATCCATGCTTTAAACTTCTTGTAGTGGCCATAGTAGATTCTGAGTGTGTTATTTTGATTTGTCAGCATTAGGCAGAATTTAATTGAGACTACATGTTCCCGACTTTTGATTTTCTGAAGTGCTGTTTTCACTTGATTGGGGCCTTCTATATCTTGTAATTTATTTAATTTGTATATTCCAGTGTAATCTTTTTTAGAACTCATGCTGTTTCGTTTTTCAGAAAACATGGTTGGTATTCATTAGTAATCTTTTGAATTTGCAACTTATGATATTCAAACACGATGATGTTTAAATTGGATGAATTTGGCTTGATTTCTTACAGATACGCTTAGCAGAAGCACAAGTGCATGGAGATCCAGAGAAATTGAAACCTGAGCAACAAGAAAAGATGAAAAAGATTGAGGGGTGGCTCGAGGAGCTGAAGCTTTTGGAGGATAAGAGGGCTCCTTCTGCTTCCTAGACGAAGCCGGCCTCGGCTCTGATGTAGAGTAGAGCCATCAGCCCATCACTTCCGAACGCCCGCTGTGGCATTTTGCTGATCCAAAGTCCAATCAACCATGTTAGGCTTCTCCAATATCTATGGGTTGCTGGAAAAGCATTCCAGTAGATGTGGGTTTGCACAGAATGGGAGATTTTTCGCCACTTTGTTGTCTCATTTACGCCCATCAGTTCCAGGATTTGCATTGCAAGATCCCATTTGTCATAGATATCATAGTGTGGGATAACCGATCGATGGTTCATTGGTGTCAGTATGGCTGTTGCTTTCGTGTATTATGCCAACTTGGGGAATTCCTTGGACACTGGACTAGAATTTACTCCATTTCTTCGCTACGCCTAGGACTGTACTATCTCTGCAGTCCACCCTGATTCCCGGATCCAGTAATCTTGCAGTCTTCATTGCATCGACAAAGCTGCCAGACGAGTCGATCCTCCTGTTCCATCTTTCAGCTTTGTACAGGCCTTGTCACAATTTATTTTGAAACGACCCTTATCCGGAGGATTGACACATTACGGTACCAAAGATTCTCTTACCTCCCCCCTTGTGAATTATTTGTTCAGTCCTTGCATAGTCGAAGGACAGAACTTTACGACAAAACGTTAGGTCTCATCTATTTTAGTTTCAGTTTTTGACTACTGGCTTAATTTTTACTATTTATAAATTTCATCTTTTTATAAACTTTTAGCTTTTTCTGAGCTTTTTTATCGGTTTTTTTCCGTATTCGTTTGCGTTGTCCGTGATGGGATAATATATTTTTTACTATTTTTAAATTTCTTTAAATTTAATTACGTTGAATAATCCACTTTCAGCTACAATAAAATTTTAGCCGCTATAGTGCACTTTTAGTCATAAACCACAACTTTTCAGCCCAACTGAGCAGAACCTAGATTCGTGAAATGATGCATCACCGGTTTTTAGGGTTGAATTGTAAACGCTTCTTGCTTGAATTGTAAACGCTTCTTGCTCGGCTTTATACCAACATAGGCACAGCATTTTTGGTAAGAAAAACAACGTAGGCACACAGAAACAGGCACCCAAGTCAACAAATAAAGCGTGTGATAGGATTCCTTTGGCGGAAGGCGAAAACAGTATGGTCAGACATGCCAAATAGAAAACGATACCTTGCAAAGAAAACCATGCAGTACAGTCCTGCTTTGTAAGACCTCTTTTTTCAACTTGTAAAAGTTATTTTTAATTTTTCTACGGTAACTAATTTTCAAACAAGTATTCTTTTAAAATAATATCTACAAATTAATTGTAATATACATTATAACAATTTTATTTATATCGGTTAAAACTGCACATGAATTTCTATTATTTCGTTCTCTCTTACGAACGGTCCAAAAAACCACAAATCGTAACTATAAGCCGAAGCTAAAAGTAACAGATATAAGTTAACAAGACATGCAATTCCAAGCTAACTACTGGCATCGGAAGCTCCAAAGCTCAAACGTTTCCCTTTTTTTTCTCTCTTTTGCAAATGGATCAACCGGTAAATCTCATAGCATATCATGACATCAAGACACTGACCACACGAACATGCATACATATTTACACCGTCCCTACTAACTTTACACTCATGCGCTCGGATGCACATTTACTCCGCTCTCCCGGGCAGAAGAAAATTTAGCCGGCGGCTCAATCACGAGAACACCTCACCAAAAATATGATAAAGAATCAAACAATGACACACGAGGTTGACGAGGATGCTGTTGACTTCCTGGTAAAAAAGAATCGTCCTTATCAGCCAGCTCCATATGATTAGCAAGAACTAATATCTGCAGATAGAATAAGCACACACGTCAAAAGTCAGATTAACCACGCGCTTATAGCAGAAACAAATGGCAACCTAGTGCACCACAGTTGAGCAGCTGACGGCAACAACCGTGCAATGTACACGATATGCATGAGGGTTGTTTTCCAGTGTGTGCAATCTCATGAAGCAAAACCATCATCTTTTTTTTAGACCAAGCAAAACCATCACCTGGGAACAGTATTTTTGCATGTGAAAAAAGAACGGATAGAACTTACAGTTCTGCCAATAAATGATATGATTGTCCTCAATTCTATCCACTCATGCCACGTGTAGATGAATTTGAGCGCAAAGATGTCCTCATAGACCGTATTGACCGCATTGACCTATTCACGAACGGATGCTCCAACAGTTTGGATGCAGAAGGTCTATCTTCTGGATTGGGCTTTACACACTGGCTTATAAAATCACGAGCATCCCTTGAAAGAACATTTGGAATTGTTGGTGGTTCCCCCTTACCAATCCTGTATAGAGCTTGTGTCTGCAGAACAAGTTGCAAGAATGGGTGTGAATATCTGATGAAAATCGAGAAAATGATATATACTGGCCATTCCAGATACTGTAATTCAAATTTGCAGAAGTTAGTACTAGATTCTGGTGAAGAATTACTCACCCATTCCAGATCAGGATAGGGAAGTTGACGCGTCAACATCTCTAGGATTGTGCAACCCAGACTCCATATATCAGCTGCAGGTCCATATGTCTTCTTGGGATTGACAACCTGAAAGTTCAGTGTGTCCATTTAGAATGATTTTACAGGGTATGGGCATAGCATAAGCATACATGCTGTTATGCTTATGCCGAATATCTTGTCAAGTCAATAACAAAGAATGGCCATGGCAAATAAAGTTAACACAGAACCGGTCCAAGCCAAAATCATTACTTACACTAAAATATTAACTCAAGCCATTATTCCACCAACCATCAACATAATTAGATTGTAAACTACATGTTGTAAGTTGTGACAATAACACTCAAAAAGGTCCAGGCTAAGTGAGCCAACTGAACTGAAGTAGTGCACTACACAAAGCAATATTTCAGTACCTTAAAACACAACTCCAACACTATCTAACACCATAAGCACCCTTTACCTCTGCATAATGCTTTTACTTGCTAGTTGATTATTCTAACGAATTACTAAAGGAAAAAAAAAGTAAGGTAAACAAACAAGGGAGCATATTTAGTGCTAACTGCTAATATGCCAATGGCAATCTTGTCCATCGGATTAGGCTCAGGCGGTCTAGATCGAGGCGGGTGGAACACCCCTTCCCACTTACACGTTTTTGCAAATAACCTCCCGTGCAATTCACCTTTTCACAAACCCCCTGCCTCCACCTCGCTCCCAGCGTCAACACTCATTCGTGTCCCCTCATACCCCAACACTACCGCCTCCATTTCGCTCGCCGCCACCTCCATTCCGCGTGCTGACACACTCCACTCCTGCAGCTGCTGTCTCCCTCGCGACCCTCCTCCTCTCTCAACGACAGCAGGGCCCTGGGAGCTGGCAATGAGGGGCGACGTAACCCTGGTGGCGCAGCTACCAGCGATGGGGAGACCAGATTTGTCGGCGAGGAGATCAAATCTGATGGTACACATGGTGATATGGAGGCCGGATCCGGTGGTTGCCATCTTCGTCCACCTTGCCGGCCTCCCTCTATCAAGATCCGGATTTTTCTTGTGATTTTTTCTTGCAATTTCTTGTACCAGTGGCGTCGTGGTGGTCAAGGGAGGCAGCGCCGTCGGCCCAGACCCGGCGACGAGGAGGCGCGGCCGGGGGGGGGGGGGGGGTGTACAACGGCGCGTAGTGGAGGACAACGGCGGTGGCTAACCCTAGCCACCGGTGAGTGGGGGAGAGAGACCAAGAGGGAAGCGTGGGTGGAGACTAGAGGGATCAAGAGGGAGAGGGTATTGAAGGGAGAAGTGATTAGGTGAGTTGAGGGCCTCCCACCCTCCTCGATCTGAGTCGCATGGGCTTAGATCAGATGGCTTTGGGGAGTTTTAGCACTAAAAAGGCCCTTAGCACTGGATATGCTCCCAACAAACAAATCCAAGCATATTCTAATTTGATCTCATAGAGTATGGTGGTATACCTCTGGTGCCATCCAATATACAGTTCCTTTGCATGACTTAAGCATGTCGAATTTGCTAATCTGAAAGAGAATTGATAAAGCAACATTATATCACAGAGGTAGTGTATGGAATAATAAAAGTATTCAAAGATCAAACACAAAATTATCCAAATTTTGCAAGGCAGTAATCAAACCTCCTTAGCAAGTCCAAAGTCTGCAAGTTTCACAGATCCATTGGCATGCACCAGTATATTGGCACATTTGATATCTCTGCAAGATGATATTTTGAAGTGTATTCAGAATATATGTACATAAAGTACATGAGCACATATATGATTCCCTAAAACTTTTAAAGTCAATGTGAAAAACCCAGTGAGCAGGAATTGCTTAGTACATAATTGTCACCGCTATCCCTTTGCTATTTTAGAAGGCAAGACATCAAAATTTAGCAACCTCATTTATGGTATACCGATGCAGACTGAAAAAAAAAAGACATTATTCATGTATGAATTGAACTATTCTTATTACCTATGAACAATGTTTCTCTCATGGAGGTAAGTCAACCCATTAAGAATTTGTCTTGTATATGCTGAAACATGAGTATCTCGCAGGCGGTACTTCTGATACAAAGATGCAAGAGATCCTTGAGTCACTAGTTCAAGGAAGATGTAAAGTTTTGAATCCTCCTGCAACATACTCACATAGTTGGATGATCATCAGCATCAAAAGAAATAAGTACAAGAAAATCTATGAATTTACATACAGCACAATAGTAGCACATAGTATTTAAACAAAGTGATGAACGATCACAAGATGAGCAACTTACTTTGTCAGTTCCATAATATTGTACTATATTCTCATGTTCCAAGTGACTCAGGAGTGCAATTTCCTGAAAAGTTGAAAAGAAGTTACTAAGGTCAAATTTCGCAATACACCATTAAATACAGGAAACTACCAGTAACAGATTATGTCTCTAATATTATCAACAAAACAAAGATCTAGCGACACCAACCTGCTCAAGCTGAAAAATACATTGCTTTGCATTACTCCCTTGATCATATAAGCACACTTCTTTGACAGCAAAGAAAACACCCTCACTGTGAAACATCATACCATAAGATGCAGAAGTAGAATAGCATGTAAGAGATTAGCGGCAGGAAAACGTTAAGAGTAGGCTATAATAAAGGTAATCATTCCCATTGAGCTCAAGCACATAAAAAGAACAACACGTGCTGCAATGTTTCATCTAGGACAACAAATTCATCTGCAGTATTCTGGAAGCTGAATTACCAAGTTATTATGACCTGTTACTAAGAATACCACATAATTCAGAACCCTTAACAAGTACACATATATTTACCTCAGTGCCAGTCCGAATACAATAAACTAAGCACAGAATTATTTGGTCTTCACCTAGAACGGGTGTAGTGCAACATTTTGGCAAAACAAATTGTCATATTCACTTTATACTAGAGGATTTGGTTCATGGAATTGGATGACATTTTGAATCTAGTTAAATTCTAACCGTCTGCAACTCAGGATTGTGTTGTTTAAGTTGTAAGATGAAATCATGAAGATGATTCAACTATTATTTACTAGTAGGTTACATGTCATCTAGCGTCTGCTACTTAAGAGGTAAAATGGGAGCCAGTGAGCTTCCAATCAACCAGAGAACCAGTTCTGCAAAACTCAAGTTAATCCATGCTTCTAGATATACCCTATGCTATCTATGGACAGACATAGCAAATGGAATTGTTAATCTCAAGCACAAACTGAACAATCAGCATATAAGAAATCAATATATTTCCTCTTTAGAGCACTTACTCGCTGATCCCCTCATAGACTGTCCCAAACGAGCCACTCCCCAGGAGCATCCCTCGGTTCCACGATCGGATCTTCCTCTTGAACCTCCCGTTCGGCGAGATGTAGAACATGGACTCGGTGGTCGTGCTCGACGTCTCATCATCGATCGTCGTCGACAGCGAAGACGTGCCTGTGAATTCTTCGGACGTCTCCCCTAGCCTCATCTCCTCCAACGTCAACACTCCCGCGGCATCCTCATCCTGCTCCGCATCCTGGCCTCCAAAACCACCCCCAGATCTGCCCGCTGGGGGGTGCCCTTTCTCCTCTGGCGCGAACGACCGCAGGATATCCCACGTGGAGCCCACCAAGCAGACGGCCGGCAGGGCCATCGACGGCGGCGGCTTGAGCATCACCGGCGGCGGGCGCACGCCCTTAATCCCTCCCTCGCAGCCTGCTTTCTTCACATCCGGGCGGGCTGGCTCTTGCGTATCCAACCGTACCAGTTGCGCTGGAGCGTCAATTGCTAAGTCCCTGGCCGTTTCCTTCGACGGAAGCTTGGAATCAGCTGCTGCGGGCAAGGCCGGCTCCTCGGCAGCCTCGCGGCCGAGCGGTGAGCCCCGCGCAGGGGGGTCGGGGTGCGGCTGAGCGGAGGGGGAGCTGGAGGAGCGGACGGCCTTGTGCTTCTCCCAGTCGGCGAGGGGTATGGCGAAGTCGTCGGGGCCGGAGAGGCCGAGGCTTTGGCAGAGAAGCCGGACGTCCCCGCCGCCGTCGCCGCTGCCACCGATGCGGAAACTGGTGAGGTCGAGGGAGCAGGCGGCGGAGCCGTTGAGGGACGGCGCCCCCGAGGCCGGCGCGGAGGAGGCGGGGGAAGGGTAGCTGCAGAAGAGCGTGGCGTCGTACGCGATGTTCTTGGACGCGTTGCGGCGGTCGAGCCGGCTGCGGCGCCTGGACGAGCCGGACGGCGACGACACGGGTTCCTGGGCGGGCGGGCCCATCGGCGGCCTCAGCTCATGGGATGGATGCCTTTTTTTTCGGGGAGGGAGACGGCAAGCTTCGGGATTGTTCTTTTTCTCGTCCGCTGCCGAGGCTTTTGGGGTTTTTTGGTGGGTGAGGTGGAGTGGAGGAGACGAGGGGAAGGAGATGGCGTTGTCGCATTGACCCGCATCTGTTTTCTGCGGTAGCTCCGGTGGGGGGGTCGGGTCAGCGAGCCACGGACAGCTCGGCCCCGCGCGCGCGGTCGGAGGAAGCCTTCCTCCGACCGCGCCGCGCGCCTGCGTTGCCTCGTCGCGGTCGCGGTCGCACCTGGCCGCGCGGTGCCTTTTGGGCTGGGGGTTTTCGGCCAGCTCGGGAATGGTTGCGGTCCTGGCGTGTGGGCAAACGCCTATTTTGAGCTGACCAGTCGTCGGATAGGCACGTGCCTACGTGTTGCTCTTGCCAAATCAGCGGCGGACGGTGCTTTTACCTACCTACGTGAGCGCATAGCTAATCACATCTCTACCCGGAAGTTCCGGGCTCTTTTCATGTACTCAAAAGTAAATATAGGTAGTGATCGGTTCGGCTGAAAAGCTCATAGTTTATAGCTGAAAATACTGTACCTAGTTAAAAAAAGTACGGTAGATGATAGAGGCTTATTTAGCATAATTAAATTTAAAAAAATATAAAAATATAAAAAATATGTTAGCCCATTACGCATAATACAAACGAATACGGAAAAAAGATCCGGCAAAAAAGCTCAACAAAAAGCCAAAAATTCAGAAAAAGACGAAATTTATGAATAGTGAAAAATAAGTCAGAAGCCAGAAACTCAAGCCGAATTGATCGGGGCAAACCATCTATTCTTTTTATCCAATGAACCAGATTATTTAGTATTTATTTACCCTAACACCGACATTACTAGCTATAGAAATTCAAAAGGGATACAATCGTAAAGAAAACGCACGGCACAAAAGCAGTTTCTATAAGTGACACGGTAGTGCACGTACGAGAGACGGTAGCAGAGACACAACAGAATGGGTGAGATGTGGAGACGGTAGCGATGAAAAAGATTAACAATAGATTTAGAGAAAAAGTATATAATACCAACACGAAAAAATTATACTTATAAAGATAAAGAAAAAGTTTATTATATATCTCACAAATCAATGATCATATTTAATTTCTACCATCACTCTCTTACTATCAGTAAAATATATTGTAAATATTCTCACCCGGAAACACCGTCAGCCTATCAGGAACAACGGGGCAAGCAAGTCCTAAAGGTACGGTGCGTTTTGTGTTTAAAGAAAATCATACCACGCTCACATGTATTTTGATTTTTGAGGCCTTTTTGCAATTATTCACCTGTATTCAAAAGTGACTGTTTGTTACTCTTTGAGGGTTTCAAAATACATGCGAAAATACTTCCCTGCTACAGAGCAATTACTCGATAATCTCGCTTAATTATTTTGTTCCCCTTAATTAATTTTTAAAACTTTGTTATTATTCACACACACAAGTGTATGTATGTGTATATATATAGAGAGAGTGTAGGATCATTTCCTGATGTTCTTTAAAAAGATACTTGCGAAAATCTGCCCTGTTGACTGAAAGCCGGATACACTGTATTTGCAAACGTTTTTAGCTCCACGGGTAAATTTGATGAAGTTCAGTCAGTACGTGGCCTGTCCGTCGTGGTGTACTTGATTTCGTGGCCGGTATTTGGCCGACAATCCAATCGTAACAAAGCATCCGAAGTTCAGTCAGTATTGCCATAACGACCCGATCGAGTCCTTTCACCTTTGCTGATGATCCAAGCGCGTGAAATTACCGCACACGCCCCCGGACGTACACGGGTGGGATCGGCAGCGCTTATAATTTACTTGTTTATAGTAAACAACTTGTAAACGAAGTATTTTTTAAATAATATTTATAAATTAATTATAATAAATATTATTTTAATTTTATCTATATTGATCAAAATCATAACAAGTATATTTATATACTCTCTCGTAACTAAAAATTAAATATTTAAATCAAAAGCACCGATGTGTGGGGCGGCGCTGCTGCTACCGTACGATTTATCCCCCCACACACAAGGCCAAGCCTGCGTGCCGTACTGCTGCGGCAATCTCTGCTGATTCTATTGCATTGGTTTGTACCATCTAGCTAGTTGCACCTCCAGTGGCAGGGTTCTTCGACTGTTCGCCTCGTCTTAATAAAAAAAACTGTTCGCCTCTTGCTGATGACACGTACATGCGATAAGGCTCTGACCATGGCATTGGAAATTTATACAGCCCTTTAACCCTTTTGACCTTGGGACTAGTCTGAAGTTTACACGCATGTCAATCAACGACCGGGGAAGATGATTGGCTCCCGGTGGCCAGGGCAGAGCATTATTCTTGGTGTAAAAGGCGCGCGGTTGCAAGAATGCCAGTGAGATCAAATAGGGAAGTGACCTGGAAACCAACAAAGTACATGTAGCAAAGCCAAACGCAAGAAAAAGTGCATGCACGCAAAAGGCAAGAAAAATATCTGAACTTGCGGGTTTTGTCATCGAAATACGCAAAGTTTTTTTTTTATAAAAGAAAAACATGCTACGAAATGAAACACAAATGGCAAAGAAGAACAGAGGAAACGTGCAGTGGAAGACCAGGACGGCAGGACCCAAGAAGGCCGACGAGAAAACATGCAATATGCTGCCAGGGAGCATGCTGTTCTGCCAGCTGGACAAGAGCTCCTTTCCAAGAAAGAAGAACGTACTAGCTAGGTCGAACTCGCTCGAAAAGGAGCAGGCCAGTAGTTCAAGGAAAAGGACACCGAGGGTTCTCCGAATGGATAAATTTTATTGTGCAGCTATTGCACTGATGAATTTATGATCTAATGAGAGACCAATACGTGTCATAGAGGAAAAAATTGATCATATACCTTTCATTTAGATGGAAATGAGAAGCAAGCACTGTTGAGCATTTCCTAACTAAAGGGAGGGTATATGATCCAATCTTCTGTCATAAAGCACTATAGTAAACACTGTTGAGCATTATAGCATGAGAAAAATATAGCAGAAACTCCAAAAAAAGACGGTGTAGTACTTTTTCCCTTTGCTATATACTTACTACAGGATGATATGTGCCATACGTCATTTCTGATTAGCTGTTACACAGATTCATCTGTGCAACGTTGCACAATAAAATTTCCCGTCAAGACAAGACGTGTTCCACGTAAGTGTCCCTGCAGTAAGAGAGTAGGTTCCAGCTCATTTGTTAGCGTTTGAGGGGGTTGGAGTCTTACGCGGCTCCAGAAGGCGTGTCAAAGAGCACAGCTGTGCTCCACGTAAGTGTCCCTGCTGTAAGAGAGTAGGTTCGAGCTCGTTTGTTAGGGTTTGAAGGGGTTGGAGTCTTTACACGGCTCCAGGAGACGTGTCAAAGAGCATAGTTGTGCGGTTTCTTGTCTCCATGCCCCACGTAACCGAGTGGAGAGACCTGAGGACTTGTACACCGTGCGGAAGCAGTCCAACGTGCTTGGACTTCGGTCTACGGCTGTCCAGCCTGTCCTCGCAATTGAAGGCTTTGCGGCCGCACAGGCACAGGCATGTCATTCGCTTCTAGAATTTTTTAAGTAAGTGCGGTTAGTATTTTAAAACTTTGAACACACACATATATATACTGACATATGGCATGTAATATACTGTAGTGAGTACTATAGCAAAGGGAAAAAGTATTGCATCGTCTTTTTTTGGAGTTTCTGCTATGTTTGTCTCCAGGGGCGGAGCCAGGAATTGAACATAGGAGGGGCAATATGGACAACAGGTAGAGTAGAACCAATAAATTATACCAGATTAGCACTTGAACCAACAGGCTTAAAAAAACTATGAATTATCTTTCTCTTCTTCGTATCATCTAAAATTGTAATAAATAAATGAATTAATTCGTTAAGGATGATTATTACTTGCTCAAAAGAAATTCATAAATCGCGTGCAATGCATCCACCGGCTATGAAATAGACCAAACAATTGAACAAACATATTAAATACGTACACCCCATTTCATCAACCAACTACAATTAGACTTGGCCACCACGTCAAATTCCCAATCACCGGATTCTCGTATTGTCTTTGTCCCTCGCCAGAGCTGTCTGAGCGAATCCTACGGCTCGTCTTTGTCGTGCGAGAACTATAGAGTAGAGATTACCATTACACGCGGGGGACGCGACGGCGTCGGCGATCGCGGGCCGAGGCGGGCGGCGTCGGTGGTCGCAGAGCCAGAGACAGGCGGCGAGTATGCGGTATGGTTTGCACTTGCGGCACTTTGCGTAGTCGCCGCTGACGCCGCCTCCTTCTCGGGCTCTCGGCCGATTGAAATTCTTGCATGGTCGCATGCGAGTAAATACTAAACGTCACTTACTCAAGACTCGTGGCGGCGCTAATTGCCATTGGCTTGGCTGCCATTGCATGCGGCATGCTAATATGCTATTACCGCAATCCTTCATGGCTGCATGACCAGTGGGCCATGGGGTCGCTGCGGCGTTAAGTGCAGGCCCCACCCCTCTCTCTCGCCATTGTTTGTCTCTTTCATCTCCACCATTCTAATCAATTCCAACCAAAAAAAGCCCACAAAGGTTTTAAGTCAAATTTTGGTTTTACTTTTAGAGCTAGATCTCGAAATAGCCATAGCCCATGAAACCTGATTGACGCTGTTCTTTACTGCACATTTTTCACTGATTAACACACCCTTGCGCTAACTATAAAAAGCAGACCTTCTATAAGGACATCTGTAGTGTATATAACTTGCTGGCTCTTAAGGTGGGCCTTGCATCATTCTTAAGACCGACACTGCAACGTTTGAGACCACCGTCGGCTCTTAAGGTGGGTCCACTCGGCTGTAAAGAAGGGGGATGTGGCAGTTGGTAGTTGGGGAGAGAGAACAATAGATGTAGAGAAATTTGTATTATAATACTTGTAGCCAGGTCTTTAGCTTGAGGACTAGCCTCAAGCCTTTTTTGCTTATGGCCTGCTTAATATCACCCCTGTAATGTATAAGGTTGATCTTAAGGTGACTTATGACCCTCTATTTTCATACACTACAGATGCCCTAACAACGATATCTGCGACAGATGATTAGACGAAAGTGACTTTCAAGGTCACACGGGCACAACAGTTTTTTAGATGAATGTAACATTCTGGATTTCAAAGTTCTTTTAAAATTTTAAAATAAAAATAACCATTTGAATTTTTGGATTAATTAAAGCTTAATTTCATTTTTTAGGAAATAAAAAATAAATAATGTGAATAAAATAAACTTTAATTAATTCAAAACCTATTTTATTTGGGTTCCTTGTATTATAATGATTTTTTGTATTTTTTGGAGTTTGTTTGCTATTTATTGGAGCTTTATTTGATTTACCTTAATTTCTGGAAAATAAGGAATTCCAGGAAATTCCAAAATTCCTATTCCTCCCAGCCGCCCGGTCCAATTTCCCTTCGTGGCCTAGCTTGCCTGTGCACCAACCCAACTCCCTAGCGCCAGCCACACATCACCCCTTCGTGCCTTGCCCTTTTCTCTCGCTGCCACCCCAGGCCCGTCTGCCAGCCATGTCTTTGTCTCCGAGCTGGTCCTTTTTACCGCATCATGTTCGAGTTGAGCACGACCTCCATCGCCCATGTTAGCTAGGAATTCTTCTTCCCTGACTATTTAAGTGCACCCCAGGCCTTCGATTCCCTTACCCCAAGCCACTAAGTTTCTTTGCTTCATGTTGCCATCACCGAATCAAAACTTTACGCCACCACCATGCTTGCTGTATTCGACGAGCGATTCTATGCGCCTCGAAGCTCTTCCACTGACGCCAACCAGTGTGCGATCTTCACCGTCACACACACCCTCTCATCTGCACCACGCTAAGGATTAGCAATGAAGGTACACTAAAATTTGCCATTCACCTTGCTTTTTGCCACCCAAACCTCACCATTGGTCATATCTGTCAACCATTGGTCTCTGCGCTTGGTCAATTAGTTTTGCAATCATACCAGGAAGCTTTTACACATCATGCCAACCTTCGTCAAGCCACCCTCGTCGGCTTCCACCGTTGTCTGAGCCTCGCCGCCGACCACCACGCCCACCTTCCCTGGCCAATTGGAGCCATTAGATAGCATCGTCATCGCTCGAGGGAAGCCCTCAGTGATCTCACCAACATCTAGTTCGTCGTTGCCAACATAGGTCAGCCTTGACAGTCGATCTAGTCTAGTGAGCCGCCTAGGTACCCTACCACATTAGCGCACAGAGCATATGTGAAAGCCATGTAGCGCCACACCAGCCTCAGACTACCACCGCAAAGCCTCATTGTAGTACCCAGATTTTATAATCCGGATTCTACTGTGTTTAGCTGCACTATTCCCTGGATCAGTAGATAGTGCACACAGTTACAGTTATGGACATCAAAATACATATCATGTGGAAACATAAATATAATAGTAAACTTACTCATGGGCCGATGAGGCCGAAATCATTAAATTGCAGTAGCGGAAGAACGAAGCACACAGGTGGGACCTTCAGGACATGCCCACAGGCAGCCAACTGGAGGTTCGCGGCCTAGCCCTTGACATCTTCATCTTCTCTACCAGCTTGTCCAATCTTGTTGCTGAGGCGAGGTGATTTGATTCCTGATTCTGAATTTTATCGCAAAAGCGAGTGTGAGTACTCCAACCCCGTGCTCCGCGAGCCAATACACAGAATGCAGATAAATAGTATGCATGGCTTAACAAATGAGAGGCTCGGGTTATTTTATTTGCCAAAAATCGCTTTTGATAGCATTATCATGATTTAATTTTAGTATTATTGTTGCTACCTAAACTCCACACAACAATTGCCATAATTGACTTAATCCACCAAAATACACTTTAGATATTGACTGCTGTCTAAGACTCCAACAGCGAGTATCATCATTTAACTAATCCACCGATCTCTTTCTTTCCATTTTGATTTCTATCTACCCCTCGGAATAGTGAGTGACATCATTTCATTAATCCACTGATCATACAATCTCTATATGGTTTGCTGTCTAAAACTCTAAACATGTAGTGTCATCCTTTATCTAATATCATTTAATTAATCCACCAATATCGTTTGTATTCTAGTCCCTAACAATCCAATCGTTATTGTTATTGATCTACAATCATAATTTGCTCTTCCAATTATCAACCTTATTATCCACTATCCATCTCTAACTACTTCACTATTGTACCTTCACCAAGAATATCATTGATCAAATCTACGAATCGCTAGTATACATCCACCAAGAGTATCATTGATCAGATATAGGATTCTCTATTAAATATCCACCAAGAATATCATTGATCAGGTCTATGATTCACTAATATATATATCCACCAAGAATATCATTGATCAAGTTTAATCTCCTATAGTTATTTTCATACCTCCAAATTTCCAGAAAATCAATTCATCCATCTAGAAATTGTTCAAATCCTATTAATCCCAATATTGTCAACATCTCCCAAGAATTTATATCAAATATCAGTGTTGGAATCCAACCATTACCTTCGCATTTCCTAATACTCCAAAAATCATATAATTCATCTATCTAGTCTATAAATCCATTTGGGCTCCACCCATTTATTTCTCCTACACTCCACACTATCATTAACCCTCCTATGATCAATTATGAATCCACCAACTTCTTTATGTGATTGCCATAAACATCCATCTTCCTTTCTTATGACTCTATTTATTCTTCCTGACATTTTATTTGTGAGAAATGTTACCATTATTTAAAAATATAATACATAGAAATTTCCTGAGACCTAGCAGTTTTGAACGAAAGCATAATGTTCAAGAATATGCAATTATAATAGCGATCTAGAGTCCATCCACCGTTACATGACATCTGCACCATATGGCATCTTTCAGCGTTATAGCCGCTTATCTTACCACTGGGACGACACCCAGGACAATTCAAATCAGAGCTTTCCACTGCCCTTCACTTTTCCAATCCCATTCATAAAGCATTCTGAAATAGAACTATATCTGGTTAAGCTCCCATGTCCGCCCTTGACCGTGGGCACGGCTATTCGAATAGTTTTGACTCTGCAGAGTTTGTACACTTTCACCACAAGAGACAATCAACTTGTTGCCCCACACGATTCCTTAGAAGTGTGGTTGAGCAGACCGTCACAGTGACTTTTCAAAGTATCTAGTCCCTTTTGTCATCTCACCTTATGGGCTTCTCCCACTTGCGGTGGGTCCCATCTATGCACGGGATGTTTCCCACAGCCACTACGCAGCTCGAGCTTCTACTTCCCGCAACGTAGGACAGCTGGGAAACTTCACCCCCCCACTGGTGTCCCTTCAGGCCCCCTTGCCATAGCGTAGCCCCTTCAATCCCCTACCAATGAGATGAGTCCGGGGTTTCGATAAATTTACTTAGCCAAGTTGTATTTTACAGACTTGTGGTTGTACTGTTTTACACAGGAGGTCATGACCAGATTCGGTCCTTAGTGGTATCTGGGCGGTCTACCACTAACCCACTTTGTGCATCCACTGCACCACACTCACACCCTCAAACCAATCCACCCAGATATTTAAACAAGTTGGGGATTTTGGGAGTATAAAATAATCATGTCCAAATATATACCAGTCATTCCCACCATGACTGTCCAAACCAATTTCTCATGATTAAAAATGACAATGATGCTTGGGACATTTCAGCGCCCCCTGAGTATCTATGCAGTACTAAGCACAACATATAATTAGGGACTTATTTTTGAAATGTTACTATTATAACTTTGTTAGGGTGACAAGGTTCACACATTCAAATATTCCAAAGGAGGGGTAATATTATTCAAGGTAAACAATGGGCATATAACTAGAGTATTAAATTAAACATGTATTTGCATATAAAATAACAACATGCAATTTGATAATTTAAACAGAAATAATTTGCAGAAAATGTAGGTTCAACATGATCAAAGTATTGACTCGCCTGGCGCGGTTTGCCGCGGTCTTGTGTTCACTCAAAGCTTTCTCCTACGATGGTTTTGAGCCTCCGGTCCTTATCTTCACCTTGCTCTTGATCACACTTGATCCATTGATTCTTTGGGGCTCCAGTTTCTAACTATGCGATAAGCGACTGAATCCAAATAAAAGCAAATAACTCAAGAGATCCAAATAAATCCAAATACTTTAAATGCCCGATTTAATTTAATTTATACATTTATTACGATTTGAGGATAGAAGGATGATTCGATTTAATGTGTTGCCAACACAGTGGTAGTTGGATTTGAGCAAGAGAACGAGTTATTTGAATAGCTTTACCGTGAGGGAAAATTTTGGGATAACAAGAGATCAAAAGTGAGGAAGTATCTACAGGAATTATTGGCTTTGGAAAAAGAAGTGGCCAAACATAGCCGATTGGAGAAAGGCGGGGTTCGATCTTTTATTAACAATTTCCTTTATTATTATTTTTATATTTATCAAGGAAGTTCCATGAGCTATGTTAAACCTATGAGTTGGCGTATTTTGTTGAGTGCTAACATTCGAGGCATATGATATATATATATATATATATATATATATATATATATATATATATATATATATATATATATATATATATATATATATATATATATATATATATATATATATATATATATATATATATAAAAGTAATGTTTGCAAATTTTAGCTATCTGAGCAAAACTTGATATGTATCATTTTATGTGACCCTAGTTACTCGTGGTAATGGTTACATGTTTACTTTAAAGTATTTATATGTCCGTGAGATTATTTTGATGCTTAACGACCTAGGGCTATTACATTTTGGTATCTGTATATTACAACAAACTTTTAATTTGAGTGCTCTCTGAAATTTCTGATACGGATATTTTATTCCTTAGCATTAGTATCTTGCATATATTTTAATTAATCTTCTATTTACATAGGACCGAGCTTGCTATACCCAAAATTTACTCCACTAAATTCATTTTGAGATTTATTTACCGGTGACGTGCTAATGGTGAGGATTTTATTAGGGTCTTCTAATTTAAATGTTTATGGTCACGTCCTTTTGTTTAATTAATTTTATGAAGAGGCCTTATTTAATTAAACCTACCATTGTGATTTACTCAATGGCAGCATGTTAAATGGTAGCGCGTATATTTAATTATGGTCTAGGGTAATCTTTTTGACTTAAACCTTGCTTTTATAGCTAAACATGGTATCCAATATCCTTATGAGCTTTTGGAATAATTAACCCAAGTCATCTTTTATTAATACCTTTTTAATTTGAATTTAGATTTGAGTTAAATGTTCTAGACAACATACATAACATTTAATCTATCATTACAGCTCAAATAACCTTATTTTATATCCTAATCAAATTTATTATCTTTTCTAAATTATTCCCTAATTTTTCATGATTTTCATTAATTAAAAAGAGCTACAAAAAGTAGAGCAAAAATGTGGGGAAAAAGGTGCTGCCGGCCAGATTTGAACTCAGGACCTACGGGCACCATTTCTTAACGCAAGTGCTACTAGCCAAGTGGGCCGAAGCCTGGGCTGGCAAGGAAGGCGCAGGGAAATGAATTAAGCCGTGCGTAGGGGGGCCAGCGGGGAGAGCGGCTTGCAGACTTTGGGCTTGCCGCGGCAGCGCGGCCGGAGGGACATCGGGGACTACCAAAATGGGCTGCGTGAGAGATGAGGAGGCTCAGGGTGGCGGCGCATTGGACGGAGCGATGACGAGGTTGGCGGGCAGCTGCCCGGAGCGGACGGCGGGGAAAAAAGAGACGGCGACGCCGGTGTGGAGGGAAGCGGAATCCGACGAGCGCATGAGCAACAGAGAATGCCAAGAGAGCTTACCCCACTATTGATTGGGCTGGGGAGGGTCCACGGTGGGCTGGCGGCGCGGACCGACGGTGGCGGGGGTGGAGCTCACGGCGCCGGCGGTCTAGAGTGGGGGAGAAGGTCCGGCGACCGTCGGCGGAGGTCCGAGGCGTCGAGGGGATGCTCTCCGAGTGGGGAATCGAAGAGAGCTTGACCGAGGAGGGAGCAATGCGGGCGGCGGCGGTTTCGGCCGGAGTTGGGGAGGATGGCCGGCTCGCATGCTCTAGTGGGCGAAATTTCAATCGGCTTGAAGAGGGGGCAGAGGGGAGGCGCAGACACGCCGTGTCGCGGGTGGTTTACGGGGAGATGGCCGGAGCGGCCGGGGCGGCGTGGAGGCGCAGGCGGGCGTGCAGCCAGGCTGGTGATGGGGTGAGCGGAAGACTGAGGAGGGGATGGGCTACCTTTAGCCGTTGAGGGGGTGGGGAAAACTTTATGCGATAGTGGGGAATCGGCGTGGGCGTCGCAGCAGGCTGTGGGCGGCAAACACAGGGCGGGAAGCAGCGCGACGACGCGACAATTCCTAGCGATGAGATGGGACTAGGCGCGGCGCGGCAGCAAGTTTCGCGGTGGACGTGACGGGGCAAGCACGCGGCAATGATGGCGAGCAGTAGCGCAGAGGGTGGAAGTAGGTGACGCAGAGTAGAGTGAAGGTAGGAGGGAGACGCGAGGTTGCTTGACCACAGAAGAGGGAGGGAGGAGAAAAAGAAAGGAGGAAGGAGCAGGCGCGCCGCGCAGTGGGGCTCGCTGGGCAGTGAGGGGAGGCGTGGACCAAGAAGAAAAAGGGGGGAGGGGCCACTGGCAGAGAAAGATAGGGATGGAGAAAAAGAAAAGGGAGGGAAGCAATGCCCAGTAACCAAAGTTTGGATTTTTGCCAGAATTCAATATTTGAATTTTTAAATCTTGATTTGAAATCAAGGTTCAACTCAAATCATTTGGATGGTAAATTTAAATATTGTTTTAATTTTAGTTTCCAATTATTTTCATCCTCGGTCTGAGTTTAAAATTTCAATTTTAGTTTGGAGCAAAGTGTAATTTAAAATTGGTTTTTGAATTCATAATTTATTGTCTTATATTATTCCCATATCTTTTATTAACACTATTATTATTACTTGGATACTATTTCTCGACATATGCATTTGCATGTCACAATATTCAAAAGATTTCGAATAAATAATCAAAAAAATTTGAATGCCAGCAAAATATAAGAAAAGTTTTAAATATTCATATTTTTGAACCTCCAAAATTTGGGCTGTTACACTCATCACATCACTTGACATGTCACCACCACCTCATCACCTTTTTCACACGTGTCATCCCCATTAGCATCCACATGGCCACACACCAAAAGCCTAGGTCCTTCTCAATGACGTGTGGGTTTCACTTGTCGTCCACTTAGCCCGGTGCACCAAGTCTACCGTAGACTTGAGACAATTCCATGGACTTGGTCCATAAACCATGGCCTACATGTCTGCCAAATAAATATTTTCTAAAATTTCATTTATTTTGGAAATCTTAAAATTTGTAGGTCTCACCTATCAGTCTCTAGCATTTCATTAAATTATTTTCGAAGGGAATATTTCAGAGAATATTCTCCTTTCTCTCTCAATGTCTAGGAATTTATTTTTGCGGCAAATCTTCGGAGAGTCCGTTCTCCTTCGTCCGAACTCTAGTTGACCCAATTCTTCCTTCTAAATACATCTAAAATTAAACTCTATCATTTAGTTCTAGTTTTATATTTTTAGATTTTATTTAAATTTATTTGGATAGTAACCTTCCAAAGAACGGCGGCAAACAAACTTGGATAGGAGCCATTGCGTAAACATAACTATTTTAGACCATATAAAATTTTAGAAAAATTACACAATTAAGTACACTTGGTAAGAAGACTTAAAAAATTCATAATGTTTGGACCTCATTTTCTATATTAGAAAATTACTACAAATAATATATTTAAATAAAATTTTGAGAAAAATTTAGAAAGGATAAAATTATAAAAAAATCACACAAGCAAGTCTCCACAAAAAATTATATTTTAAACTCATTTATTATATTTAAAAATTTCTACAAAAAATATACTTAAATAGATTTCCCTACAAACTCTGCAGTGGTCGTGCGGTGCTACAGTGCCCACCGTATGGTGGCCATGTGGTTTTGACTAATCCACACGGCCACCGTGTGGCATCGCTTACGTGTTGATTGTGGGTCACTTCTGTGTGGTGACTATGCGATGAAGGCTCTTTGCATAATAAATGCTATTTTTGCTAATCTTGCTAAAAACTAAAAGTCTAAAACGAAGGTCACTTGGATAGATACTAAATGTAGCGGAGCGGATTTGGGAAAGTACTTGGAGAAAAAGGACGAGGGGTGTTATGGGCCTGGTTTATGGGCCATATCATCTCCTTTGGATGCTTTTATGGCACAAGACGCGTCGAGCGAGAGGTCCTAGCGAGCAACAATTTCCATGGTTCATCGTTCACCCATTCATCAAGCAACTGAGAACTATCATCTCAGCATACATTTATATCTGTTCATCATGCTGAAGCTAATTTTGCTGATTCTCCTATTATGGTTAAATAGATCCTAATTTATCTCCCTTTGTTTATGTCGGGACCTAAATCCGCTACTTCCTGCATCAGGCATCCGGCACAGCATACCATCCTGGATTACTTCTGCTATCATTAATGCGATATTTACCCACAGAATCTACAATGTGAAGTCCAAAGATTCACCTAAAGTATGCCATGACACGTTGATACTCAGGATAGTGGCAGGCATTTGAATAGTACATAGCATAACAGAGAGTTCGCATACTTAATACATAACATTACATTCATTGCAACCTGGGGTTGAAAAGTCAGAGCCGGAAATCTACAAGGAAATAGTTCGGAAGAAGGCAACAACTAGTTTGTCAACATGGAGTTTATCCTCTCAACCATGTGTTCCTGTACGATGAGTTATCTCGCAGCGAAGCATCATGTGGTTTGTACTCCATCAAATAGCTGTGCGGCAGCTTGAGACGCCTCTTAATTGAATCTCTTAATGTCATCACAGCCTGCACGGCACAAAAACACAAGTAACACAGTTCAAATTTCGAACATCATAGCTACAGACGCATCAAGTGCTGTTACAAACCTGGTGGTCTGATGCATTTCGATTCCAAACACTTAGAATGTCTTCATTCAAACGAACACTGAGCACCACGCCACAAACATCATCACCATAATCAAGTTGATCACCCACTAGCACCAACACCTGGAGATATAAACACCATAGGCAAACAGAATTACAATTCAAACCATCACACAAGTGCATGACCAGTTTAATACATAAAACACATTTTGAACAGTCAGGTATCATGCTTGAGGCATTGGAAAGCATCTGTAAGATTATAACTGAATGATTGTGATTGCACAGACTGAATGCAAGAACAAGTCTCCTCTGTGCAAGAACACATTTGCTTTGGTAATTTGTACATGGTCATGACCAATGCTCATTGCAACCTTGAAAGAACCTTTTAGCAGGATGAAATCATTCTCATGATGACTTCTGTAAATGGCAAAAGAAAACTAAATGTGAAACATATGTCTGGATCATGGCAGGAAACAATCCATTGAAGATAAATGGCTTTATAGGCGCCAAAGGTTTATCATATTTGGCATAAACATAAAAAGTAGTTGAGTGTTCCACAATGGGATTGAAACTATCCACAAGACCTCTAATGAATAAATAGACCACATCAAATAGTGTGCATGCTGAAAGGAGAAAAAGGAACCCTAAATGGGCTGTCTAAACAAGAGAGCAGTGACATGCCCACACGTGAGTGACATAAACATGCCATTGGCTGCACAACAACGGCAACAAAAGTGGAGCAATAGACAACAACGGACAAACAAAACGGGAAATGGAACGTGAAGGAACAAAAAAAACAGAGCACGGTGAGTGTGGCATCAATGCCGAGCAGGCATGACAGAAACAAACGAGATAGTGGCAGAAAATAATGTTCAAACCTACTGGTTGCAACAGAGCAGGGGGGATCAGCTAGAGGTATCTTCCTAGCTAACATAAACTACCTCATATTATGTCTTAGAACATGAAAACCATGTGGTATCCACAAGTCTAGCCAATACCAAGAAATAAGAGAAGCATCATAGCATATATATAATGTTGACAGACATTGCATATTTGAATCAAGAGCGTGGACATGAAACTGATAGAAGGCATCCATAATTCCATATATCCAATTACCTATATGTTCCTCTTAGAAATTTTTTTAAAAACAAAATCCAGCTATGTTATGGTCTAATATTCAGAAAGCACTGTAGCGCAGTTACTGTTCACCGCATCACTGCAGGGTGCAATTATCGTTCACCGCGGATACTGTAGCACCACGCGTATCAAGCAAGATTTGTTATTTAGGAATCTATCTATTAGGTGTTTGGTATTATCTATCAGTTAGTCAAATTATTATTATATTGGATTGTTAGAGATAAGTTTCCTTATAAATTATTTCTTAGGAGTCAAGTAGGATCGTCCCTATAAAACAAATAGCATATATCCATTACGAAAGAAACAAATGATGAATAAACAAGTCTCTAGTCCCTAAAGTCCAGCTATGGTTCCTCTCTCAATCGGTGTAACATCCTGATTTTCAGAGCCTTTTTGAAGCTTTTAAAATAAAATTCAGCAGTTGGATTTTTCTAGAATTAATAAAAGCTTAAGTTGAATTTTTATTAATTAAAAGGATTTAATATGACTAAAATAAAAAAATAAAATTAGCAGAAATATTTTATTTTTATTACTTGTGTTTCAAAAAATTTCCTAGAATTTTATGTGATTTTTCTTAATTTATTTGCTATTTTATAGAGCTCAAAAGGATTTAGTTGAATTGCTAAAATTAAGAAAAAATTCTCTAAAATCCCTAAGGCCTTTGGGCCGAAACCCTAGCCGGTCCATCTTCTCTCAACCCAACCCAGTCCGTCACCCCTAGTCGCCAGTGCACTATTCCACACACCGAGTTCACCGTAGACCTGCTATCCCGTGAGCCGATTCCACAGTACAGTAGGATTTCTGAATTTCCAATATTTTCTTTAGATTAGATTTTTCAAAAGCTTGTTCTCCTATGTCCTAGCTCCGATTGACCCGATTCTTTTTTAAAAAATTCATCTTTGGTTTTGATTTTGAAGTTTTTTTAGTTCATTTGAATTTATTTTATGCCTCGTTTTGTTTTCTCTCTTGTTAGATCACGCTTTCGAAGGAGCTGAAGCAAGATTTAAAGATCATGAGCCATTAATTGAGCAAAACCAAGGCAAGTCGTGTCCTTTGATCATATTAAACCCATTTTTCAAATCTATTATGTATTATTTTATTTTAAATTATCATGCATCGCTACTTTATTATAAAACCTTTGTACCTGACAGCTATTGTCTAAATTGATTAATTCCTCTTTGATAATTTGAATGACATGATTCCATTGTCACCGTAGAATAAGTAATTATCTAGTGATGCAATATTAGTTGTCACATAGGTTGTACATTTAAATTGTTTAGCTATGCTTATAGTATGTTGAGTTCAACACCACATGTGATTAATAATTAATTTTGACTTAATAAGATACTGAATCGTGGTTGTAGCCACAGTTATAAAATTTGAGTACCATGGCATGGGAGGTGTTATTGGTGTTGGTTATACAAAATTGGTTTTCACTTAGGTGAATGATCGTGCCGTAAAGGGGGAAGTGTAGATTCACTTCAAAGGATGTGGGTGTCTCGCCTGGGTAATATTAAGGACTTACTTTGTGCACCATTGATCTGAGTCTTACCGTACCACATGTCTAGTATGAGATAGACCTGACTGATTAATTTGTGATGTTTCAATTTTGGTTCCGTTGTTAGGATGAATGTGGTGTGGTCATAGCTATGGATCCACATTGGTGCAAGAGGGGGCAATTATCGACTAGATGGTTAACCTAGTCAATGGCGAAACCTTAGCTGGCGGAATTAGGCTGAGATTGAACATTGTAAAAATCTTATTGTGATCTTCTTGGTCGACATGCCAAAAGAAGCATGTTATACTGGTGATATTACAAGATGATCATATCATGTAGGTAAAGTTGTACAATCTCTGCAGAGTGTAAAACTATTCGAATAGCCGTGTCCCCGGCTATAAACAATGCTCAGTGATTTCACACAAGGGGTAGAGTTTTCATATAAACTTGGCTGGGTTAAGTTAGGAAGTGAATGATTAATTCATTCATTAGATGAATGGTAGTTCACGGGTGGTTCATTGGAGTGAATAGTCAGTTCACTTATGGTTACTCTCAATTCCTTTGATTATTTACTTATTAATCATTTTCAAAGTTCGCTTTCAATCTATTTATTGTATTTACTTTAAATTATTGATTTTTTGCAAAATAACCCTTCAGCCATCTTTTGGTAAGCCTTGCATGCTATATTGTATTCTTTATTACAAACGACTTACTGAGTACTCTATATACTCACGGTTATATCCACATTTACTCAGTTGAGGAAGAAATACCAGATCGGCAGGAGGTACCTGAAGGAGGATACATCGACGACTACGCGGATTAAGACTTCGCTCCCCAGTCGATTGCCTATGGGCATGTCGAATGGCTACTACGCTTATGTCTATTTTCCGCTACAAGTTTCTTAAGCCATTCAGGCTATTATCTGTAAGTTTTGCCATAAGGTTGCAATTCGATAATTATTAATAATATTTGAGTCTTTTCTTAGTAAATCGTGATATGATCGATATTTCATTTTTGTTTATACTGTGTGCACTAGCATGATCTTGGACTAGTGCAGAATACATAGGAGAGTTCATATCAGCAGATTCGGGTCTCGACAATCGATGCCCTCTTTCGTTTAGCGATGTTCTACTTCAAGTCATTGGCATCCGACAACCTCTTTATTGTGCTAGTTCACAACAAGCTAATAGAGCACAAAAACATCTGCACATTAGAAATATAGAAAACACTTGTTGAGGCACACATGTGAATAACTAAGGATATCATAGGTACTAATGTTGTTTCACATTTTTAAAAGCCTTGCATCCATTTTGAACTAGCAGTGCATAAAATTTACTCACCGGAGGCATGCAAGAGGTCATTCGCAATGTTACTTTCATAAATATTGGTAGCAAAACTTTTTGTCGTGTCAAATCACAATTATACATTTATACCCCAAATCAAAGGTTAGAGATAAGGAACTTCGAACAAAGAAGATATATAATGCTAAAATCAATTAAATGATAAAAAATTAAAATAATGACAAACATAATGTAAACTGGTTCAGTAGAACTATGTAACTATAGCATATGGCTTGCATGCAAGCCCACCCATAACAACGAATAGGAAAACAAGCAACTCTAACTGCAGGACAGGACATTTGGAAGGCTGTTGATTCATTTCTGGATTAGTCTCAAATCTGTTCTATGCTGAACCACTTGCTTATCACATGTGCATACTGTGAACATGAAAGTCATAACAGTTTTACCATCAGGTTTGTGTTAGCAATAAATACCATAGTACTAGACCATTATGCACTATTTAGGGCCAGTTTGGTTTATGCAATGGCCTCTTATGCACCTATGATTTTTAGGGCATGGCCCTATTCCTCATTGTCTATTGGCATTGTGGACATGAGGAATGGCATGGTGAAGGACCTACCCATTCCATTCTTGAAACGGCTCACCTGATCCTAGCTCCAAAGCTAATCTTCTTGTTTGGCTTGAGCAAATGGAGTGGCTGGTCCACTACCATGGCATACCACATGGCCACAATGACAATTGAAGATGGGCAATGAACAAAAAAAACATAGTTGAATGATCCCACAACGGCCCAGCCCCATGGTAGAACAGGGCCATTCCATAAACCAAGCAGACCTATGTGTAGTCCTTCATAATGGCTCAGGCAATGGACGTCCAATTTAGGGGGTTCACCACCAACAACAAAAGTTTGGGTATGATCAATCCTAGAATTGAACGATCTCCTGAAAACACGAACACATAATGGTACAAGTTAACTTACCAAATCCTCCCAGAAACGACCAGAAACAGCCTTCTTGAACCGTATGATCCACTTGCCACCATTCCGGTTTGCGGGATCCTGCCCAATTGAACTCCATTAACCACTATAAACATGGACAGATACAACAGTATGCTAAGCACAACCACGACTAACAACAGCGTGTTCCGAGTAATACCTCCCAAAGGGGGCGGATGCCCTCCTTGAAAAGATGCAGGTCAGTGGGGCTCGGCAGGCCAGCCGGGCGCGAGAGGTGGCAGTAGCAAACCCAGAACGACTCAACCTACAAGCATCCAAACAGCACCACCGATCAATCAGCTGCACCGAAATAAGAAATCCCCCAAAACAACTAGGAAGTCTGCTCTATCGGAGAGACGAACAGTGCTGAAGTCAGCGATCTTCCTGATGTTGTCCTCGTACGACTGCGACCTCGTCCCAGGCGCCCGGCGTGTGTACCAGAGCACGAACTTGCGCTGCGGACACACAGCAAAAGAACACAGGTTACATCCAGGTCTTCGATCCCAGCAACCATGCGCACTGGAGACGCAAAGCTTCCCCCTTTTTTGGAATGGGGGCCAGGGATAAGGGTTAGATCTAGCGGCGGCGGGTCTTACCCTGAGGGGGTGGAGGCCGGCCTTGAGCTCGCGGTTGCGGCGTTCGTCCTCCTCGGCGGTGGCGGCGGGCGCGCCGTCGCTCCGTGCGTGCGATGGCTGCAGCTGCTGCTCCTGCTCGGGCTCCTTCCTCTCCGCCGCCGGCTCCATGGCGCGCCCTACGACGGCGATTTGGTCGGCCGGGCTGGGCGTAGTTGGTCAGGGACGAGGAAGGGTCGGGAGACGCGGAGCGAGGAATGGGTGGACTTTTGGGCCTCTTCAGGATGAACCGTGTGAGGCGGCGGCGCGGGTCCGAGCGGTGCTGCTCCGTAGATATTCCGTAGCATAGACTATAAAGTGAAATTTAAGGAGTGTTTATTATAAATTTTTGAGGCAAAAATAGTCAGATTGATTTGGAGCGTTAGATCTCTATCCAACGGATCCACCCATACAAGCCCCCCTATAAAAATGACCCTCTCAAAAAAATGATCTAGGACGTTGGATTTCCATCTAACGATTGTTTTGGCTCAAAATCGATTGTTGTATGACACTCTCATTTAAAAATGTTATACAAATTGTTGTACCCTAGCATTACTTGAAATTTAAAAAGGCTTTATCCATATCAAAAAGGGTTTTATCATAGAATGGAGTTATATGTTAGTAAATATGCCGAAACGGGGCGACATGGCGCCCAAGCACCATGAATTCAAAAGAAATTTGAGTTTTTTTAATTTTTAGTTCCAAGGTATTTACCCATTTATAGCAATTCAAATGAAGCGCATATATTTGGGAAAAAAAAAACTTCAAAGATTTTAGACTAAATTTAATTGCTACAAGATGACAGAGATCATACTTATTGCCAACCAATATAATAGGGGTATTTTAGACTTTCTGGTAATAAGTTATACCATCCAACCCATCAAAAGCCAGTATACCAAATAGCCTGGCTTGGCTTAAAAGCTAACCGCTTTTAAATTGCTTAAGCCAAAAGTTAGCTTTAAACTATAAGACAAAAATCTAAGTCTAAACAAATAGACCCTTTGATTTTTTTAAGCCTAGATGAAAAGCCTACCGTATATTTAGGTTTTGGCTTTTCAACGTTTAAGCCAAGGAAATAGTCTAAACAAATAGGGCCTTAGATATGATGTAGCAAAGGGGAGAGGTTAGAAAAACTAGGGAAAATACAGAGAAAAAGAAAATTAACAAAAAAAACATGGAAATACTAAACACTAAATGATGCATTCCATGCAAAAATGATAAATGCTAGTATGAAGTGCCAAGAAGTGGAGGAGTGGTGGGAAAAAATTCTATGGGAGAGAGAGCCCAAGACAGTACCTTTCAAGGCTCTTTTTATACGTTGCCACGTAGCATAGCACCAATCTCAAAGCATGGACCCTTTCGTCTTCCTTCCATCTCTGCCTTTTCGTTGCTCCCTGCTAACCTTCATCATGGCAATTCCAATCCTGGTGGACACCTTAATTAACTGCCACCGTCGACACCTCCAACACCACCGCCAACACCACCAAACCCACCGCCATGGCCACCGTCGACACCTCCGCCCCGCTACCACCTCCAAAGCCTCGTCCTCCACCAACACCTCCGTCGGCGCCACCTCCAAACCCTCCGTCGTGCCACTACTAATGCCTTCTCCACCGCCACCTCCACCGACGCCACCATCGGCTCCACTACCTACACCAGCACCGCCGCTGAACCCTCCACCATGGCCACCGCCAAGCCCTCCACTGCCACCTCCTCTGAAACCACCATCGACACCGCCACTGGTTCCATTGTCTACTATCGCGTCGCCACCGAAGCTACCGCCATGCCCCCACCAAGACCTTTGCCACTGCCGCCACCGAATCCGCCTCCACCACCGGCTCCATCGTCCGCACCACCAGCGCCCAACCCAACACTGTGTCTAGCACCACCGCCAAGTCCGCTCCGCTGCTTCCTACAAAGCCACTACAACCTTTAAGTTCACCATCGGCTCCACATCCAACCCCTGCCCCACCACCAAACCTACCACCATGGCCCCCTTAGCGTTGTGCTAGGTTTGGAGAATCTAGCGTCGCAATAGTTGCGTGATGTAGACGTTGGTGAGCCTCATCTTGACGGCGATGTGAAAGAAGCTCTTCCTAGACTCCACTTTCACCGCCATTAGCCTCCGCACCACCATCACCATTGCACCGCTGTCCTCCATGCCCATCGCGCTCACTCGCGAGGTGCTCGATGAAAATGGTTTGGGAGGTGGGAAGGGAGATACTTTGAGATAGACGTCATACCACGTGGCAAAATCATAGGAGGAGCCTTAAAGCGTGGGATTAGAGGCTCTCTCCCATAGTTTTTTCCAAGGGCGGTTGGAGCTTGAGCATCAGCATCATATTACCCACTAATAAATTTGCAAGGGATGATGGTGGTTCATCCCACCATACAGAGTTTACCCGAGAAACTCTACAATCAAGTCGAAGATGGGCATGCTAGATTCGTTTTTGCACGAAGACCACTTTAGGTTGTGATTGTTTTGGCTTCAGCTTTTAGCTTCCGGCTTATTTTTCACTATTCATAAATTTTGTCTTTTTTCAACTTTTGGCTTTTTGTTGAGGTGGCTCGTATTTGTTTGTATTACGTAATGGGCTAACATATTTTCATATTTTTAATTTTTAAAATTTAATTATGCTAAATAAACATTCTTTCTTGTTTTTCAAGCTGCTCACCATAAGAAAAAGCCCAAATGATTTACGTAGCAACCTCTTTTTCTTTCTTGCTTCATTGCTGAGAGACAGGAAATAGGGGTGGGCACTTTAAACCGAAAGCCAAACCGAACCGGACCGAATAGACCGAATTGTCGGTCTATTCGGTTTCGGTTCGGTCGATCAATATTTTCATTTAATTCGGTTTGTTCGGTTCGGGTTGGTTTTGACCTACAAACCCGAATAGACCAAATAACCCAATTATTTGATATGTCTCTTGAATTCATGAACTTAATATTCCGAATAGACCAAATAACCCAACCCGAATAGACCAAATAACTCGATTTTGAGGGTGACAAGGGTCCCCATCTTATTTCGGTCAATTCGGTGGACCGAATAGACCGAACAAAAATTTGGTCTATTTGGGTTCGGTCCTGTTTTTTTTCGAGAAATTCGGTCCTCATTTTTTAGAACCCGAATTTTCCAAAGACCGAATAGACCGAACCGAATAGACCGAAAAAATCGAATGCCCAGCCCTACAGGGAAATTCCAGGTTCTGCGGTGTCGACACGAGCCCGGTATTATTTTCTCCGAATACCACCCTCGATTCCTCAAATCCCAAGTCGAATAAACGAAGTACGAGAGGAAAAACTAGAGTACGGGTACGCTCCCACTAAGCCCACGACCCCACATATTTCCCGTGCTCACTTGCCAAACTTCGCCCTTCCACCCACCACCCCCGCCCGGTCCCCCCCCCACAAGCACAAACCCCCCCACAAGGCCACAAGCACCACCTCGCAAATGCCCCGTTAGCTCCCACAATCCAAAACCATTCCTCCTCCTCACCCACCACCCATCCACCCCACGGCGGCGCCCATGACGACCCGATCCAACGGCGACCACCACGGCAACGGCCACGGCCCGTCCTCGTACCCGCAGCGCCGCCCGCACTACGGGGGAGCGGCGCCTTCGTACGGCGCGTCGGCCTCCTTCCGCGGCTGCTGCTGCTGCATCTTGCTGCTCCTCACCTTCCTGGCCCTCGTCGCCCTCGCCGTAGCGCTCGTCGTCGTGCTCGTGGTGAAGCCCCGCAAGCCCCAGTTCGACCTCAACCAGGTGTCCGTCCAGTACCTCCTCGTCACCCCGCCGTCCTCCACTGCGTCGCCGTCCACGGCCGCCGCGGCGATACCCGCCGCCGCCTATCTCTCCCTCAACATCACGCTCCTCTTCACCGCCGTGAACCCCAACAAGGTCGGCATCCGGTACGGCGCGACGGCGTTTGACGTCATGTACCACGGGGTGCCACTCGGGGTAGCAGCCGTGCCGGGGTTCGAGCAGCCCGCGCACAGCACCCGCCTGCTCCAGACTCGCGTCATCGTCGACCGCTTCAACGTGCTCCAGGCCGACGCCCAGGACCTCGTCCGCGACGCCGCGCTCAACGACCGCGTCGACCTCCGCATCACCGGCGACGTCGGCGCCAAGATCCTCGTGCTCGGCTTCTCCTCCCCAAAAGTCCAGGTAAATCACCACCTCACCTCACCCACCCCGAAACCAAGTTTTGCTCGCTTCCGCCGCAAGCGTTTCGATGCGCGAGCTGATCGAAAGTGACCCGTGAACGAACCAGGTGTCGGTGGATTGCGCGATCGCCATCAGTCCGAGGAGGCAGTCGGTGACATACAAGCAATGCGGCGTGGACGGGCTAAGCGTCTAGGAACCGAACCAAACCAAGCATCCGCCGCTGCAGCAAGAACATCAGCAGAAGCGGAAGCTATAATCTCATCGAGATAGAGATAAGTCGATGGGATCTGTACGTTGGTTCTTCTAATCTCTCTAATCTCAGGTTGGTTTTGATTCCTTACCGTACGTGGGGGGTAAATTTTGAGCTCTCACCTCACCTTAGAGGAGGCCACCGCTGATCTTTGTGAATTACTGGCTGTTAATTGTTAGTAGTATATTGCCATGGTAATTCATCAATCTCTTCTCCATTGCTTAGGTGCAAAGGATAGTGGTGGGAGAACGGTGGGTGGGTGGGTGCGAGCGAGCGAGCGAGCGAGCGGAATCTGACCACTTTTCGCTCGCTCCTCCTTGTTCGCGTCCTTTTGGTGTGTGTAATTGTTTCGTGCGTTTATTCGCTTGTGTTGGGGAGTCGGTGGGGCTGCGCTGTCCGATGCACACTGCCGCGCCCATGTCTGGGTAATCTGGCTCAGCCGGTAGTGGAGCACTGGAGCTGGGGCATGGGAACAAGGGGAGGAGGGAGAGGAGTTAGGCGAGTTAGGCCGTGGCCCGTGCGTGGTAGGCTGTGTGGCCTTTGTGGTGGATTGGTTTCGTACTTTCATGGTGGTGGGGGTGGGGTCATCATTTGGGCTTATTTTTGGTGATTTATGGTTGAAATTAAAAAAATACTGTAGCTGACAGAGGTTTATTTAGCATAATTAAATTTTAAAAAATTAAAAAATATGTTAGCCTATTACATATAACACAAACAAATACGGGAAAAAAGAACCGGTAAAAAAGCTCAACAAAAAGCCAAAAGTTCATAAAAAGACGAAATTTATGAATAGTGAAAATAAGCTAGAAGCTAAAAGATGAAGCCCAACCGATCACCCCTGACAGTTACTGAAAACGAATGTGGGGTAGTCAATTAGGACATGTACACGCTATAGACGATGGTAATACGTCTACTATATCAGTTATAGAAAAGATTAAAAATAACTTATATGATAGATTGTATATGTAGATGTCCTATTATTATTTATAGACAAAATTAAAGATAACTTATACAATAGGTTATATCGGTAGTATATATAGGTTTTTGAGATAGGTATTTGGAGTTAATAAAAATATTAATCAAAGAAAAAAGAAAATGTTCTTGGTGGAAAAAAAATAGAAGTACAGATTGTCCTAACCAAAGCATCTCAAAAAAATGTAGAAAAATTGCAAAATAATTAAGTAAAATACAATTTTAACTCTACAACTCTTTATGTAATTTTAATAATAGTCATTTCATTGTTCCTTATAACCAACTTGCTAACTTGTTTAAATTTTTATGCTAACTAATTTAAAAGTTCAAGGAATTTTTATTATTTTAATCTAACCAACACTATCTACAAATATTTCAAAACTACAAACTTCTTTATTTTTAAAGGTTTTACATAATCATTCAATGAACTATTTATGATTTGCCGATTTGAAATTAGGAGGGAGAGTGGGAGATCGAAAGTAACTCTGGAAATGAGACCTCGTCGCAACGTTGTGCATTTCATATCTCCTTGCTTGCCACATCACCATCCAACCCGCTGCGACACTTTCATGCTTACCTACATCATCTCGCGCTCTTACTTTGCTCCTAGAGTGTACATATAGACTTGATTTAGGAATTGGTTTGCCTTTTTGCCGGCTCATTGTCGTTGGCTATCATTGCATGTCGCGTGCCCCCTCCCTTAGCCGCTGCAGTATGTGGCCATTATGGGTTTGCCCCACTGTGGTATTAACTCGTGCCTCCCGTCTGGTTGACTTCCTCTCCCCTCACGTGCGAGCCACCATCACGTTGAGAGAGAGAGAAATGAACTAATTAGAGTTAGGACTTAGGTGGCCGATCGGGGTCTTAGAGAATTTGGATTGTGGTGGGTCTGGTGGGCGTAGATGGAGCTCTAGTGGGCTGATAGAGGGATGTGTGGGTTGAATTAGGTTGATCAATATTTTTTAGTACAAATATATATCATTTTGGCTTAATTAAGAGTATATATGTATAATATACCTAGTATATACTGTAATTTTTTTTTTGTAAGAAAGATAATGGGTGTTCAAGCTTTTTGTGGGCTCGGTTCGGCTCGTGAACACTAACCTAGGCATGAGCTACTAGAGGAGCATCGCCAGATCGGCCGAGATCTCAGCGGCGCCGGACATCCCGGCGGATTGTATATGTAGTTGTGCTGAGTGGGCGTGCGTAATAGTATCATGTAATTAATAGATTATTTATATAGTTACCTATACAATAGTATAGACAATAAAAAACTGTCTATAAGATTGTCATTTAAATATTAGATAATTTTTTTTCACCTTTTATATCACTTAAAATTTTATATGGTATAGAACATGAACCATTGTATAAAAGGGCACTTGCAGAGTGTGGTAGAACCTTTTAAGTTGGAACGTACGTCCCGTGTGACCCGTGTCGACAGGAATATAAAAGAGTAGGGTCTAACACCGACTGGATGGTTGTTATATTAAACCATGATAAACCAGTATCATGAGTTCCTGACTAAGAAATCTCAGTTTGCACATGGCATGGCATGATTTTTATGAATTTGTGCAAGACATGCCAAAAGTGTCTTGTTTCCCATAGTTGTTGTGGTCTTATCACGGATATCCGTACATACCTCCCGCTTAGACTGTGATTGGGCATTAAACTGGTAAGATTGAAGCTTACTTCGCTTTGACTTAACCAACTCTCCAGTCGCTGCATTCACAAACCGCTGATTGCGGCCAGTGCGAGCTTACGCTGGTACCACGCTTGCGGCAGGCCGTCGTCATCATGAAATGTATCCACTGGACCAGTTTTGCGTTCCTTGCGTTTGAGTTGCCTTGACGTTTTGGTTTTGGGCCCGTTCTTTTCCACTGTAGTTTATGGCTAGAGTTGGTAATTTTTATATGCCAACGAATCAAATACTTACAAGTCACTTTAAAATAACAGTGAAAAAACTATCCCATTTGTCTAAGAAAAATCATAAACCATAAGTGACGAGCTTAAAGGCCTGCATCAAACGGCCGAAGCGTATGGCTTTCGCCTGTGGCTGTTGGTTTTTGACTAAAATCACATTGTAGTGGTTGTTAGTATTTTTTGGCTACTCATTTGGGCATTTTGTTGGTGGCATGTGGCTTACTTTTTTTGCCTTTTTGGCGTAATTGAAATAAAAGCGAGTTAGCCCATTAGAGCATGTAGGCGATACTTAGTAATGAAAAACTGATTTTTCTTGCCACATAGGATAGATAGTGCTTATTTTGAAGCGTAATTAAAGTTAAAAATTAAAAATAGATAAAACATGTTAGCACCCATAGAAGAGATGTTTGCATTGGAGGAAATAACTTTTACAATGTAAATGAGCATTCATATAAAGACAACAAGCCGGATAATGCAAAAATCAGAAAAAAGGAAAAGATGAAATTAAAAAAAATTAAGGGTGAAAGCTAAAAGTCCAATGAAGAAGCTGAAATGAACAGGACCACATAACAAAGGTGATGCTTATTGCTTTTTCAGAATGTGACCAAAATTCAAAAATTTCACCCAAAAGTAATTGGGTTAGCTTTTTTTTAATTAGGTTATCTAATGTTGTTTTATTTAGTGTAATTAAAAATAAAAAATAGATTAGCCTATCATACACAATGCGTAGGAATACAGAAAATAAGAAAAATATAAAAAAACCTAAAAACACTAAAAAGCTAAAAAATAAAATAAAATAAAAGGATAGTGATTTAAAAGTCACAGTGGAGCTGAAACGAGCGGGAGGACTCGCCACTTCGCCAGCAACCGTAACCTCGCCGTTTCCTACCCGTTGGACCTAGACGTTTGTGGGTGTTACCGCAGCCAGCGAGATGCGTTTCGCTGTTGTACTTCGAACTTGACGTGATTTTTCTCTAAAAAAAAATTGGCCTACCGCACGAGTCACGTTGGTTGGTACTGGAGTATTCTGCTCTTGTGCTATTTGACGTGGTCAATGGTGATCCCTCCTCTGTCGATATGACGCTATACATACATACTAGAGTAGCAGTACCGCGTTACTGGCTGAGCACCCTTGTCCTTCGCCTTATCGCCCATTAATTTTAGAAAACACCATGATTAACAGACTCTAATATCACTTGTTAGAACAATATCTTCCAGATTGTAGATTACAACTACATGAAGCTTGATATGACCACTTAAATGTGACTTACGGATCACTTGTATTTTGGTTATGACCACTTAATACTAGTTACGACCACTCCAATAGGTAAGACCACTTTGTATGTACTTGTAGCTTTTTCTGATGAGAGTTTACGACCATTCCTTCTAGTTCGTAACATACTCGTAACTTTCAGCTAACGAGAGTTACGACTACGCTCACGTTGCACTGCATGTTCTCTAACTGAGCTATGACCACTCGGTTTATGAGCACTCGAGACTTCGACTGCAGACCGCAGCTCCTTCGATCACGTTCACCTCTGCCTACGAGTATGGTGGCGACAACACGAAAAATAAGCCAAGAACAAGTCGATATTCCGGGGCTCAAAAGCACTCCATTTTTCTATATTTCTCTCCCTCTCGTTACTTGATCACAATCGATTACCCTTGCGATCACAATCGATCGTCTCCAATTTCTCGCTCTCTTTGCTTCCTCTTGACTCGCTTCCTCTCACCTTGCTCTGATTACAAGTCTACCTCCCTCTTATGCTCAAATACATAGACTTAGAAACGAAAACGGACTCGTCACGAACTCGTACACATAAATGTATACAACTCAGACTCGTACATGGACTCGTAAATAAAATTAGTTAACATCCAGTGCCAGGTACCCCCACCGTGCCACGCGAGGTGGTCAGCACGTGCCTGATGTCCCACCTGATGAGCTCTGCCACGCCGAAGTCGGCCACTTTGGGGCAGAAGCCCGCATCGCGTAGCATGTTCTCCGGCTTCACGTTGCAGTGCACGATGCGCTCCTGGCATTGCACGTGGAGGTAGGCGAGCCCTCGCGAGTCGCGACGCCAGCCATGATCCCGAATCTATGCTCCAATCCAGCAGCCTAAAACTCTGCCCTGATAGCATGGAGGCTAAAGAACCATTGGGCATGTAGTCGTCGACCAAGACGCGCTCGTGCTTCGGAACCCGCAAAGGCGAATGAGGTTGACATTCTGAATTGTTCCCAGTTTCCTCAACTCTGTGCGGAACTGCTTCTCGCGTCGATCCCTCGAGCCTCTTCATGGCTATTGTGGTGTGGTCAGGGAGCGTCGCTCTGTACACGGAGCCAATGCTCCCCGTCCCAGGCTTCTGGGAGTAGTTCTTCGTTCACTGCGCTAGATAGCCGTAACTGAACATGTAACGCCCCCGTTTCCAGGGGCGCGTACGGACACGGCACTCCGCAACTATTCACGCATGAACAGTTATGGAATGTCGCGCAAGAGTATACCATTACATGCTTACCACAAAAGACCAGCATATATTTTACATAGGGATTAACATCCATTTTTCAACAGCGGGGCGTGCAAGCCCAAAGTATAATTACATTACAGAAGCTCCAGAATCCGCTTGAGCGCGGCGAAGACCTAAAGCCACAGTTCTCGTCAAGAAGCGACCTTCGGGACTTCCTCGACGGAGGCAAACACCTTCGTCTTGATCCTCTAAAGAAGGGCAAAAGCAAGCCGTGAGCCAATCAACCGGCTCAGCAAGTCCCAAAGGGACCCTAACTTATTATATGCGCGGAACATCAAAGGAAGGGAGTACACTTGGTTTATTAATTTGAGTGGATGCGGTTTTATTTGCAATCATTTTTTTAAAAAGGGACCCAAAACTACTCCTCAAGCACTCGGGGTTTTCAACAAGAGTTCATTAACCAACCTAAACAAGTTAAACATTTACAAAACTACTTAAGCTTTACTGTTGGAATCACCCAAGTGACACGGCTCCATTAAGCAGAGCACGGCGTATTCGAATACCATTTATTAGACTCTGCAGAGTTTGCTCGACTTTACCCACACGATCCCTTAACCCTCATGGTGAGTTAAGGAAGCGGTCGTTTCACCTGCTCAACTCTTTATATAGGCTCTACCCGGTAGAATTCACTCGGGTCTCGCCCACACACACACACACACACACAAGAGAAAACAGTGGCCGCTTCGAGTGAACTCTACCGTTGTTAGGCAACCGTAACCCGCCTGGCCTAACCTCACTGCTAAACCTCCTGTAGAGTTTCAATTGAGTTGAGCAGCTACTAGACCAGTGTTGACAAGTCAACTCCTGTGGTTGAGCGATCACTGTGACATTTGCTCAGCGTAAGGGTTTCAGATCCTTATATTTTCACATGGTCCGCAACCTCGCCAGCACGCGACCCAACCTAGGGTAGCGGTGGGGAAGGCCGTCTCGCGACTCCCACAACTCTCTTACCCTACTCCAACCTAAGGTAAGAGATTGGGCAAGGACCGTCTTGCGGTTTCCCACGCACCCTTACCTTACCTTGTGCACGCGGCACTCTCGCTCTAAGATACGGTGTCCCATACCACCCTACCTTAGAGTCGGGTTTTCTAAAATTCTATTGGCCCACACCACAACCTTATCGTGTAACATTTTGCATGATGATAATAATATCCTACAATTGTCTAGATTATCAAGTAATTAATTCTAGGGTTACAAAGGCATGGCTACAAATTAAACATGGCATTTAACGGTGGTAGGATTAACTACATAATAAGTCATTCTAAACATTTTATTTTATTTCAAACTAACATTTCACAATTAGCATAATGCAAATAGCATAATAACATAAATAGACAACATGGGTTGCAACATGATCAAGGATTTGAGACTTGCCGACAATGCGGATGATCTCGGTGGCTCGAACGTAGAAGCTCGGATCTGCGATCGCACTTGAGCTTTGGAAACTCCGACACTAGCGCAAACACTGAAAATAACATAAATCCGGCTTGAGCCTAATCAAGCGAGGAAAAATAAACTATTTTAAAAGGAATAAAATGCATAAATCTCCAAATGGGGAATTTTAGGAATTTATCTGGGATGGTTCTGGAGAAATGGAGGTTACAAATGGGTCCAGAACATTATTTGGAGCAAAGTGGTGAAATTTGGGAATTTTGGGATTTTCTGTGATTTTCTAGGATTTATTTGAATTTTCGGGATTTTGGAAATTGGAAAATCACTGGAAAATAGTTGGAACAGATGATGGGCTAGCCCGGCGCTACTGATGCGGCCCAACGGGAAACGGCCTGCTCGGCCGTTCAAATCGTCGACCTTGCAGGGCGGCGGCGCGCGCGCGACGCGAGCGAGATCCGCGGCCCGATCAGCAAGCGCCACGCGGCCGGGATGGCCAACGCGTGGCGGGCGGACGGCGGCGGCGGCAGCGCGGCGGCCCGAGAGGCGAGACGAGGATCGGGACGGCCGGGACAGCGAGGCGGGCGGCGATGCGAAGCGATCCGACGGACGGAAGGGAGATGTTTAAGAAATCGGACGGTGGCGGGAAACGACCATCCGACGCTCGGGGCGAGCGGCGCCGATCGGGTCGGCGGCCGAGATGCGCCACGTAGCGGGAGGGTCTTCTTCCTCCTCCGGCGCTTCTGATGTCCCCGCGGCGGGGACACGATGGCGGTGGCGGCCCAGGCGCCAGGGGGCTCGTCGGCGGTAGCGGAGGGTGACAACGGGGAGGGCTCACCGTGGTGAGTCCATTTTGGGGCTCAGAGGGGCGAGGGAATCAACGGAAAAGGCGGGAGGAAGAAAGGAGCGCCTCGGGTATTTTGTGGCGGAGAGGGTTGCCGGCGGCGAGAGGGGCCAATCGGCGGTGACTACACGGATAGGGGAGCGAGATGCTCACATTGGCGGTGGCGGCGTGAGCTGGGGAGCTTCGAGGAGGGCTGGCCACGGGAGGGGGCGGCGGCCGGAGAAGGGTCGTCGGCGTCAGAGCTTCTCGAGGGTCCTCCTGGCCAGGGGAGTGCACCAAAACGGTTAGTACACCGGGGAGGAGCTATGGGCGAAAGGAATTGGAGAATGGGGAAAGGAAGGGGAAATCAGCCCACGGGGTCGTCGCGGCACGGG
Organism: Dendrocalamus sinicus; assembly: GCA_036346575.1. Classification (NCBI taxonomy): domain Eukaryota; kingdom Viridiplantae; phylum Streptophyta; class Magnoliopsida; order Poales; family Poaceae; genus Dendrocalamus; species Dendrocalamus sinicus. The sequence goes on along the minus strand of CM070647.1, from coordinate 43,982,741 downwards.
GAGGACCGTGGTGGAGCTACGGTGACGAGTGCTCAATCGCGCTCGTGGAGATCCTCAGGGTGGCGGGAAGAGGTTGAGAGTGGTGGGAGGCTCGGGAAGCTAAAGAGGAGGAGGGAGCGAAGGGGGCTTTATGCCCGAGCGGAGGGGAGGGTCCTTCGGGGCGAAGGCAACGGCGCGCGCGCGGGTCAACGAGGCGGCGGGGAGTCTTCTCCGCGGGATGGAGGTGACGTCGGCTCTGCGAGGAAGTAAAAGAGGCGACGGAGCGGGGGAGCAGTGGTGGCGGCGACACGAGCGGGCGGCGCGTCGCATGGAGAGAGTGCGGTGGCTGGCGCGGTGGGGCAGCAGAGGCGGCGGCAGCGTGGCGCAAGAGTTCGCCACCTTCGGACCGGCGTGGATGGGAGGGCGCGGCGCGGGAGCATCCGAGAGGCGCAGAGGCGCGGTGCGGGCGCCGGCGCCAGCGTGCGCGAGCGCGAGCGAGTGGAGGCGGAGAGGCGGCGCCGGCGAGAGGGAAGCGGAGGGAGGCGCCAGGGAAGGAAGGGGAGCGGAAGGCGCCGGGAGGAGGGGAAAACGGAAACGGCGAGGGCGCCAACGAAGCGGGGAAAACGGAACGGCCGAAAAAGGAAAGCGCGTTCCGGCGAAACTTTCTCAAAAAGGAAAGTTTTCAAAATTCACTCAAAAATCCAGCAAAAAGCACAGAAATTTTTGGTTTGAAATTTTGGGGACTTTTCAGAACACGAGAAGAGAGCCGTCGTGTCGTATGGTTTTCGCATGACGTCGAATAATCCAGGCAAGAACGAAGAACAAGCAGAATATGACGAGAACAACTACCGAAGACGTAGCCAGGATGGCACTGCTATCATTTGTTGACGTCGTGCCTTGGTTAGCAACAGCAAGGTCGGCGGCGGCGACTCGAAGGAACATAGTAGAAGCCCCGGCGTCGCCGTCGGGGAGCTGCTGAGCGTTCCGAAGATCACCGCCCCACACCATGCAGCGATCCTCGTACGCATAGGCCATGCAAGAGAAGTTGCTCAAGCACGCCGACGCACACTCTTTGGGGTTACCTACATTAACCACCGGGAAATATAGCTGCTCGGCAGCTTGACATGTTGTACACGGAGGAACCCATCAGTTGATGCGCCGTTGCTGCAGCGCAAGCTCGTCTTCCTCGCGTAGCCGCCGCTCCAATCGTCCGCAAGCATCGGCAGTACCGCGAGCTGGCCACGTCGCACAGGCCGAAAGTACCCCGACAAGCACACGGAGTAAACGTCGCACTGCGACGTCGGGGTCGCCCAGTGCAGCACCCATTGCGGGCCAGTCGAACAGGGTGAGCTGGTCCTTGCGGGCTCATCACCAGCCTCGACACGGTCACCTGAAACGAGTACTTCACCTCCTCGACGTTGTTGACGTAGATATACGTGGACTTCGCCGACATACCCCTCTCCAGGATCGAGGTGAAGTGCTGCCCGTTCCAGGCGCCAACGTAGTGGTAGACGGTCGCGCCGTTCCGCAGGAAGGCATACTGGCCGGCCCGTACAGGTCGACCCGATGTACAATCCCGTGGATGGGTCGGTGGCGCTCCTCCATGACCGGAGCGCCTGGTATGCACCGGTGCTGTTGTTCTGTCGCATCCGGTGTAGGTTGTCCTCTTTCCTAGGTGGTTGTATGTGCCATATAAGTTGGTCAACAGAAGATTGCAGAGGTGTTGCTATAAGTAAATCAACTCGAATGGTTGGTTGAGCAACCATGATTGAGTAGATCCTTCAAGCACCATCAGAAGATAGTTTGCTATGACGCGCTCATCTCCTCTTGCTGCTCGAACCGTGGTCATGTAAATTTGAAGGAACTCGATTGGATTCTAGGACCCGTCAAATTTCTCCATGTTTACTGGGCAAAGCCGCAGTAGCCAGCGCACTACTCGGAGTTCGAGAATGAACTCCCAACATCCGGTAATGAGTTCCTGGCGCCTCCTTTACGAGAGAGGGTAATTGGCGTCATCAGGCGATCGTACTCGACGATGACTGACAGTGGATGGACTCGACCTATAGTAGGCCTTGTCCATACGAGGGTAGTACTCTTCATACTCCATTTGCTGCTACAAATTCCTTGCTCGAAGGGGTAATCAATTATCTTCTCGGTAGACCCACCAATCTAGGGTCGTTCGAGGAACTCTCCTTCGACTAGAGTTGTGGTTAGGAGACCGTCGTGATCTGTCATCATGTCGAACCGCACGGGGTGAGTTCTATGAATGACTAGACACGGTTGTACCTGTCGGACTCTCGGAGTTATGCCAGCGAGTCTGCTCAAATCTGGCTATGACGCCATGGAGTCTTCGCATGATTCCCTCAACAAAGTGGTCATAGCCTGACGTCCGAGCAAGCCCCTGGGTTGGATTCTCGAGGAAGTCGTTGATATGTTGAAGCTCTTAAGCCTCTTCTGACTGGTACTAGGCATGCTCAGACAAAGACCTTTGGGCAGCCAATCATCTCTTTTGGGCGGTCTCGAGATTCTCGATTCTGAGGCTGGTTGTGGCCGCTTTAATGGGGAGCAATTATTTCTAGATTTTCTCCCAAGCTCATCAGAGAACTGACCTGGTTTATCACCGGAGGTCTCCTCGCCATCCTCACGAGGGGTGGTAGTGTGTGACCAACAAGGAGGATCCTCAGGTCCTCTTCAGAGAGAGTGACCAAGATTACAGGGAGGGCAAAGACCTCCTGTCTAGAATCTCTACTTCTGACGGAGGACCCCTCGCTTGAAAAATGGTCCAGCAAGAGCGCATCGCGTCCTGGAGTAAACTCCGCTAGGTAGGGGAATTCCAAGTTATAACCATCTTCTGTTGGAGTTGAACCATACGAGAGTGCGGACAGACTCACAGGGAGCCCACCCGTGCTCTCTGTATGGACAACTGGAGAGTTACGATCACCAGTTGGTAATGAATTCTTGGAATGACATACTCTAGGGCTCGCTAAAACACCTGGAGTAGTCACTGGGGAGTCAAACACTTGGGGGTGGGCCCCTTGTCATGTTGCGAGTCCTGTCCATGGTCGGATTGACCCTTGCCATTCGAGAAAATTGGTTCCTCCGTGTGTCATACTGCTGCGGGGGATATCCCTCCTCAACCTTTCTCGTGGTGGGGTCTCCGAGATCCTAGGATGGATCTCCAGGGACAACCTCACCGTCAAAAGCAAGCATCATCTGCTTGTAGTTGTAGGAGGCATCTATGTCGAGATCTACATAATCGGCCAAGTCAAACCAGTTCTCCTCGTTCTACTCCCCTGCCATGAGGACATTAGAAGAAAGAGAACTTGCCGATAAGAAAATTAATAGAGTCTTGGAAGACTTTTCCCTTGGACGGCGCCAGCTGTCGGTGTTTTAATACCGATCGTATGTATGATTTGTTTGGATTCGAGGGAAACTCTAGAAGACTCGGACTATGCACATGTAGAGTAGAGACATAGGAATTTTTATACAGGTTTGGGCCTTCTCCCGGGAGAATAATAACTATACATCCTATGTGGCCATTGCTCAAAGAAATTGATTACAACTGAGAGTAATGCGAAATGCCTAAAACTATCTCCTCATCCAATGTAGTCCCCTCCTTTTTCCTCTGCCGTTAACCTTTATATAGTTGATAAAGTGATGGCCGTTGTCTTATACCAAAAGGCATCTCAACGCTTCGGGAAATAACCATCTGGTGGAAATTATTGTCAGAGAGACATGGTAGCATGTTCGTCATGCGACGGTTGTTGCCAGAGAGAGGTCGTGTGTGGTTATTACGAATAAACGCACGTTCTTACCGCTTGTTAGAGAAACTCACTATGCCATAGGTTGTTGTAAACAAGCTAGTCGAAAATAGACTAATCGTGGTAAGGTCCACGACCACAAGTTGGTCATAGGACAACTCACGACTACGTAGTCGTAGAAAAACTTACGACTAGATGGTCGCAGAAGAACTTACGACCAATGAGTGGTCGCTGAAGGATTTATGACTACCCTATGAAATCTCCTCCTTATCGATAAGGGGTATACTCGGAGAATATGATGGCGTAATAATTAGAGGATTATTATATCCTCATCGCAGGTGAACTTATAGTTTTTCATAGAACTTAATACACTAAAAAACTCTTAGGTTGGTCATATAACATAGAGTATATTGCACTTTGCATTGGGGTAGTTTGCTACTTGTTTTATTTTGCACCAAATTAAGCTAATACTTTCACTTTGCACTAGTCATGTTACTAGGCTCGAACCTGACTTGACCCTGATAGATTGGGCAGTGCTGGTAGTTGGAAGCATAGATAGAGGTTCAATTGGAGCAGGTACGGTAGGTAATCACTCATCCTATATCCTATACCTTATTTTTTCTCAGAGTCGGAGTCGGATACAGATAGTGCCAGATACAAATACGAACATGGATAGTATTTGTCACGAATACATAACGAATATGGAGCGGATTCGTTACGTTAACTATATTTCATTGGATAACACGCGAGAACAAAGATCCTAAATAATTAAATATCCACCGACAGACACACATACAAGGGATGCACATGCACAAAAATGGAAATGCACTCCATCCCTTCTCATTTTAAACCGTGGTTTTAGTAACAAACGGAATTAGTGAAAGAAGCAGGTATAGTTATCATTACAAATTTACAAGAACATTGACTAAATTTATCACCAGCTATCACGATATATACCTTTTCCGTAATCTTGCTTTCTCTTTTGCTCTGTTCTCACCACCCATAAACTTGTAAGTAGTAACAAGCAATAACAACAAGGAGTAACAACCAACAAGTAGTAATCACAAATTAAACAATATATGCCACACAGTCAGTCAGCGATACAGCAGTAACAAGCAGTTATAACAAGTCATAAGTCATAACAGCCAACAACTGATAGTCCAACAATTAGCTAACAACAACAGGCAGTACAACATTTAGCAAACTACATAAGTCATAACAGCCAACAGGCAATCCAACATTTAGCAAAAGCAAACTCGTAAGTCATAATAGCCAACAAGCAGTCCAATATTTAGCAAACAACAACAGGCACTCAAGCAGTCTAGGACTCCAGCAGCAGCAAGCAATCCCTAATCCATCAATCAATGTCAGGATCAATCCAGGTTTCATCCCACAATTAAAAGTTTAAAGATATAGTTAATCATATCAGTGATCTATATAAAATGAACAGCAACAACCAACAAGTATGATAAGAGAACTTGAAAACCTCATGCTCTATAGCCTTAGCCACCATATCCATGTCCAACTCATCCATGAGTGATGCAATCTTCTTCTCCTTGAAACCTAACATTTTATTGTGGCAGAAGAAAATTAGTAAATTGGAAATCATATGAAAATATGAACTGAATGAATCAATAATCTTTATTACTTTTTGGCCGCAGCCATCTAATCCTTGGTACAAATTAGTGCTTCGACCACCTCAGGCTCTAGTTGACTACGAAATGGATCAACAACGCATCCACTAGCTTGTATTCCACATGATTCCAAAAGGCCTTTGTACCCCTTGTGGTCTCAGCATGATCCTTGTAACTACATTTCTTGCATTTTACATAGAGTTCTTTCACTTCAATGCCATCTACTCCGGTCTTTGTCTCCCAAGTCTTTGTGAAGTACTACCAAGCCATAGAGGTAGATTTCTTTTATTTCTTCATAGGGGGCTCATTTTCTACAGTGATTTCTGCTTCATGTTCACTTGCTGCCACTTCATCACTTCCTATTGGTGCCCCTGCATTCCCGCTATGTGCATTGATACTTGCACTAAGTGGGGCAACAGAAGGTGACTCAACAGAAGGTGACTCTCCTTTGCTAGGGCAAACATTTGCACTTCTACTTCCAGTTTCCATCTTATTCACAGTAGTGACATATGCATCAGAACACATACTGAATTATGATATACATCATTCAACAGTGAACACATATGCATCAGAACATATAATAAAGTCTTCAGAGAGCATAACTTCACAAGACCATGATGTTGCTATTCTTAAATGGAGTAAGCTCAGACAGTGCATTGTATCAAGTTCACCAGGGCACAACTAAATAGCTAATTGAGGCATTCTGGTCAGAAAAGAGGGGAAGGATCCCTCATTGGTCCATTGAAGATTGTTACACAAGAAAATATTGCATGAATTTATATGCACCAAGGCATCAAACTGAATTTGAACAATGTTTTAGTAAACACAAGTGACAATCTAGTGTTGGGGAAGAATACAAAGACATAAAAGGAACATGATAAAACAAAAATACAATAGATATAAATTAATTGCAGAAGAATAATTTCTGCTAATATAGTGAAAGTAGAAAAAAAAGAAGAGAACGAAAATCGTTCCTACTCACGACAGGATAGGACATGCACGCATTGACTTTATATCGGGGAAAAAAATCCTGAATATATACGTACTCTTCCAATGCTATCTTGCACTAGATGTCTAGATTACAGCATCAAAAACTACAGTTTACATACCTGGGCGAGCGGCGACTACAAAGACGGGGGCATCAGCACACGGCGTCGGAGGCCAGAGGGGGAGGCACGAGCCGAGGGGGAAGCTCGCGGTAGAGGTCGGAGGGTGCTTGCTGGTCGGGGGGAGGGAGCTCATGCCGTAGCGGATGCCGGAGGGGAAAGCTCGTCAGCTCATGATGGAGGCCGGAGGGGGGAACTCACGCAGGTTCAGGCGATGCCACTGCGCAGCAGAACTGCAGGATGACTGGATGGAGGGAGGTGCCTGCCGGTCGCCGCCTTGCCCCAATGCTGTGGCGGCATGGCCCGTAGCCGCGTGGACTGGGGAGCGTAGTGCTACGGTTGGGGTCTTTGCGGACTATGCGTCGCTTATGCGGTGCTAGGGTAATGGGGAGCCCAATTAGTGGGCCGGCGGTTGGGCGCAGGCATTGGATGGGCCAACTCATCCATGACCATGAGTCCATGAGTGATGCACGTGGCAACGTGAGTCATTTACCGGATATACCAATTCCATTTACCGGATATTACGGAATATATTTTCGGATATTCTCTTATCCGTCGAAAACTACTCTCCCGATTCCGATATCGATTCAGAAAAATACTATCCGATACATACACCATATATGACAAAATATGCTGGTTACTGATTTTCCCCCAAATACTATCTGAAGCTGTTCGGATGGTCGGTCGGAGGTATCCGCTCCGACTACACCCCTAAACATAGATAACATAGATGCTCAGGATGATATCTACAATTATTATCTACAATTTCTCCGAACTTAAAAGAGACCTTATTTACATCTTAATGTTGCATGCATACAGAGAACAAGTTCACCATGATGGACATCACTGATAGATTGATAGGATCCAGCGTGAACTTCCACCTCAGGACCAAACGGTTTGGAGCCCAAGTAAACTAGCCGGTGGAGAGTGGAGCTTCATTTTAGTTATCCTAGTGTGAAGTGAAAATATTAGATTAAGCTGGTGCAAACTAAAATAAATAATCCGGTGTAAAGTATAATTTACCTTATAAAATAATGGGTGTTGATAAACATCATTGGATGTTTTCTTTCTAACTATCATCCAAATTTACAATCATTGAATTAGAGATCCAATGGCTATAAATTCTTCCCCACCCTTTCCAAAAGAATCTCTCTCTCCTAAAAAAAATCTCCCCCTCCAAAAAAAGGTCGTTGGATTTCTAATCTAACGGTCTCAAATCTGGATGATAGTTAGAAAGAAAATATCCGGATGATACCTAACACACCCTAAAATAATTGTAAGATTAGTCATAAGAATTACTTACATAGAATTATTTATATTTCTTTATATTTTCCTTTAGTATTTTGGATAATGCTGAGAACGTCACGTGGTAACGGAGCGACCGAGCGGGTAGTACCCTGTTTTGCGAAACGGGGGCTTCACCGTAGACCGACCAGTCCAATGCACAAGTACAAAAACAAAACAAAACAAAACAAAACAAAAGGCCATCTCTGCTCGGGCGGACGCGCCGTGACCCACCACCACCCTCCCTTCGGCGAGTCCGGCTGCGACAGCATAGAAAATCGCCGCGTCGTCAGGGGCAATCCACGGCGACCCTTGACTTCCCCTTCCTCTTCCACAGAACCAGACCAATCCGCTGATCCGAACCGCCGAATCCTCACCCTCCCGATCCGGCGACGATGGAGGGCGGCGGCGACGCCTTCGGGTCCTCGACGGCGCCGCTGGCCTGGCACGACTTCCTCGAGCGCATGCGCCAGCCCTCCGCCGCCGAGTTCGTCAAGTCCATCAAGGGGTTAGCTCCGCCCCCCTCCCTGCTTCCCCTAAATTCCGTGCTAGGCATATGCTAGATTGACTCCGTGGTGTAGGGATCTGAGATGGAGCTTACTGCGATTGGTTCGTCCTGCGCGATGCGCGTAGGCTCAATTAGTGTAATGTGAGATGAGAGGTTTTGCAGCCGTAGTCGGGATTTGGGACGCTTTGAGCGCAGATCGAAGGGGATTCTGTTGCTGTGACCTTCAGGATGCCAACTCATGGTGTTAGCTAGCTGATGGGGCCAATCGCTGTGCCAGTTTGTTTGGAGAGCTTAACCTAGGGTTGCTGTTTGGCTCTTATCACATCTGGTGACTGCTAACCATCGTTTCTGTAGTTTCAAGCTGGGGTTTAATGGCATTCCTATTTGCCCTGTCTTTGCCTACTCTACTTGGATGGATGCCTTACAGCATGATATTGATATATTGGGCAATGTGACAAAGTGATACATGAGGGTTTTTCATCTGTAGAGGAAACTTGCGTGATCAGTGTGTGCCCCTTGCTAGGTTTATGCTTCAGCTTAGGCAGATGGTCACTAGGTTTGAGTAAAATATCAACTTTGGGTGCAGTGCTTAGCATTTAATGTGCTTATTTAATCGTTAGTTTCAAGATAATTCTCTGGTGCCAATTGAGAGATAAGAGGATGGCTTGGATTTATCTATAATGCTTGTTATAAATAGCGATCGAGGTTGAATCCTGAGCTTCAATCGTTGCAAGGACAGCATAGTCAAATATTGAGCAATATCTTTTTTCCATATGTTGCCAATAAGACTAGCAGCCCATCGTGAATTAGTGCTCTGTGAACTCGTGAGATTACTTGGTTCTTCTAATGTTGGAGTATACTGTGGATATGCCTCTTCTTTTTGTTAATTAACTAGAGTCAATACCATTGATTAATTAATACTTGACATTTATGTAGGTTTTCGTAAAAAAAGGCAACATTAATGTAGTTATTTTTCACATATACAGCTTTATCGTAACGTTTTCAAACAGAGCTCCTGATCCAGAGAGAGATAGTGCAGCTGTTCAAGAGTTCCTGGAAAATATGGAAGGTGCTTTCAGAGCCCACACTCCTTGGGCTGGCAGTTCTGAAGAAGAACTAGAGAGTGCCGGTGAGGTAATTTTCTTGTTCTGTGGTACTGTTAATAATACTGTATATCTAGAGAGATGAGGATCAACATTGCATATGCAAGCTCTATCTCAGGGGCGGAGGTAGGTAGTTGACAGTGGGTGCGGCCGCACCCACGTGAAAATCGGAAATCAGTGCTAACCTCTAAACTTTCACCTCTTTTGCACCCCCCAAGTCCAAAGTCATGCACCCAGGCCGGGGGTGCTGATTGCTCAATTAAGTTATATTATTGCTTAAACATTGTATGTATGTATACATATATATGGCATGAAGAAAGTGCCGCACCCCCCTCAATTTTTCTCTAGCTCCGCCCCTGCTCTATCTTCATATTGATTAGCTGATTGCAAATTTTCTAAAGTCATCTTATCTGTGTTTTAGCTTGACGCACTGACTGATAAGAAATTTATGATCTTTCTATAAATGAAAGACACAATATTCTTTCATCTGGGATTTTAATTGATGCCATTTAAGTATCTGATTCAATTTTGGACCCACGGCCGTTGCCGTCGCCGACCTCAGTCGCGGCCGCCAACGCCGCTGAGGCTCCTTTGCCCGCGCGCCGCCACCGCTCGGGCCATCTCGCCGCGCACCATCGCCGGTCCGCTCCGGCCGCCGCTCTGCCGCCGCCGCCGCCGCCCGAACGCGCGCTGCTGCGCCCTCAGTCGACGCGTCCGACCGATGCGGTCGTGGGGGTGTCGGTCGGTTTTAAACCGACCGTCATTATATTCCCGAAGGCGTTACACTTCGTCTAGCCTTGTTCCGCGTGGATCTGGCCGCCCGTCTCCATCCGCTGCAGCATCCTGCCACCGTTCGTCTTCTACATCGGCGTTGAAGGTCTTCCATTGGCCGCCGTCTAGCAGCTCGAGGACGAGCTGCATGTCCAGGAGGGGTGTAGTGTTATAGGCGTGGGCCTTGGGCCCAGCCGGGTTATTATTAGGAATTAGAGATTGGTTTCTATTTGAGTTAGAGATTAGTTTCCTTGTGTTAGAGATATAATTAGAGATATGATATTAGTTACTATATCTGTTAGAGATATGATTGGGATTAGATTCCATCTGTTAGGGGGAGCCGTCTATATAAGAGGGCTACCACATGCAATTGTAATGAAGCAGAGTAATAACAAAGTCTTCCTAGTCTATAGTCTCTCCTCTCTCCCTATGCCGACGCCATCCGGCCATCTTCTTGTTGGTGTTTACCCGTTATGAACTAAGGTTCATAACACTTTTTGACATGGTTGGACTAAGACCTTGACTAATTTTATTTGACAGTATGATGAACTAGATATCATTTTATTTTGATGATGAACAATTTTTTTAGCTTAGGCTTTACAATTTAAATATGTCGACTCTTTAAGAACATCGAGAATTTTGGTAATTCCTTCCTTCTGAATAGAACAACATTTGATGTCAAAACTTCACTTGAGCTGTGAAATTTTACAAAATTCATGTGCTAGTATTATTTGATTAAGACTAGCATTGTTAACTGTTACATGCCAAGTATTAATCTATTCTACTACTAGTTGTGCTGCTGTTCTAATAATATGCAGTTGAAACCCAATGCGGTAAATATTATCTCAAGGTGAATTCTTTTTTGTTACTAATTACTCTAGAACTTTACATACTAATAGTTTTGTCTTTCATCCTGTTATATGCCGTACATTCCTTGTATGTCTGGACTCTGTTTATACTTTCTGGTGTATAACAATATTTGGCTTGGCTTGTTCTGTGCTTTTAGGGCCTTGAGAAATATGTTATGACAAAGCTGTTTAATCGGGTATTTGCTTCGGTCCCAGAAGATGTGAAGAGTGATGAAGAACTTTTTGAAAAGATGTCTTTGCTACAGCAGTTTATAAGGCCTGTAAACTTGGATATAAAACCAGAATATCAGAATGAGACATCATGGCTGGTATGGAAGTTAACTTCCTCTCTTACGTCAAAATTTTGGATTTCGGGGGATGTGTTGCAGCACGATGAAAATTTTCAAGCTGAAATTGAGCTACGATAACATTTTACTTGCATCTTGGATTAAACCTGTTGGACCTGTCTACGTGAAATGTGTTTGTAAACTATGATGCTAACATTTGAATTGAATGTCACTCTGCCCACTTATTACACTTGCCATTTCACATTTATCACCTAATGACATCTTTCGAGTAGCATGCATAACACTGGCTCACTCTTCATATAGATATTCTTCACTAACATTTGTTCTTTTTTGTGTGTGTGTGTGTACAGCTTGCACAGAAGGAGCTGCAGAAGATAAACATGTATAAGGCTCCAAGGGATAAGCTTGCTTGCATCCTGAACTGCTGTAAAGTCATCAATAACTTACTTCTGAATGCTTCAATTGTATCAAATGAAAACCCCCCTGGAGCTGATGAATTCCTTCCGGTCCTCATTTATGTCACCATAAAGGTATGGTTCTCTGCTTGTACAAGTACAGGTTGATGGTTGGTGATAGTTTATTTTATTAGGAAGCCTGTCTTCGGAAATGAAATATCCGTTGTTAACATTATTATGTTTAGTTGTTAGTGCTGCGTTGAAGGAAGAAAATTTGCCCCCTTTGACATGGAACCGACAAAGTGTCAACTTGCCCACATGGTATTGACAATTTGGTAGATCTGGCTTGACTTTGATATATGTTGGAAAAGTATAAGCAAAGTGTTGGTGTGATGGTATCTAATGTTTTGGACACGTCACACATGGCATGCCCCTCAGTAGAGGTGTCAGTGCACTGTGCAGCCTAGCTTTGCCGTTGCTCTTCATTGCTTTTTGTTCTTACATTGTACCTATTTATTCTGATACGGTCTTCATATTTTTCAACCTAATAGCAAGCTTGTGTTGTAGTGTGTTCGTTTGCTTAAAACAGTAATTACTAATTGGCAAAGATGCCCTTGTGCCATGATTCTGTTGCTTGATTAATCTTTTTATCTGGGCTACAGTGTTATGATTCTTTGTTGTGGGCTTCAAAAATTGATGTGTAGATAGTTTTATGTGATTTATATTAAAATTTAGGTAGCCAACAGAAATTAAGCAGCTGTCGTTCTTAATGCAGGCTAATCCTTCACAGTTGCACTCAAATCTATTATACATACAGAGATATAGACGCCAATCACGACTGGTGTCAGAGGCTCAATATTTTTTTACAAACATCCTATCTGCTGAGTCTTTCATCTGGAACATTGATGCGGAATCATTATCCATGGATGAACTAGATTTCCAAAAGAAGATGGATTGGGCAAAGGAACGCTTGTTGGGATTATCAGCTGGCTCAGAAAACCAGGATAATCAAGCCGATCTTGATGTGCGGGAGCATAGATCACAAACACTGAAAGCTAATGGGAGTTCTGATGTCAACCTATCTTTGAAAGATAATGTCCAGGGCCCAGGTCAGCACATGAAAAGTGACAGTGATGTGAATGGTAAACCGGTGGAGAGGGTGCAATCTATTTCTGATTTAGAGAAGAAAGGAGCCACTGAGCTTCTCAAGGATGATGACCTGAACAAAAAATTCCAGGAGTACCCATTCCTATTTGCCCGTGCTGGTGATCTGACAGTTGCTGATGTAGAAAACCTTTTGAACTCTTACAAGCAACTAGTACTTAGGTATGTAGCACTTTCACAAGGGATGGGTGTCAGCCCTGAAACCCCTCTTGTTCAGAGCATGGAAACAACATCTGATCTTCTGGTTTCTGAGGAGCCTGAGAATGTGAAGAACGTGGTAAAGTATAACAAGAGCAGTAGAGGAAGTAGCGAGACTTCTGATGACATTAAAAATGAAAAGACTTCTGATCACATTAAAAATGAAACTCCTGATTCAGAAGTAGGCAACACTAGTACCCTACAGACTGCGGATGATCCAACTGATCATCAGAAGACACTTAAGGATGAAGCACCAGATCAGCCAGAGCATGCATGAATTGCTGATCAAGTCTGGTTGAACGGGCGAAATTCAGGGAAAACATTGCCTTCTGCAGTTCATTCTTATGCCAAGAGGTGACAACCGGTCACAAAACAGAAAAGCATATTTTCCCTGAGCAGAAATGCTGCGGCTCTTGAAGCCACAGATGTACAGGCATGAAACTAGAATGCAGAGATTTAGCATTGAGGAAGATCAAAATTCATTCTGCTGAAGCACTATCTGGAGCCAAACGTTTGTTCATTGATCCTTGGTTCTTGACTTTGTTGTAAGTTTGATTCTGCCGTGAACACATTTCTTTTGCGAACTATTACTATGCAACTAGAATCTCCATAAGTGAAGCTAGTATTCGTGCCAAAAAGTATATTCAGAGGAAACGACATGAAAGTTGTATGAGCTATGTTGTTTCTTAATTTGCGCATCCACCCCAATTATGTCAGTCCGTGGGTTGACCATTTTTCTTTCGAAGAAAACCATTCTCATCCTTTTGACGATTTTCCGATAAACAATAACACTTGTTTGATTCGGTTATGGATATGAACCAAGTACCCGGTGGAAGACACAGAATGAGTTATTCAGGTGTCTTTTCTTGTTGCTATCTAATTTCACTTGTATGAATTATTTAAGTCGAGTTTTGAGGTGTCTTCAGTAACTTTGTGGGCTTCAATGGACATTAATTTTGGGGAACTATATACTTCTCGTGTCGATTCCGATCAAGCATATTAGAGATCTACAATTAGAACTATTGAGATCTGCAAAAGGTTTCTGGCATTATTTTGCTCTTTGGCTTGTTTTTCCCTAAATATTTTTAAAGAAAGGCAACAGGCTACTAGTTTTGATTCGATAAAAGAAGTTGAAAGTATACGTGTGATCAGGTTGAGTTGTCCAGAACATGCATGCTTGTCTGTGTCCCCGATTTGCTGCGAGGTCAACTTATTTACCACTCGATTAAAGACATAGAATGGACACGTCCTGGTTGTTCAAAGTTTTACCACTGCTTCCTTGCACACTGCAGGTACTGAGTTACCATGCTTAAAAAAAGCGACAACGGTGTGAACAGATTGGAAATCATTAACTAGGCGCACGTACGAAAGCATGAAACCTAAATGTCCCGTTCGGAATGCGAGAATATTTCTCGATTTCTATAAGAATTGAGTTGTTTTTTGTGAAGTTTCTGTAAAGTTTACGGAGAAGAACGGGAAAACAACGGGCCGGTGCGCTAGAATCTAGCTGTAGATCGAAACCAGTGTATGTATTCACCTTTACAACACCAAAAACTATGGCAGAGCAGTACAGCTAGTTAGCCTGCAGGCTGCTTAAACACGAAGCCTCTGCAGGAGACACAAAGCGCGTCCTCCCGAGCGCTTTCTGATTAAATTAACTAAGCAGGAGAATAATTAAAACAAGACGTAGCAAATCCAACCAGTATCCAATGCTCGCCCGATCTCAGTCACTCATCAATCCTTACAGTGTAGTACGCACTACTAGGTAAATTCATCTTATGATCTTATAGGGAAAAAACACAGGAAAGAATCTATGGAAGAAGCCATGGCCGAAACCAGGCTAGAGAGAGAATTCATGTAAGGACCTAGCTTGCAATGCTCAAAAGGAGAAGAAAAAGAAAAAAAAAATCAGTGGAAACATGCATGCATGGATCACAGGATCAGTGTTGATCTGTCCAGTGCAGTGTGCTCGATCTCCTAGAAGAAGCTCCACAGCCTCATGAGCTCACCGTCCTCCTCGGGCTCCTCCCACGACGACGAGAACGGCGTGGCGCTGCCGGCCATTACATCCATGAACTTGGGCGACAAGAACGCGTCCGGCTCGGTCCACAGTTCCTCCACCTCGGGCAGCGTCGCGTGCTCCTGGACGCCACAGCTCCCCAGCGTCGACAGCGAGGCCGACGTCGGCGCCGTTGCCTCGGCGCTGAAAGAGCAGCTGTCGTCGACGACGCTGGCGAAGATCCCAGCGTCGAATGCCGTGGCGGCCGCCGCGGCGACGCGCTGGATGGACCTCGGGGACATGTCGGGCGCCACCGAGTCCGAGTGGAGATTATCTACGGGGTAAGACGAGGAGGGGAAGTTGAGGACGGCGTCGGAGCCCTTGAGGCAGAGCAGGGCGGCGTCGTAGGCACGCGCGGCGGCCTCGGGGGTAGCGTAGGAACCGAGCCAGATCCGGCGCTTCTGGTGCGGCGCCCTGATCTCCGACACCCACGACCCCCAGCTCCGCATCCGCACTCCCTTGTACTGCCTCAACATCGTCTTGCTACTGCCGCTGCACGACGCGGCCGCATTACTCGCCGCGCCACCACGACCACCGCTCTCCGGCTTGGTCGCGCGCGCGTCCGAGACGGCAGTCGCGGCGGCGATGTACTTGCTCGGGTTCTTGACCATTATATGATACGCACTACCGCGCGCTCGCTCGCTTAGATCTCTCTGGGCAGGGAGAGCGACGATTTATAGTGCAGTGGAGACTGGACTCTTGTGGAAAAGGACTGTGCAGTGTACAAACTAGGGCTGGAAAAGTAACTTGGCACTTGCGAGCCGGCTTAGCTCGGACTGGTGACTTTTTAAATCGAGCCAAGCCCACTGTCTAGCTCACTAGAAAAATGAGCCGAGCTTGTGAGCCGGTTACACGGCTCGTGTGGTCATGCTGTGCCACCGGCTCACGAAGGCCCAGTGGCCAATCGGCACAGTCGCATGCGCTATATTCCTCCCATGCCTATCCGATCGATCCCCATTCCCCAATCATGAACTCCTCCTCTCTCCGCCCGTCTTCCCGAATCCCTAATCCTCCTCTCTTGTTGATGACTTGGCCGCCACCGCAAGCCCGTCCATTGTGCCACCGCGCCCCTATTAGGTTGTTTTGGTAATTTCCTTCATTTTTGGATTAAGGAAATAAAGGGAAAACAAAATCGCTAGTGGGGCCCACTTGTAAGAGAGGGAAGAAGAAGAGATAAGGCTGCGTGAGCCGAATTAGATCTGGAGGCTTGCCTTATCCTCTCTGTTCCCTGATCTCTCGGGCGAAAGGCTTAGCACTGCCCTTCCTTTGCGCCGCCAAATCTTTACTAGTGCGTTTTGGCCTCTTTGGCCTTTAAAATCCAGATGGGAGAGTTTAGGGAAAGCGATAGAACTCAAGAGCTCACCACACGATCCAAAGCTTCCAGTGGGGATTTGGTTTTTGGGAGGGTTTGGCAGCTTTGCTTTTGCAAGCTCGCCGGGCTGTGGCGTTCTTGTTCTCTGCTACTCGGAGAGCCAGGCTTTATGCCGTGCGGTTTTTTACTGGTTTCTGGGTGTGGCATCTATTGTGTGCTGTGTGACCAGTTCATACACTTCCTGTAGGCTTTGTGCAGCAACTCCTGCATCTCGACTTCATGATTTGGTAAGCGCCAGATTGTGAAGTTGGGCATTGTATCTCCATGAACCTCTCTGATGATATCTTGGCATAACGACAGTGATTGGTATTCGAGGACATTGTCCTTGTGACGAGCCTTGCCCTGTTAGCCTTCTCTTGGATTGCCATCGCCCAGTGAGCTTTTCTTTACATTCTATTGTTCCTATAGTGCATAATTTTGTCGTGTAAATATAATTTTAGTTTATTATATCTGAAATCTGTGAGTAGTACTAGCATTGGAGGATTTTGCATGGTAGTTTATGGGCTTTGTGATTTCTCAGTGATGAAATTGGTCAAAGTGATGTTCATATGACAATTTGTCAATTCCATTCTATTATTAAATTGAAACAATTCTAAACAGCCTTGGTAGAGCAATTTACTTGTGTTAACTAGTGCTGCTATTTGTTAGTAGTTCACTGTTAATGTTCATTGCTAATTGTCTTTAGAATCAGTAATATTAATTGACCTCAAAGTGTGATTTATTAGCTAGAAATTGTCACATAGCTTAGTGATCAATTAGACCCTAGTGGCAAGGAGGCCTTGCGGCAGCAGGAGCAACCTGACACCTGATAGCAAATTAACTTATGCAATTTGTGCATTATGCAAACCATTGTTGCCCACTTTCTTGTTCAGTCTAGCATACTGTCCTCTAAAAATGACTTGAATTCTTTATCTGTGTTAAGCGATAATAGGTTAATCTTCATGTCATTCTATTGTTGTTGGCTGTATGTCTTACTGTCATATTTTATCTTTGAAATTAAACTGAAAATATTGCTAAAACTGCTTAATTTTCAACAGCCCCGTCCTTCCCTTGGCTTGCCCCCTGCCCGTCCTCCCGATTTCCACAAGTTGGCCAACATTGGCCCACCGTAGACCCATCCACCACGTCACCGTGCATCATCCTCCCCGTCCCATCCTCTCCCTGGATTGCCCCCGCACCTCCACCCCGCCTTGTGCTCCCCTCATCCTCGAACTGATGTGCATGGATCCGTAACGAAGTATGGCATCTCATGTATGAGGGAACAAGTTGGTTGACATCGGGGCCTCTGCGTTGGCACTAGCGGCTGAGCGTGCATCCGGTCAATGCCTCATTATCTCCCAGAATTGTAAAGAGCATTTAATTTGTAAAAAAATAACATTTATATAATTTTCATAACAGTAGATTAAATCTATTCGTAGCCCTCAGCGGCTAAGAACATCACACAATTCCCACTTATGGCCATGACACATGATTAGACGTTCATGCTATCCCATATGTTTAGTGAAACATTTTTGAAAAAGGAAAACTATACCCATTGGGGCTGCATCCAAGCATGCTCATGACCACGAGCATGACTATTTAAATAGTTTTTAACACTTTGTAGAGGTTGTATTATTTTACCCACATGAGATAATCAATTACACTGTCGGTAATTTCACACTTTCTTTGGCGTGTGATGAAAGTTGATTATCATATAGCCTTTATGTTATATAGGGCTGTAAACGAGCCGAGCTCGAGCGAGCTTGGCCTTCCAGGCTCGAGCTCGGTAGAAGCTCAAGCTGAGCTCGAGTTGGGGTCCGAGCTTGAACCTGGGCTCGAGCTCAGCTCGGCCTAAGCTCGAGTAGGCTCGAGCTTGGCTTGTTGAAGCTCGATAACAATTAAAATAATTTATTATGCACTATTTTTCAATAATAAGAAAATTTTATGTTCGAGCTCGGCTCTAGTAAACTCGATAGCAATCAAAATAATTCAAATACACACTAATTTTCAATAATAAGATAAGCTCGAGCTCGAGTTCGGCTCGAGTAAGCTCGGTAAAAATTAATATGTATTACTATTTAAGCTCGAATCGGGGCTCGCAAATTATTCGAGCTCGGCTCGGTGAAGCTCGCGAGCTCGAGATCAAGCTCGAGTTCGGCTCGTTTAAAGTTAGAATCGAGCTCGAATCAAGCCTAGAACGAGCCGAATTCGAGTAGCTCGCGAGCTTCGAGCTTTTTTTACAGCCCTGATGTTATATAGTCCTAACCTTACACTAGCCTGATGAATGGACAAACCCTCATTGGGTGCTCCAAGTGAGCTGAATGACAGACCCTCACATCTGCTTGTATGGTGTCACTTAGATATGTGGCAATAGCGTTCGGTCCTTAATTGACCTAGGCAAGAATCTCCCACTATATGTATGCGAGGTTCCTCCTCACATTTGATAGCTTATCATATAACTCGCTCGTATCCAAAATCTAGGTTTTCATTTTGTTTTATACCAAACTAATGGAGGTTCCTCCTCTGGATAAACATTTGAAATCACCCATATCCATATGCAAATTTTTCCGAAATACCAAACTTAGTGAAAGCTATTATGTGGCTAAGCATCTACACTATATACTCAAAGTATTATTCCCAATTTAACAGTATATATTATCTAAACCATGTCCTAAGGGTTACAATAGTGAGGGTATCAGATTTTCAAGGAGGTTCAATGCATACACGTGGTTCTAATTACCATTACCCAAGTGTAGCAGTTTTAATGGAACATACATGTATGCATAATAGAGTTTACAAACAATGTACAATAATTGAAATAATAGGTTCAACATGGTCAAAGGGGGTGCTTGCTTTGCTTAAATTATCATGTTCTTGATCTTACTCAAAACCTTCTCAGTCAATGATCTTAAAGCTATTGATCTTTGTCTTTGTCTTGATCTTGCTTGAGTTGGCGCTCCTTCGGGATTTCAACTTCTAATTACATGAGAAGCTATTAAAAGACCAAATAAATTCAAAGGATTGCAAAAGATTCAAATAAATTCAATGTAAGGGAATGTTTAGAGGGTGATAGATATTTGACATAGCCAAATGGAGTTTGAGGGGATGCGGGCAAGCTTTGCTACGAGGGAGAACAAAGATGGATTAAAGGTGAAGGAATATTCAAAGGAATATTCTACTTCTTAACTCAAAGAGGGCTAGGAATAGCCGATCGCACAGTACTCTAGCTTGGTTTGAATTATCTCTTCTCAGTTGGTATAGTATTCTATACGACTACTAACGTTCTTCAGCCGCTACAGTGCTCTTCCTACTTCTAGCGTTCCTCGGCCGCTACTCAATTCTATCTACGACTACTAAAGCCTACGATAGTGGTAGCTATCAACCCACGACCATTGTAGCTTACAGCCTTACAACCATTGTGGCTGTCGACCTTATGAGTATGACTTAAGAATTCTTTGATACTCAGACGTTCTGCCCACTACAGTACTTGGACACTCCGTCTACCAACTACTGACCATGGCACTTCAACCACACATGTCTTCGACCACGTTGATCCTTCCATAACTTTGGTCATACCACTCACACAGAGCTAGTATTGCCGGTCTTCAACCATGCAGGTCTTCCGGGTACCAATTGGGTACTGTAGCTTACGACTATCGACCAGGTACTATATCTTATGACTACCGACCAGGTACTGTAGCTTATGACTATTGACCAGGTATTGTAGCTTACGACTACTGATCGGGTACTATAACTTACGATTACTAACTAGATTCTATAGGTTTCAACTGCCGACTACCGACTAGATTCTATAGTTTCTGACTACTGACCGGGTTCTGTAACTTACGACTACCAACCAGATTCTACAACTTACGCCTACCGACTTGGTACTATAACTTACATGTACCGACTAGGTACTGTAACTTACGACTATAGACTACCGTTCTATAAGTTTCGACTACCGACTGCCAACTAGGTTCTGTAGTTTTCGACCATCGACCGGGTTCTGTAACTTACAACTACTGACCGGGTTCTATAAGTTTTGAATACCAACTAGGTTCTATAGTTTTCAACTATCGACTATTGACTAGGTTTTGTAGTTTTTGACTACTGACTACCGGCTAGGTTTTGTACGTTTTGACTACCAACTTTTGACTAGGTTCTGTAGTTTCAACTTCTAATACTCTTCGGCTGCTTCAATCGAAGGTCACGACTATGGTTAGCGGTTGAAGATTATGAGTCCAATTGCAGATGAAGGTTTTGACACCGGCAACGGTCAAAGATCTTGACCACGGTAGCGGTCAAAGATCTCAACAACGGTAGTGGTCGAAGAGTTCGACAACGGTAGCAGTCGAAGAGTTCGACGCCAGCAACGGTCGAAGAGTTCAACACTGGTTGTGGTCGAAGAGTTCGACACTGGCGGTAGTTGAAGATTTCGACACAGGTAGCAGTCAAAGAGTTCGACACTGGCTGTAGTCAAAGAGTTCAACTATGATAGCGATCGAAGATTTTGACATCGGCTGCGGTCAAAGATTTTGACAATGACAGCGGTCGAATATCTCAACTATGATTGCGGTCAAAGAATTCGACAATGACAGCAGTCGAAGAATTCGACACCAGCAGTGGTCAAAAATTTTGACACCGGCTGCGGTCAAAAATTTTAACTACGGCTGTGGTCGAAGATTTTGACTATGGCAGCGGTCAAAGATTTTGACTATGGCTGCGGTCGAAGAGTTCAACTATGGTTGCTACGGTTGTCTTCTCAACTTCAGCTACTATAGTTTCCTTTTTGAGTTCGACTACTTTAGATTTCTTTTTGACTACGACTGCTTTAGTTCCCTTTTAACTTCGATTACTTTAGTTCTCTTTTCGACTTTGATTGCTTTTATTTCTTTTATTTACTTTGACCACTACGGTACTCCTATCTATCAAGAGAGCCACGACTCATCGCAAATGAGGGACTCCTCGGCGGACGGGGCGTGAGCTAAAACAAAGCCGGGGCCTTGGCCTACATGCCCTAGAATTTAGGATGCGTCAGCAATGCTCAATCTCAACACAGTTTTGTCCGTTAAGATTTCACAATTGAGTAGGCTAACCACCTAGTCGAACAGATCCCTCTTACTCCCCATTGCCGACACCCACTGACATACCGATGGCGAAATCAAAATTAAAATATTATAAATTAATTAGTCAAATTCATCCCATACTGGACATACGGTTATACGACAAGGCTTAGATCAATGGCGCACAAAGTTAAGTCCTTAGAGATTACCCAAGCGAGACATCAATATTCCAAGAAGTGCTAACCATACCTTCCCCCTTTACTGTACGATCACTCGTTCAAGTGAAAACCATTTTGTATAACTAACACCAATGACATTACCTATGTCATGACATTGTAATTTTATAATTGTGCCTAACCACCATGATTTAATATCTCATTAAATCAAAATTAATTAGTTAATTCACATGTGATGATGAGCTCAAGGTACTACAAGCATTGCTAAACATATTAAACATACAACCCATGTGATAACTAGTATTGCATCAAATTGGACACTAACTACCAGGCATAAATATTTGTATTAAAAATAGCAATGTACGATAATTTAAAACAAAATAATAGATAGATGATTTGAAAATTAGGTTCAATATGATCAAAGGATATGACTTGCCTTGGCCTTACTCAGTTACCACTCTTGGTCTTCAGATTCTGCTTCTGCTCCTTCGAAGACGTTATCTAGCAGGAGAGAAAGGAATGAAGCACAAATAAAATCAAATATAATTCAAATGAACTCTAAATAATTTAAAAATAGAACCAAAAGATATAGCTCAATTTTAGATAAATTTAGAAAAAATAATCGAGTCAATCGGAATGAGGATGCAGAAGAACAGGCTCTTGGAAAATTAATTGGTTGAGAAAATACTGGAAATTGAAAAGGTTACTGTGCTATGAACCAATTGCATAGAATAGAACGGTCTACGATGGACTCGGCTCATAGAACAGTGCATGTGCTAGCGAGTTTGCTGACATGGCACCTAGGGCTTACGTGGCATGACACATGGCACTGACATGTGGCACTATGGCTGAGGTGGCAGGGTGATGTGGTAGCTGATGTGGCTTGGACACATGGCTTAGGTGGCTGATGAGGCATGACACATAGCTGACACGTTGGATTAGGTTTGACGTGGCTTGCTTGCGTGGACGCTTGCATGGCTCGGCTCATAGGTCTACGGCTCGGCTCATGATGAACTGGGTCCACGAACAAGCTGAAAGGAAATCGGGTGTGGGTACGAGATGATGTCATGGATGTCGTTTGCTGGCACGCAAACCGAGCCACTCCCTTTCAATCGACCCCATGCATGAAGTTATCATCTATAAGTAATAAAGATATCATCTACAATTCTTGAAGTTACTAACAATTATCACGTGCATTAAACCCGCTGTTAGATCCAGGAGACCGACTAGAGGGGGTGAATAGGTGGTCTAAAAAATTCTTCTCTAATTAATTATTAATTTCTATTTGCCTAAACCAAACAAATAATGCAAAACTTTAACTCAAAAAATTTTATCACAAATAACACCTAAAACAACCGGGCTCACCTAAGTGCACCAATAAGATAAGCTTATGTCAATGTAAGCAATTCCAGAATGACAAGCAATTAATTTAATTCTATGAATGTAAATTGCTTGAATGTAACTTGAGTACAAGAAAACAAAACACAATTGACATTGTTACTTTTTACGATAGTGATCGGAGACTTGCCGGTCTCCCCAAGTTCACGTTGAGGTTAGCCTAAATGAATTGGATTAGCTCCACGAATTAAGCTGAAACACCTCAATCCACTAAGATTGCTCTTCCTCCACTCTGGAGATGGCGAGCACCACACCACTCATGATTCGCTGGGCCTCCTCACAGGCTTCTTGAGAAGATCACCACACACGACTTCTCCAACGCCATCTAAGAGTTGGTAAACTCCAATAGTAATAAGTCAAGCCCCTTACTTGACTCTCACCGCGTGCAACGAATACACATGTAATCTAGAACCTTCCTTCTTACTCATATGGTGCAATACATGCTCAATTGAGAGAATGACCTCACACTAGCTCATGAGAGTGAAATGGAGTGAAGCATTACTCTATTCATCCGGCCATGAGAGGGTATATATAACCCACACATCGAAACTAGCCGTTGGGACAGAAAAATAGGATTTCGAGAAGTACCGCAGGTACACAACCGGTACTTTCACTCTCCTTAGCAACGATAAGAAAACTAGCCATTGCAGGCAAATCCGATATTTTCAATGTGCAAAGTCTAGTACTACCAATCATCAGAAGTACCGCAGCAATCATGCGGAACTACTGATTTCCTCGGTGACGAGAAGACTCCACACAGGTGTCTCTTTGTAAAAAATATACCGCTACACAAGCCGGTTGTTTTGCAAATCAGAAGTACCACTTATACAAAGCTGGTAGTACTGCTTGCTGATCGAACCGCTCACATAGAGCCGATCGGACCACTCACACAGAGCTGGTCGAAAGTACCGATCATCAACTACACTGGTCCCTGACCACGTCGGATGGTTCGACCACTCAGGTCTCCAACCACGTTGATCTCTGACCACGTTGTCTGGTTCAACCACACAGGTCTCCTACTAGCTAGTCTCTGACCACACAGGTCGATCATGTCAGTCTTCGATCACACAGATCTCTGACCACTATGTTGATCTTCGACCACGTTGTTTTAATCACGTCAATTCGACCATGTCGATTTCGACCACACAAGTCTTGACCACGTCAGTTTTGACCACATCGATTTCGACAACACAGGTCTCGACCACGTCAGTTTCAACCACATCGATTTTGACCACGCTGATTCCGACCACACTGGTCTCGACCACATAAATTTTTACCATGTCGATTCCGACCACACTGGTTTGACCATACAGGTTTCGACCATGCTGGTTTCAATCACACAGCTCTTGACCACGTCGGTTCCAACTACACTGGTTTCGATCATACAAATCTCAACCACGCTGGTTTCAATCACACAGATCTCGACCACGTTAGTTCTGACCACACTGGTTTCGATCACACAGATCTCGACCACGTTGGTTTCAACCACTTCGATCTTCGACCACACAAGTTATCGGCCATGTCGATCTTTGAACTTGCTGGTTCGACGACGTTGGCTCGACCATGCTAGTTCTCGACCACATTGATCTTTGACCACAATGGTTCTCGACCACATAGGTCTTCCAACTACCAACAGACACGGTAGTTTCGTGATTACAACGTCAGTAATTCCGTTCAGCAATAGTATCGTAGAATACACTGTAGTAGTTCTGATTTCCCTGGAAAGTGCATATACTTCAATATATTTTGCAAAACACATTTGCAAACTACAGCATCATACACACAAGGATTATCCATGATTCCCAACAAGTTGCAAAACATGGACTCATACTACGCATTTGCAAACTTCAATAGATTTGGCAAAATGTATTTGCAAATATAAGCATCATACTACAAAGAATGGAAACATGGACTTCAAATACTTGCAAAATGTATTTGCAATGTATAGTCCCATGTTAAAAGGATTCAACACATGAGCCATAACTATTTGCAAAACGCATTGGCAAATATAAGTCTCATGCCAAGGAGAGCTGAAGCAAATGAGGTTGAGCTATCAACACATGATGAGACTCAAACTACTAGATATGACCACTCTTAATAATACGACAACCTATACTAGCAATTCGGTCTTCTAACCAAACACCAAGACCGATAAAAGACTAGGAACACATCCTTAGCCCTAACTAACCTATACATGCATCAACTCACGATGCATCCTTTACTTTAACTCCATCAACATATGATGGGTCTTTACTTGTCTTCATGATCATCTCCTCTTGGACATGCATCAACTCATGATGCATCCACCACTTGACTTGATGATCTTCAACACATAAAAGTCACCCCAAGTCTTCCTTATTTGTGGAACCTAACCTATTCATCCAACTCATGAAAAATTTTAGTCCACAAAACAATTGTTATTAATTACCAAACATCACCATTAACTCATAATGGAGGGACTAGATTCTATAATATTCTATTTTTGGTAATTCATGACAATAGCAACAAATAATGAGATAAAAATTTGTTTGCGAGTATACATCATGTACACAACATTTATATACACTAAGATAAGCTTTTAAAATAAAGCTTAGTTATCCAATTATCATTAATCATCCAATCATTAACACAAAATGGAAGAACTAGATGAGAACCTAATTATGAGTATATATGAACTACACAAGCTATATATACTCAAATGACATATTTCAAAGTAAAGATCTTTAATATGTAAAAATAGAATATAGATCAATACTAATGAAACCACAAAACATAGAGTGAACTCCCCTAAATATGCGCATACAAGAATGTATTGTGAAAGCATATGCATATATTCAAGTTTGACTTATTTGGTGAAGTTCGTTCTATATTTCAGATCTGAGAAATATAATAAGATAAGAATGTGATATTGAATGCATATTGATTATGTTTTTCAACTTTTCATCCAAATAAGACTAAACAATATCATAATCAATAAACATATTAGTTTCATAATTGTATTTGTCATTATCACCAAAACCCACTTAATGGAGCTTGAACTTATACCTGCGCCTATGCCGCTTTTTGGGGGATTTAGTGGGATATGAAAACCGAACGGGTTTTAAGCCCACCTAGGAAACTCTCTCTTCGTCATCCCTAATTTGATCTCTCCCCATATCTCCATCCCTCTCGCTTCCACACCTCCATAATCCGGTGACCTCGCCACCTCATCGTCGACTGCATGTCCTAATCCGGTACTTCACTAGTCGCCGCCGATCGAGCACTGTTACTCATCGCTTCGACTGCACTCTGTCAGTCGTCGCCATCGACCTCACCAGGTTGTACCTAGGGTTAGCGATTTGGTTAGATGTTCCTTATATTCTGGCTGTAGTGCGGTCGATTTGTCATTGTGATGTTTCTCTATTTTATACCTAATCCCCATTATCATCGTAAAATTCTGTTTTAGGAAAGCAAATGAAGACGACGGGGAAGGCACCATCCAGGACAAGCAAAATCATAATTACAGATGGCCAGAATGCTTTGGAGATCACTCTCGATCCTACCCCGAGCAGAACCCACCATTGTAAAATATGCCAGAAGTAGTCGAAGTGTCATGGTCTAGCAGCCATGGTCAAAGTTTCATGATCGAGCAGCCGTGGTCAAAGTTACTTTCGGTACCTCATGAAGTTATCATCTATATGGTAAGTTATCATCCACATAGTGTGTTGAGTGCTCTTGTATTCGAGTACAGTAATTGGTCGGTAGTCGGAGTTACAGTAACTGATTGGTAGTTGTTAGCTAAAGTAGCAAATGTACTCGTTAGTCGAAGTGCCGTGGTCGAGCAGCCGTGGTCGAAGTGCCGTGGTCGAGCAGCCGTGGTTGGACTGCTGTGGTCAAGCAACCGTGGTCAAAGTTATTGTTGGTAACTCATGAAGTTATCATCTATATGGTAAGTTATCATCCACACAGTGTGTCGAGTACTCTTATGTTCGAGTACAGTAACCAGTCAGTAGTCAGAGCTACAGTAACTGGTCAATAGTTGTAAGCTACAGTAGCAGATGTACTCATTCGTCGAGTAGCAACCGTGGTCGGAGTGCCATGGTCGAGCAATTGTGGTCAAAGTTACTTTCAGTAACTTATAAAGTTATCATCTATAAGTAATGAAGTTATCATCTATATGGTAAGTTATCATCCGCACAGTGTGTCGAGTACAGTAACTGATCGATAGTCGGAGCTACAGCAACCAGTCGATAGTCGGAGCTAGAGTACCGGTCGATAGTCGGTAGCTACAATACTGGTCGGTAGTTATAGCTATAGTGGCAGATGTACTTATTAGTTGAGTAGCAACCGTGGCCGAAGTGCCGTGGTCGAGCAACCATGATCGGAGTGCCGTGGTAGAGCACTCATGGTCAAAGTTACTTTCGATAACTCATGAAGTTATCATTCATAAGTAATGAAGTTATCATCTATATGGTAAGTTATCATCTGCATATTGTGTTGAGTAACCGGTCGATAGTCAGAGTTGCAGTAGCCGATCAGTAGTCGTTAGCTACAGTAACCTGTCGGTAATCATAAGCTACAGTAGCAGATGAACTCGTTAGTCGAGTAGCAGTCGTGGTCGAAATGCCGTAGTCGAAGTTACTTTCGATAACTCATGAAGTTATCATTCTATAAGTAATGAAATTATCATCTGTATGGTAAGTTATCATCCGCATAGTATGTTGAGTACTCTTGTGTTTGAGTACGAAAGTTACTGCCAACGATACGTAATCAGTAGTTCTAACCGAAGGAAACACACCTCAATCAACTTGTGATACAGAATTCCAAAATTATGTGCATGAAAATATGGACGGATCACAACGAAACTACATGCATGTAAGATCGTAACCGTTATGTGGGTGATCAAATGTCCTGGAATTACGACAATTCCAATGTGTGTGATAACTCCACCGGTAATAGTTACTACCGATCTTAGTTATGCTCGACCGCTGCAGCAAGCCAGGTCGTGCACACCCTACGATCCACACGTAGCGTGTGCACATGTACTCGTTAGCGTGTTGTGTGTGTATCAAGTAGGGGTGCAAATGGGTTGGGTTAGTCCCGACCGATCCGGTACCAAATTCGGTTGGTATCGGATTCGGGAAGGGAATTTGGTATCCGGTCGGATTCGGATAATTCATGTCGGATTCGGGAGAGTTGTTATCCGACCGAATAGTATCGGTATTCGGATACCGGATAATTATCCGATCGGATATTCGGTCGGATATCTTGTAAGAGCTAAGAATTCACCTTTTATTTTGCTAGTATTTGTTTTTTTGTCATGTTGGTTGGTTGAGGTGTGCAGTGTATAGAAAGTTTTCCTGAATCGTGCAAGCTTAAGTTCTTTAAAAGGAATATGACATTCAGTTATAGCAACTATAAATATACAATACTAAAATAGTGTTTTATTTCTAATTCTGCTGCTTGTGCAATTGGAATCCTAAATTTGCTCATTAAAATCACTCTTCCTAGGTAATGGAATGAAAAGTATGTAATCAGAGTATTATTAAACGATGAACTTTGGCATGCTTCAGTAAATGAACAGGTAAATTTATCAAAAGTCTATTATCCCCAATTGTCTACTGTCTCTACCTTAATTTAGTAAAATTTCTTTAGCCTAGAAAAAGAAAATGTTGTTCGTCAAGAATCAAGATTCATCTTGAAACGCCACACCTCAATGGGCAATTTTGGGGGAAACGCCACACCATCTTCGGCTGATGAATTATAATCACTATTATGTACTTATGTCTAACAGTTTAAGGCTTGAAGTGATATATGGTGGTATGGTTTAGCATATGTTCCTTTCTGTATGCACGTACTATCCGTCTACATTATCCGTTTTCGATCCGAAACCATCAAGTATCCGTTCCGGCGGCACCATATTCGAAATTCCAAATACTCCGAATTCGTATTCGTATCCGGTTTTACCGTATCCGATACCGAATCCGAGAAAAAATATGGGTTAGGATATGGTATAAGCAATATCCGTCCGAATCTGACCCACTTGCACCCCTAGTATCAAGCTACATGAGAAAAGTGGGACCTAAGAGAAGAAATAAAGCTGACACTGCGATGATCAAGTACCTCGATCTGTAGATATCTCGGTGTAAAGTGGCTGCAGCTCTGCTCCCCACAGAAAGTGATCAGGATGATAACGTGCTCGTATGCCTTATTTGGGAGGGAGAGTCGCTCCTTCCATCGATTATGTTCATGTGGCATTACAGTGGATCCACGGTTTTACGGGGTAATAATGCCAAAGCCAGATGCCGCAACATATCGTCTGGTAAGGGACCGCTTTAAACAGCTTACGGTTACGACTTTTATCTACTGATTAATTATATTATAGTGACTGTTAATTTTTTAATCTTTTAATTAAAAAAATAAAAATGAAAACATCAGTATATATCCACACAGAAAATACAAAAATAAAAAACAAAACTAACAAAAGTTAATAAAAAAAGCAAAATTAGAAACCAACACCTAGGTGACTTCTGGGCTTAAAAAGCCTTCGTGTGATGTTACGGGTGGTGAAGTCGACCGGATCTGAGCGGTTTTGTAGAGATCGTGGAAAAAAGTTCCGGCCGTCGGTAACCGGAATTCTCTGTTACCCTCGGTTTTGTTTCAACATTCTTTTTTTTTTCTATTATTGAGACTTGACATACATTTATCAGACCAATAGAATTAGAGAAAGCAAAATGCCTTCAGATTTTAATTGGTGCTTCAACCTGAGAGATGAATTGTTGTTGTAGTACCGCCTGCAAGAAATCTTCTTCCGCAAGTCCCTTGTACATATCTTATGGTTTACTCCATGAAATGGAACTACCTCTTCTATAGCCTTTGATCAAACCTACTCGTTAGACTTTATCAGACATCTTCTGTGTTTAGAACTTGGCCTTCCTCTTTTTATTTTCTGAGTCATCGCGTGATTTTTGAATTACTTATAAAAGCTTGGATGTAGAACTGACTTGAAATAAAATGGATGTTCAGTGTCAACATGGAAAATAACAATGCAGTTTAGTTAAATATGTCAAGACTCCCTCGAACCAAAAAAGGGGGTGTCATGTGCATTTTTCAACAGCCAGATCCTTTCATATCTGATTAGTACGTTACTGTAATCCAACAGTTCCCAAGAACTCTTTTTCTAGTATTGTCTTCTATGCATCATGCGATTCATTATCCTTATTTATCTTGCGTGCGTAGCTCTCTGCTACCCGCTGCATCGATCACGCCTTGACGCATTTGAAGCTAACAGAAAACATCCTTTCTCTTGATCGGTGGGTGGCAATCAATTTGTTTCCAACTTTCCATCATTGCACAAGAAACAACAGAAAACTCATACTTGTGGGCTCTATGTATGTGTTTCTGTACACGGGGAAAAGGAAGAAAGATCAGCAAGATATAGCTAGCTAGCTGGGCACTTTTCATCACGTTTGCACATGGAAGCACGGGACGAGAGCGCGCGCATATGCGTTGTTCGTCCGTAACTTGGCACGGAAGGAAGCAGGCGCAGTGCTGTGCAGGATCCATCGAGTGGGTTCGTCTCTTTCTCCAGAGCAAGCCTTGATCAGAGAAAGTACTCTCTGCCAGTATCATGACCACGCTGCAGCCTACTACAAGCTCTGCACAGAGACCTAGCTAGATATTATTTCTCGCTGTGATTGTGCCATGAACCATCTGATCTTGGCTTGATCAGGGTTCGTAGAAATTGATCAGGGGATGGTACTGGTACGCAGGAACATGCACAATGCCCGTTTAGGCCTTCGTTTGAAACGCGATAGTTTTTTTCCCCTGGGAATTGATTAGTACAATAAGCTAATCTGAAAGCTTCGAGACTTACCGATCGATATACATGCCGTGTGTTTACCTGCCATAGGCGCGCTCAAACGACGTTGCTGCGGCGTCTTAACAGGTCAGAGAAACTCAGAAGCATCTTGAGCTGAGCCTGAAAGCGTCGTCCAGGAGCTGTAAATCAGTACGCCACGGGCTTTCTGAGGTCGCGTCGAGTAGCCAGCCACTGCCGAGACGACTTGTAGATTTGGACAGAGGGAGGCCAGCCCAGTAGTCCAGTACACGCGCGCAACGAAAGGGCCCAAGCCAGATATAGGGTCCTCCCACTAACTACACCTTCTCCTCTCTCTCACTATGCATTGTTAGGAGCAGAGGAGAGTGGCTCACAGGCTTAAGTACCGATGCATTGTTCCTTTAGAACACAAGAATTTCACTTGAAAACGGTTTGATTCCAGCGAGAAAAACATGCGTTCTAAACGGCCGTCGTTGTTCCCATAGCAAAACCCACCACGTTTGAAATGTTTGCATATAGCCATTAGGATTAAAGACCGTCTTCTTCCGAATTATTCCCTCCAATTCACAATATTTAGAATGTGTGCAGTCAAACTTTGAAGACTTTGGCTATCGATATCTTTTTAAATATTTAGATTAGATATATAAAAATCGTATGTATAGATTCATCTTGAAAATACTTTTATGATATTATAATTTTGTTAGGTTTTACAAATATATTATAATAGTAATTAGTGGTTAAAGTTGCATTTTAGAGACCGTGCCGATGTTTAAAATGACTTTTTTTTATAAACAGGAGGGAGTGCATATGTAATAGTGAGTCGTGTCTGACATGTCAAAAGGATCGCTATAACATCACGAACATCACGAGTTAGTACCCCCATTAAACTATGCTGAAGTACTGAACTGGTCTCAAACAACTCACCAATTCCGTTTCTCGTCTTGGCCGAACCTAACCCTGACACATGGCGATAATTTCCCGTTGCTTCACTGTTCACATACATGTCTGACCGCATCATTTTCACGCTGCCCTGAAAACACTTGTGAACAGGGAAGTGAGTTTGGCATCTTGACACTCCAAGTGAGTCAGGGAAACTTATAATCGCAAATTGCATTTTCTTTTATGAGCAGCAAGTGGGAGTGTAGCGAAAGAAACGCTCCTCCATATAGCTAGATGTTAGTTGGAGGAAGAGCAAAAGGTTGTTGGCATGTCGCCAAGTGATACTTGACAAGTTAATTTGGCATTATGATATGCTTGGTCCCTTACCAAGTAGCATGTAGCATCAGCAGTAGTGGCTACAAACTTCCAACTACTACTACTCAACTATTGGAGCTAGCCAGACTCAAATGGCTTGTCTTCGATCGGTTATAATTACCCTTTCTTAAAGTACTGCTGAGCAAGAATCTTTTGCGTCATAATCTCAAAAATTCAAGACAAATTTGTTAGATTTGCAGGCAAATGTAGTTTCTCGACTGTTCGTGGTGGTATACTACTTGCTTCACATGGTTTTAGATCATTATAAATGTATTTGGTTTCTTACAATAGTACTGTCTCTGATGGTATTGCTTGCTTCAACTTGTTTCTGCTTAGCAAGTTCGCACTTGAAAACTATTGTGTCATATTGGTAGCTTCCTTAGACCAAACACATTATGGGACTATGCGTCTTCCCCCAACTTGTGGCCCAACATATGTTAGGAAACACATTACAGCTGTCACTCGACGGAGTCCTACTTTAATTTGCATGGTCTTGTGACGATTAGTCTCTTTGGTGCAAACATTCAGAAAACGTTGTGTTATTGCTTTAATGATTAGGCATGGCATGGCATGGCATGAAACACGTTACAGCTATTATATAAGAGATTAGCATCTTATTTTGGTTTTATCAGGCGCCTAGCTTGTCATAATAGCTGACATGGAATGCAGCAAAAATGCTTACGTAAATGCTTAAACTGATAAAGAATCATCTGCTCCTACTAATCGTATACTCTATGGCGAATGATAGAGTTTTCCCAAAGAAACTCACATAGATGACCGCTTACTACTTATGCTCCTAGGAGGAGACATCAAGAACATTCTTATTGGATGGACCTTAAACCTGCCACACTTCTAATTTCAAGCTAAACTCCTCTTAACAGGTCCTAGAAAACAATACAGAGCTTAATGGCGAAGCACTTCTATGATTCTAAAACCTGAAGTTTCTTTCTTCAGAGAAATAAGCTTCTCTTAATCTGCCATCGTTTAATTCGATAACCCGTGACGCCTTTTCCTGGTCTAGTCAGCTCGGACACATGGTGCTTCAGTTCTTAATTGCCTTCCAACTCCAACCACCATTTCTACGATGGAGACCTTGATTAAAACAAAAACGATGGCCCAAAACGATGTTATCAAAATTGGATCCATCTTACCTGGTTTCCCTGAGTGAAAGGTGCATATGTCTGAATCCTGGAGGGAAATTTCAGTCATGAAACATGTGGTATTAAAAAAATGGCGCAATTTTGATCAAGATTATCTCTCTGTTTCAGTAGAAGATGGAAGCAATCCTGGGGCAAAGACTGCAACTGAGGAAGCTGAATGTGGCAAAGCCCAAAGGTAGTAGCAACCAGACAGGATTGTAGGAGCAAGTCGAAGCCCGTTGAATTCCTAGGTCGCTTCCACAACCACAATCAATTAATCATTCACCTTGCTTACTGAAGCATCGTCCATGTATCATGCGACATCATTAGAAAATTAAACAAAGCAATGTCTTTGCTGATGGCACCGTCCAGCATGTTAAGTTGTTAACGTTATCACCATTTGATTCTTGGTATCCTACAGACCCATTCCGCGACAAAAAGCCACTTTATTGTGGTCATGTATTAAGTGAAAAGCCCTGAAAAATTTCAAAATAAATTTCTGTGCTTTTTGCTACATTTTTGAGTGAATTTTGAAAACTTTCCTTTTCGGGAAAGTTTCGTCGGAAATGCGCTTTCCTTTCTCGGCCTTTCCGCTTTCTCCCTCCGTTGGCGCCCCGCCTCCCTTTCCGCCTTCTCCTCTCTCGCGCGCCCTGCGCCCGCGCCTCCCGCTGGCGCCATCTCTCCTTCCGCTTCCTCGCCCAAAGACCTTTCTCGCCTCCCGCCGCAGACGCCGCCTCCTCGCCTCCCACGCGCGACGCTGCAGCGCTGCGCCTGCGCGCCCGTGGCCGCGCGCGCGCGCCGTCTCCGCGCCGCCGCCCTTCCTCGCGCCTCCGCCGCCCCGGCGACCTCGGTGCGGAGGGTGGCGTCCTCGCGCCACGTTGCTCGCCTCGCTCCGACCCGCTGCGCCGCCGTCTTCCCTCCCCCTCGCGCGCGGACACGCTCTTGCCCCGGCCGCGACACACCTGCTCCCGTCGCGTCGCCACTCCCCCGCACAGCGCCTCGCGTCACCCCGCCCCCTCCACTGTGCTGGTTTTAACGCCCTTGACCGCCCCGTCACTCCCTGTCGGCCGGAACCCCGCCGGTGGCTTCTCCCCGAAGCCTCGCCTCCCCCTCCCGTGCGGGTATAAAACCCTCCCGACTCCTCTCGTTTCTTTTCTTCCCGAGTTTCTCCACCACCTCCTACCTCCTCC
Source organism: Dendrocalamus sinicus (assembly GCA_036346575.1). NCBI lineage: Eukaryota > Viridiplantae > Streptophyta > Magnoliopsida > Poales > Poaceae > Dendrocalamus > Dendrocalamus sinicus. Next base: position 43,948,233 of record CM070647.1, on the reverse strand, counting down.
CACCACTCCAGAGCGCACCCCAGAGCAGCCGATTGAGCTCTCGCCGCCCGTAACTCCGCCGCCAACCTCCCCTGTGCCGGTGGCCCCCGGGAGCCAAACTCCCTCCCCTCCTCTCCTTTCTGCAATTGCATTCGGCCAGAGCACCTCCGCGGTATGCTAATCCTTTTGGTGTTTGCCCCTGGCCAGGTGAAGCTCTGTGCTGCGCCAGCGCCGACGACCCTCCCCGGCGCGCACCTCTCTCGTGGCCGGCTCGCTCCGCAACTCTCCAGCTTCCACCTCCGCCACCAATGTGAGCCCCTAGTCCCCTTGAACGTGTAGCCGCGGCCGATTGAGCCATCTCGCCGCCGGTGACCTCCCTCACCGTCGAACGCCCGAACTACCCCCTTTTCCCTCCCTCTCTCCCCTTTGGTCCCCGCAAATGCTAACTACCGAAATGGGTTCCCAGCGTCCCTCTACCCGGCGGTACCTCTCTCGCCCTTGGGAGCCGCGACGTCGCCGAGCATCATCGCCCGCCACCTCCGTCCATTCTTTGCTCGCGCCGCCGGAGGAAGACGACGACGACGTGGTGTCTCCCGTCGTCGGATCCCTTAAAGCCCTCTAATCCCGCCATCCACTTTCCTGCACGTTTCACCCGCCCCTTGAATCTCAGCCGTCCGATCCCCGTCAAGACATTACCCTTCGTCCGTCGGATTGCCCGCGTGTACCGCTTCGCCGCCGCGATCCGGCCGCGCATGGGACACGCGTCGGCCATCCCGACCGCAGAGGCGCGGTGGGATCGCGGCCTTCCGCGCCGCTTCCGCTCGCAGCGGCGCAAGACGCGCGCAGCAGCGCGCGGCGCCGGCGCCGCGCGGGCGCTTCTCGGCCGGCATGCTGTGGCCATGGGCGGCCTTTTATTGGCGCGAGTGATTTTCCAGCAATTTTCCAATTTCCAATATTCGAGAAAACTCAAATAAATCCCGAGAAAATCACAGAAAATCCCAAAATTCCCAAATTTCACCGCTTTGCTCCAAATATTATTCCAGACCCAGTGGTGAACTCCATTTCCACAGATTCATCCTGGAAAAATTCCTAAAATTCCATTTGAAGTGTTTATGCATTTTATTTCTTTTTAATTAGTTTATTTTCCCTCGCTTGATTAGTCTCAAGCTGGATTTAATTTGTTTTATGTGTTTGCGATAGTGTCGGAGATCCCGGAGATTCAAGAGCAGACTCAGGATCCAGACGCTTCTTCGTTCGAGCTAGCAGAGATCATCCGGATTGACGGCAAGTCCCAAATCCTTTGATCATGTTGTATCCCATAATGTTTAATTATGTTAATATGTTATTTGCATTGAGCTAGTTCTGAAATGTTAGTTCGAAAATAAAATAAAATGTTTAGAATGACATGTTATGTAGTTAGACCTACCACCGACAAATGCCCTGTTAAATTTGTTGCCATGCCTTTGTAACCCTAGAAATAATTATCCGATAATCTAGATAATTGTAGGCTAATACTATCATGCAAAGTGTTGCACTAATAAGGTTGTGGCTGTGGGCCAATAGAATTCGGAAAACCCGACTCTAAGGTAGGGTGGTATGGGACGCCGTATCTTAGAGCGGAGAGTGCCGGCGTGCACAAGGTAGGGTAAGGGTGAGAGGGGAAACCGCGAGACGGTCTTTGCCCAAACTCTTACCTTAGGTTGGAGGAGGGTAAGGGTGTGTGGGAAACCGCGAGACGGTCTACGCCCACCGCTTACCTTAGTTTGGGTCGCGAGCCTGGCGAGGTTGCGGACCAGTTGAAAATATAAGGACTGAAACCCTTACGCTGAGCAAATGTCACAGTGATCGCTCAACCACAGGAGTTGACTTGTCAACACTTGTCTATTAGCTGCTCAACTCAATTGAAACTCTACAGGAAGGTAGCAGTGAGGTTAGGCAGGCCGGGTTACGGATGCCTAACAACGGTAGAGTTCACTCGAAGCGGACAATGGTTTACTCGTTTTGTGTGTGTGTGTGTGTGTGCGTGCGTGTGTGTGAAGTCCAGACCCGAGTGAAGCCTACCGGGTAGAGCCTATACAAACTCAGATTTTACAAGCCATTTATGCTGGACAACAAGGAAACTCTGGTGGGCACAGAGCTGACCTAGGAGATTTTCAAAGGACAAGACCAACTACATGCACATCGGCAGAAGAACCACTCGAAGCCGAAGATTGGCTTCGGGATACTGAAAGAAAGCTGCGCTTAATCAAATGCGCAGAGGAGGATAAAGTCATATTTGCCACCCACCTACTTCAAGGAGCTGCAGCAGCATGGTGGGAGAACTATTTGGCCGCTAGACGCCAAGAAGATGCCACCACAGAAAATGATGCGGAAGCCATTCCTTGGTCAGAATTCAAGACATCTTTCAAAGCTAACTTTGTTCCAACAGGAGTAATAAGAATGAAGAAGAATGAATTTCGCACCCTCAAGCAAGGGAATATGTCAATAAATGAATACCTTACCAAATTTACCCAACTGGCCCGCTATGCCCCAAAGGATGTAGCAGACGAAGAGGAAAAAGTTGATAGATTCTTCGAAGGGATGAGCGAGGAATTAAGGGTACAACTGATAATCCAAGACTTCTCCAGCTTCCATCAGCTGGTGAACAAAGCTCTAAGCTTGGAAAACGAGAAGAAGAATCTAGAAGCAAGCCGCAAGCGCAAGCAAGTAGCTCAGCAACCCCAGGGAAGATTCATACAGAAACTCATCAACAACCACCTCTCCTCACCTAAGAGCCCCAACCCGGCATCCCGTCCAAGTGATAGTTCATTTCCGACCTCCCGCTCTATAGGACAATCTTATGGAACCAATCCTGCCGCCTCCTCAATTGCTACATTTGTGGAGAACAGGCCATTTTGCCTATTGCCGCCCGCATCGACAAACAACTCCAAGAAAATCCAACATAGGGGCCACCTCGTCACGCCAAAGGCCAAGACACAACAAGGGACAGCAGTCCTCACAAGCGAAGAATACATCAGCACCAAACCGCGCCGAGTCAACCACATCACGGCCAAGGAAGCTCAGAGGCCGTGGAAATTCTTATGGGTACGCTTTCACAAATCTATACCAAGACAAATACTATTTGATTCTGGGTTTGGCATTCGAGGATAGGAGGATAAACTAGGATTATCTAACTATCCTCTAAAGAAAACATTGGTACTTAACCCACTAGTTGGTATAATCATTGCCACCCTAGTATGTCCCGTGGTGAAAGCTACTATGGAGAAATATGATTATCTAGCAGACACTGTAGTACTAAGCCCGACCTTAGACATTGTAGTTGTAATAGATGGTTAGCAAGGTACTAAGGAATAATGGACCGCGTCACTAGGAGGAGAAGCTTACGGCTAGAATCGCCGCAAGTAATAGCGAGTGGGCCCAATGTATTCCACGTATCCTAACTCAAGGAATATCCACAAATATCGAAGGGTCAACCACAGAGGAAGCGAACAAACTCGAGGGTAACTTGATACTTACGAAGAAATAGCTTATCCATATTTCATATACGATAAGAATGCTAAGGATCGGACTACCCACTTAGGTCGAGTACAACGAAGTCATCAATCCGGAAGGAAGCCACCTGATGCGTAAAAGATCAATTGCGAGAAAATTACCCGACCTATTCGCTAGCTTAGGTGAATCTCGGGTTGAGATTCTTTTAAGGGGTAGATTTGTAACATCTCGGGAAATATAAATAATAAATTATGGAGTTTTGGATTATTTTATTTGTTTTCTATTTGAATTTGGAGTTTATGGACCTTTATGCAAATATGAAGGAACTTTAAATATAAAAGAGGAAAGAAATCAACACGTAAAATAATGAGCATCAAATAAAGAATCAAAAGATGACCCAAAAGAATTAAAAAGTAAAATAAAGGTAAAAATAATAAATATCTACAAGCATATACATATGTATGTATATATATATATATGCATACAATTAAATATAATAAGAAAATAACTTTTATGTAGCAAATATTAGCAAAATGGTAGATATAGAATTACAGAAGTAAGGAAGTGAAAATGTGTACATATATATCTATATACACACACCCAAATACCCAAAAGGAAAATCAAAGAAATACAAAAGAAATAGAAAAGAAAAGGGAAAATGAAACAGTGGGCGGCGTTACCCGCCAGACCCTCTTTCCACGCACGGCCACGCGGCGCGACGCACGCGCGACGCGCGGCGGCCGGCGCGCTGGGCCCGCACCCAACTCGCGCGCGCCTTCACGCGCCCGCCTGCGCCATGCGGGCCCGCATTCCCGCCCCGCGCGCTCTCTCGCGGTGGACCGCTCTGCCGCGGGCCGGTGCCTCGCCCGCTCACTTCGCTGGTCGGTGGACCCGCCGCCTGCGTCTTCTCTTTCTTCTTCCCGACTTCTTCTCCACGCGGCGCGCCTCGCGCTTCGCTCTCTCTCGCGCTGGCGGCTGATCTCCCTCTCTCTCACCCCGAGCAGGTTGGTGCACCTCTGTGCTCTCTCCCGCGAGATCTCGGCAAGATTTGGTTCCCTCTCCTCGCGGCGCAAGCAGGCGGAGCGCCAGTGCCGCCTCTCAGCCGCGCCTCACGGCTATAAAAGCCCCGCCAAGAAGCTGCAAACCCGCCGCAAAGCTTCACTCCACCCTCTCCCGCCGCATTGCACCATAGAGCCCCGATTCGCGTCGGCCACCTCTTCTTCCCCAACTCCGGCGAGCGCCGATCCACGAGCCAAGCCACCGTAACTCAATCCTCCACTGGAACCACCTCCAAGCATCGCCAAGACATCCCCGCCTTCCTCACGCCTCCGTGGTCTCCACCTCGCCACCGAGGCTCCTACCCGCCGCCGCCACACGCCGCCGCCCGCCACCGTGCCTCTTCGCCGCCGCCATCCGCCTCAAAGCCTCCCATCACTCGGGATTATACTCACTGACGCCCCGAGCCTCCCGACCACCGCTGCCGCCGCCACCGCCGCCTCGATCGCTCCGCCGGCCGCCTCCCCGAGCTAACTCAAAAGAGTAAGCCGCCCTTATGGGGTAGGCAAAGCTCGCCGCCACTTGGTTACAGCGTCGGTCCTTCTCTCTCTCTCTCTCGCGCGCTGCTCGAGTCCGACTCACGCGCGGTCGAGCAATTCTTTATTTTCCCCGACCGATGTGTGGGCCCCACATGTCGATCCATCGCAGACAGTGGTCGCCACGTGCCACCGGGCCCCACCGGTCGCTGGCACATCTCGCACATCCACCATGCCATCGACAGTGGACCCCATGAACAGAACCGACCCACATGTCAAGAGTACGTAACATAAAGAGAAGTTTAAAATAAATCTGAAAATACCAATGGACCCCACATGTCGAGATTTCATATTTTTCCGAATTAATTCAAACTGAGAACTTCAAATAATCATAACTTATTCATTTTAACTCCAAATTGAATGAGACAAATTTCTAAATTCATCTAAAATCAACATCTATCAAATGGAACTGAAATCATAATTTTTAGAGTTCATTTGGATTTTTGGTGTTATTTGGTTTGATTCGCTGCTTTTCTTTTGTACAAATTTTGGGCGTACGCTAAAATAGCTTACGAGGCTCAAGAGTAAGAGTTCGAGGCAGCACAAGAAGCACCGAAAATCCGGATCCCGACCATCGTGACCAAGGCGAGTCAACACTTTTGATCATATTGAACCCAAGATTTCAAAGTTAATTTCTTTTAAATTATCAACATGCATGCTGATATTTGATGTGGAAAAATATGTTCATTTCTAGATGTGGTAGTTATATACCTAGTACAATACTTGTTAATAATGATCCGTTGAAATGTTTGGATATGTGAACCTTGTCGCCTAGCAAAAATATAATAATATCATTTCAAAAATAAGTCCTTAATCGTATGCTATGCTTAGCATTGATTAGGAACCGGGCCAAGAAATTGTCCCAAGCATCACTTTTGTTCATGAGAAATTGATTTGGGCGGTCATGACGGAATGACTGTATACGTTGGTATGATTACTTTGTGTTTCCCAAAAACCCCAACATGCTTAAAATATCCGGCGGGTTGGTTCGAGGGTGTGTATGTGTGGTGCGGTGGAAGCACAAAGTGGGTTAGTGATAGACCGCCCAGATAGCCTAAGGACCGAATCTTGTGATGACCTCCCGGTGTACAACAAGTACAACCACAAGTGGCAAAGTGTAGGCGGGGCTAACTAATTTGCATCGACTTAGTAAGAGTTGCGCGGTGTGACCACGGGCGGGTAGAGGATGGCCACATCCTCCGACGTGACGCGCAAGAGGGGGCTTCGGAAGGGTGGTCGTACCATCAAGGAAGTGGAAACCTTAGCGGACGTAACTCGCTAAGAAAATGTATTGTAAAGGTCTGTGATAGTCTACTCAAGCGCATGGCTAAGGAATCATGTGGGGCAACGAGTGGATCTATCTCTTGTGGGTAAAGTGTACAAACTCGCAGAGTCTAAAACTATTCGAATAGCCGTGCCCACGGTCAAGGGAGGACATGGGAACTTGACTAGATATAGTTCTATTTCAAAATACTTTGTGGATGGGAATGGAAAAGTGGAGGCGTGTAAGGCCCTAGTTTGGAATTGTCCCGGTGTCGTCCCAGTGGTAAGTTAAGCGGCTACTATAATGAAAGAAGAGATATGGTGCGAAGCCATGTAATGGTGGATGGATTCTGTAACACTGGTATACATGAGTATTTCTTTAAAAACTCAGTCATTTCTAAAAATGCTAAGTCTTAGGAAATTTTTATATAATTGTATTCAAAAGCACTCCTGCAAATAAAAGAACCCGAGCCATCCTTTGATTAGCCATACATGTTATATATTGCATATTGTGTGTTGGCTCGCGGAGCACGGGGTCGGAGTGCTCACGCTCGCTTTGCGGCAAAAATCCAGAACAGAACACATGACCATTATGCCTACGAAGATGCTCCCGCACGGAGGAGAAGGACGACGAAAGGATCTAAGACGAGGCTACGATGTTTTAGCATAGACAAGTGGACTCTGTGCCTTGTGTGCACGTATGTTACTAGTCATCGGTGACATATAATGCACACATTACCCTTCCGATCGCTTGCTGTGGATTTTGGGTCTACTTTTGCCACTATTTCCACTGTATTTGTGTAATGTCGACATTTGGCCAAAGCGCCCTTATTGTAAAACTCTCACCCGATGTGGTGTATTTCAATTTATGTAAATTAATGAATGATTATGCGATGTATGAAATGATTCAAGAATGTGACTGTGTGCACTAGCTGCGATCCGAGGAATAGTGCGGTGAAACACAATAAGATTCGATTGTAAAACTGGTCCGACACGGGAGGTTCCAGAGCAGCCTGGGAGGCTCGCGGCGAGTTCAGCACTGAGCCTCTCCGTCGCTTGAGGAAATCGAGGCGGCGAGGCCTCGGATCGCGGTGAGGCGCCGAGCGCCGATCCTCGTGCTCCACAGTGCAGTCTAAGCGCGGCGCCGCCGATGACCACGGTAGAGTACCGTGCCCGGTTCCGCCCGGCAGCTCCGCTTGCCCTCCCAGCACCAGGGGACGACGAGGAGTAGACGCTGTTCGTTGGCGTAGACAGACCCTTTTGCGATAGCTGTACTTTTGTATGTAATGCAAGTGTAACATGAACCTTTATGTGGTCTGTGCACCACTTGCTTAATGTAAATTATGTTTGCTACCTCTTTTAATTTGTTTGCTTATTTATCAGTATGTTCTCTCTGTGTTCAAAGTTTTCTCCTGTCCCCTTTCGCTCTTGTTCTTACCTTATTCGCCCTATACTTACCTTGTAATTCGAAGTCTTACTTACCTGTTCTTGATTGCCAAAGCCGCTGCAAAGCTAACCTCAAGTTCTCAATCGACAGATGGAGCCGGCAGAGCAGACGGGTCAGACCAGCAGGCAGGGTGCACCTGCCACGACCAGAACACACTCGCCAATGTTATTGCAATGTTAGAACAGAATCGATATCAAGGAGAGCAGAACATACTACGAATGTTGGATCAACAGTCCAGATTGATTGAACAGCTCGCCACCAGATCTCCAGGAGTACAGGGTGGAGGCAATATTCCACGGGATGGTGCTCCAATTACCACCCGGTGGAATGACTTTCTAAAAACACGTCCACCCACTTTCTCCACAACACGATCCTATGGTTGTCAAGATTGGTTGGCGGATGTAGAAAGAAAACTTGATCACAAGCGATGTGACGATAAAGAGAAGGTGCTATATGCATCCCACCAGTTACAAGGTGCAGCAGCGACTTGGTGGATCAACTATCAGCGCACACTCCAGAATAGAGAGATTAGTTGGGAAGATTTCTCCAAGGCCTTCCGTAAGGCCCACATCCCTGATGGCATTATGGAAGCAAAGCACCGAGAATTTTTGGCGCTTAAACAAGGTGGTCGTACAGTAATGGAGTATTTACACCAGTTTAATCACCTCTCCAGATTTGCCCCTGAGGATGTTGACAATGAGGATAAGAAAATGAGCAAGTTTCGTGCAGGATTGCAGCAATCCTTGAGATTTCATATTTCAGCTTTGAAGTTTCAAGACTTGAATGGCATGGTTGATAGCTTGATCAATTCGGAAGAAGCTAGGAGTGAGATGGAAGACTACAGAAAATGCAAGGCGGCACATAGACCACAGTCGTCTTCACACACTGCACAACGAGCCAAGACATCGGGATCTTCCTCATATCGATCCCCATCCTCACGGCGGTATGTGATGATGCCAAAGAACCAATCCAACCAGACTCAGCGTTATGTTTCCCCTCTACCCTTGGCTCTCAAGTGTCCTACCTGTGGTGGAAATCACCTTGCTAGTAGCTGCCCAAAGAGATCCAATGCTTGTTTCCACTGCGGAGAACTTGGACACTACAGAGACCATTGCCCTCGCAAGAGCCTGCCATCAGATGCAGCCAAGCTACAAGTTCAAAACCAGCAGCAGCAAGAAGTCAAGTCACAAGCAACCCCCGGTACCCCCAAAGGAGGATTTCTGCAGATTAAAACAGCCAACCCTCAGTCACCTGCAGGCACTGCGAATTTCTCGACTACGAGTGGGCGGAGCGTAGCAATGTCAGACCTACTTTTTATGCCAGAGTGAACCATGTATCTGCAGAGGATGCCGCTGGAGCAAGTGACATCATTGCTGGTATGTTTCCAATCAACTCCATACCTGCATTGATTTTATTTGACCCTGGTGCAACACATTCGTTTGTTTCAAAGAGTTTTGCCGCAAGAAATCAATTGCTTTCTGTTGCATTGCCAAGACCTTATGTGGTGGAAACCCCTGGAGTTAGGATGGAGTCCCACAGAGGGTGTGCGGGACTTAGCATAGAAATCCAAGGGGTAGACTTTAAAGCAGATTTACTGCAGCTAGATATGTCCGGACTAGATGCCATCTTGGGCATGAATTGGCTAGCCAAAAACAAAGGCAAGGTAGACTGTGAGGCCAAAACAGTATCCCTAGTCAATCCTGAAGGACAAAGGGTGATAGTAGAGACAGATCGAAAAGTGTTGAAAGATGCCAAGAAACGTATGATTAACATGCTAGCAACCACACTTGACCAAGTGCCAATAGTACAAGAGTACCCCGATGTATTCCCAGAAGAATTGCCAGGAAGACCCCCTGACAGGCAAGTAGAACTTGCGATAGAGTTGGTACCTGGTACCAAGCCAATTGCCAAACACCAGTACAAAATGTCAGCTAGCGAGTTGAAAGAACTGAAGAAGCAGTTAGATGAACTACAAGAGAAAGAATTCATTCGACCAAGTGTTTCACCGTGGTTAGCCCCAGTTCTATTTGTGAAGAAGAAAACTGGAGAGTTGAGAATGTGTGTCGACTACAGAGGTTTGAATGCTGTCACCATCAAGAACAAGTATCCCCTCCCAAGGATTGATGACCTGTTTGATCAACTCAAGGGTGCCAAAGTATTTTCCAAGATCGACTTGCGCTCGGGTTATCATCAGCTAAAGATCCGAGAGCAAGATCGAGAGAAGACAGCCTTCATTACCAGATATGGATTGTTTGAGTTCACGGTTGTACCCTTTGGTTTAACCAATGCGCCAGCATATTTCATGAATCTTATGAACCTGGTGCATATGGACCAATTGGATCGATTTGTGATTGTTTTCATTGATGACATTCTGATATACTCCAAGAGTGAAGAAGAACACAAACAGCATTTGCATATGGTTTTGAGCAGATTGAGAGAGCATAAGTTATATGCAAAATTTGATAAATGCAGTTTTTGGTTGAGAGAAGTCGCTTTCTTGGGTCATATTATATCTGAAGATGGAGTGAAGGTCGATCGAGAAAAGATTTCAGATTATGGAATGGAAACGACCTCGAGCAGATGGCGAAGTGAGAAGCTTCCTAGGATTGGCGGGTTATTATCGCCGATTCATAGAAGGGTTCTCGAAGATATCTCGTCCACTCACCCAACTGTTGAAGAAGGACAAGCCCTTCATCTGGACAGATGCTTGTGAAGAGAGTTTTCAGCTGTTGAAGACCAAGCTGACAACAACGCCAGTGTTGATTTTGCCCAACCCAGAGAAGGAGTTTCAGATTTACTGCGATGCCTCAAAGCAAGGTTTGGGTTGTGTGCTTATGCAAGATGGAAAGGTTGTTGCCTATGCCTCAAGACAATTGAAACCACATGAAGAGAATTACCCCACACATGATTTGGAGCTAGCAGCTGTGGTGCACGCTCTCAAAATTTGGCGGCACTACCTGCTAGGAAATCGTTGTGAGATATTCTCAGATCACAAGAGTTTGAAGTATTTGTTCACACAACCGGAATTGAACATGAGACAGTGCGCAGATGGCTAGAACCGATCAAAGATTATGATGTGGATCTCGGTATCATCCCGTAAAGCCAATGTAGTTCTTGATGCTCTTAGCCGCAAGGCTCATCCTAGTAAAGTCGATCGGTCGAATACCCACGAATTGCGAGAGATATATTACAGTGAACTTGGTAATCACGAACAAGGTGAAGAAGCGGCGTTAGAGATTCAGCCACTACTGACTGATCAGATTAAAGCGGCACAAGACGAAGATGAAGAGATTCAAAAACTGAAAAAGGACATACAAGAAGGAGATTCATCAGAGTATGCGATAGACGAGCATGGAATCCATACTTTCCGTGGTCGCTATTGCATACCCGACAAGAAAGAGTTGAGAGAGTTGATCTTATCTGAAGCCCATTCCTCTCAATTCTCAATCCATCCAGGAGGCACAAAGATGTACCAAGACTTGAAGAAGAGATATTGGTGGAACCGAATGAAGAAAGAAGTGGCAGAATATGTAGCTAAGTGTGATGTCTGTCAACAGATCAAGATAGACCACCAAAAACCATCGGGATTTTTGCAGCCTTTGCCAATCCCCGAGTGGAAATGGGATAGCATTGGTATGGACTTCATCACTGGACTTCCCAAGACTCATGAGGGATATGATGCTATCTGGGTCATTGTTGATAGATTGACCAAGGTGGCTCATTTCCTTCCGATCAAGCAAACCTATGGGAAGGATAAACTTGCTGAGTTGTATTTGACCAGAATTGTGACACTGCATGGAATTCAAGAAGATTGTGTCGATAGGGAGCACGCTTTACATCCAAGTTCGGGAAAAATTGCATGAAGCTATGGGCACCGATTTGAACTTCAGTTCAACATATCACCCACAGACAGATGGACAGACAGAAAGAACCAACCAGATCTTAGAGGACATGTTAAGGGCATGTGCTATTGTGTATGGAGCATCATGGAACACCTGTTTACCATTTGCCCAGTTCTCATATAACAACAGCTATCAAGCCAGCATCCAAATGGCACCGTTTGAAGCACTCTATGGCAGAAAATGCAGGACTCCACTGAATTGGACAGAAACAGGTGAACGACAACTCATTGGTCCCCAGATTGCTCAAGATGCAGAAGCACATGTTAAGATTGTCAGAGACAGACTGAAGATGGCACAAGACCGATGTAAGAACTATGCGGATAACCGCAGAAAGACTTAAGTTTCAAGTTGGAGATTATGTCTACATCAAAGTCACCCCATTCAAAATAGTCAAGAGGTTTCAAGTCAAAGGCAAATTAGCACCAAGATATGTGGGACCATTTCAGATAATTGGAAGAGTTGGGAAGTAGCTTATCAAGTGCGACTTCGCCAACTTATCCGAATTCACAACGTATTCCACGTATCCCGGCCGGAAGTGTCTACGCCACCAACAGATGAAGTGCCACCGTCGGATATTGAATTGCAAGATGATCGCACATATTTCAAGAACCACTACAAATACTTGAAAGCACAGAGAGGCTCGAAACAAGAACGTCGGGTTTCTGAGTCTGATGGAAGAATCATACACTGAAGAGTCAACTTGGGAGCGAGTCGATTTGCAAATGAGATTTCCCCAACTTACTCCCTGGACCAAGTTAATCTCGGGGTCGAGATTCTTTTAAGGGGGGTAGGTTGAAAAGCCCTGAAAAATTTCAAAATAAATTTCTGTGCTTTTTGCTGCATTTTTGAGTGAATTTTGAAAACTTTCCTTTTCGGGAAAGTTTCGTCAGAAATGCGCTTTCCTTTCTCGGCCTTTCGCTTTCTCCTCCGTTGGCGCCCGCCTCCTTTCCGCTTCTCTCTCTCGCGCCTGCCGCGCCTCCCGCTGGCGCCATCTCTCCTTCCGCCTTCCTCGCCAAAGACCTTCCCCTCTCCCTCGGCGCGACGCCAGCCCCTCCGCCTCCTCACAAGACGCCTGCGCTGCGCTGCTGGCGTGTGCCCGTGGCGCGCCGCGCCGCGCCGCCCGGCCCTTCCTCGCGCCTCGCGTCCCGGCGACCTCCGGTGCGGAGGAGTGGCGTCCTCGCGCCACGTCGCTCGCCTCGACTCGGACCCACTGGCGCCGCCGTCTTCCTCCCCTCGCGGCGACGCGCTCTTGCCCCGGCCGCGACACACCTGCTCCCGTCGCGTCGCCACTCCCCCGCACAGCGCCTCGCGTCACCCCGCCCCCTCCACTGTGCTGGTTTTAACGCCCTTGACCGCCCCGTCACTCCCTGTCGGTCGGAACCCCGCCGGTGGCTTCTCCCCGAAGCCTCGCCTCCCCCTCCCGTGCGGGTATAAAACCCCCTCCCGACTCCCTCTCGTTTCTTTTCTTCCCGAGTTTCTCCACCACCTCCTACCTCCTCCCACCACTCCAGAGCGCACCCCAGAGCAGCCGATTGAGCTCCCACCGCCCGTAACTCCGCCGCCAACCTCCCCTGTGCCGGTGGCCCCCGGGAGCCAAACTCCCTCCCCTCCTCTCCTTTCTGCAATTGCATTCGGCCAGAGCACCTCCGCGTATGCTAATCCTTTTGGTGTTTGCCCTCGGCGGTGAAGCTCGTCTCTGCGCCGGCGCGACGACCCTCCCCGGCCGCCGCACCCTCTCCGTGGCCAGCTCGCTCCGCAACTCTCCAGCTTCCACCTCCGCCACCAATGTGAGCCCCTAGTCCCCTTGAACGTGTAGCCGCGGCCGATTGAGCCATCTCGCCGCCGGTGACCTCCCTCACCGTCGAACGCCCGAACTACCCCCTTTTCCCTCCCTCTCTCCCCTTTGGTCCCCGCAAATGCTAACTACCCGAAATGGGTTCCCCGCTGTCCCCTCTACCCGGCGGTACCCCTCTCTGCCCTTGGGAGCCGCCGACGTCGCCGGAGCATCATCGCCCCGCCACCTCCGTCCCATTCTTTGCTCGCGCCGGGGAGGAAGACGACGACGACGTGGTGTCTCCCGTCGTCGGATCCTTAAAGCCCTCTAATCCCCGCCATCCACTTTCCCGTACCGTTTCACCCGCCCCTTGAATCTCAGCCGTCCGATCCCCGTCAAGACATTACCCCTCGTCCGTCCGATCCCATAATGTTTAATTATGTTAATATGTTATTTGCATTGAGCTAGTTCTGAAATGTTAGTTCGAAAATAAAATAAAATGTTTAGAATGATATGTTATGTAGTTAGACCTACCACCGACAAATGCCCTGTTAAATTTGTTGCCATGCTTTTGTAACCCTAGAAATAATTATCCGATAATCTAGATAATTGTAGGCTAATACTATCATGCAAAGTGTTGCACTAATAAGGTTGTGGCTGTGGGCCAATAGAATTCAGAAAACCCGACTCTAAGGTAGGGTGGTATGGGACGCCGTATCTTAGAGCGGAGAGTGCCGGCGTGCACAAGGTAGGGAAAGGGTGAGAGGGGAAACCGCGAGACGGTCTTTGCCCAAACTCTTACCTTAGGTTGGAGGAGGGTAAGGGTGTGTGGGAAACCGCGAGACGGTCTACGCCCACCGCTTACCTTAGTTTGGGTCGCGAGCCTGGCGAGGTTGCGGACCAGTTGAAAATATAAGGACTGAAACCCTTACGCTAAGCAAATGTCACAGTGATCGCTCAACCACGGGAGTTGACTTGTCAACACTTGTCTATTAGTCGCTCAACTCAATTGAAACTCTACAGGAAGGTAGCAGTGAGGTTAGGCAGGCCGGGTTACGGATGCCTAACAACGGTAGAGTTCACTCGAAGCGGACAATGGTTTACTCGTTTTGTGTGTGTGTGTGTGTGTGTGTGCGTGCGTGTGTGAAGTCCGGACCAGTGAAGCCTACTGTAGAGCCTATATAAAAGTTGAGCGTTGAAACGACACGGCTTTCTTAACTCTTTAGCGGGAGTTAAGGGATCGTGTGGGTAAAGTGAGCAAACTCTGCAGAGTCAAATAAATGGTATTCGAATACGCCGTGCTCCCGGTTATTGGAGCTGTGTCACTTGGGTGATTCCAGCAGCGAAGCTTAAGTAGATTTGTACATGCTTTAACTTGGTTAGTTGGTTAATGAACTCTTCGTGAAAAACCCCTGAGATCTTAAGAAGTAGTTTTGGTCCGTTTTATAAAAATGATTACAAATAAAACTGCATTCACCAAATGTAATAAACCAAGTATACTCCCTTCCTTTGATGATTCCGTGCATGTAGTAGGTTAGGATCCCTTTGGGATTTGCTGAGCCGGTTGTTTGGCTCACGGCTTGCTTAATCTAATCTTTAGAGGATCAAGACGAAGGTGGAAGTCTCCCCGTCGAGGAAGTCCCGGAGGATCTCTTCTTCGACGAGGATCCTTGGCTTTAGGTCTTCGCCGCGCTCGAAGCGGATTCTGGAAATCTTTTGTAATGTATTATACTTTGGGCTTGCACGCCTATTGTAAAAGCGGATGTTAATCCTATGTCAAATATATGCTGGACTTTTGTTGCAAGCATGCAATGGTATACTCTTGCGCGACACTCCTAAGCTGCTCATGCGTGAATAGTTACGAATGTCAGAAACCGACGCCACGGAAAGCGGGCGTTACATTAAGCTAGTATATCGTGTTAGGATTAGGAAGCAACAAGGGTCATGTAACCAGGAGGTTATGCTTAAGCATATGCCTGGAGTTTATGCTGAGCATATGCTACCCATTTGGACAGCATTGTCCAGAAGAGACAGCAGAAGGGTTCAGCCCTCATGCTTGCAAACTGGGAGCTATCTGCTATCTATCTTATAGTAGTGCCGTCACCGTCAGGTTGGCAACCGGTGCTGGAAACGGAAGGGGGTTTGGACTTTGGAGGCAACTACAGAAGTGAACGAATTAGGAATGTGAATATATGTCTTGTTCTTGAAATAGATAGAGAATTCTTTCCTGGTCTCTGGCCATCAATAACATATAATCACAATTTGTATGCAAATAATCCACTAAACTCTTAGACATTCTTCATTTCTTCTGAAGAGAATAAACTCATAAGTCTTAACTACTGGAATTCAGGTTGACAGGGATCCCAATTGTAGGATCGAAAAGGCAATAGAGAGGTGAATAATGCCAATTAAAATTTTGCCTCAAGTATCCTCGATTCTATTCTCAAATAACTACAGAGTTACTGAGAATCAAATTCATTGCCAAAAATACAAAGCTAATCACTCAAGAACACAAAATCTCGAAGAATTTAGCTCCTAAAGGTCTGACCGCCAACCAAAGAATGGTCTGACCTCCGGGGTGGTCTAACCACATTTCAGAGGTCTGATCGCTATGAACAGTGTTTTCAGACTTATGAACAGTAAAATCAACACGAGTGCGAGATTTCAAATTCATGTAACCTTTGATTGGATTATTCAAAAGCCATGAAACATTGTACACACCTTGCTTAAGGTCCCACGAACCTATTCCATCCATGGATTATAAAAACCGATGTCAAAGTTCAAACCTTTTTGAGTTTTAAGCAAGATTGCACCTAAACCGAACAAAAACCAAAATCAATGATCAAGATCATGGGTAGAGGATGGCTACTTGGAAGGTCAAAAACAAACAAAAACCGAGTTTCTTGATGAACTTGCGACCAACATGCCTAGATGGGTGGAGGATCATTCTCAGAGATTCTCTCAATATCTTACACGTTCTTAGCACATCAAAGTCAAGAAAGGGAACAATGAGAGAAAAACAACCAAATTAAGAGCAAATCAATCAAGAAAAGAGATAGACATGACGATGATCAAAGATTGAATCTATTGCTACTTAAGAAGGCAAGTTTTACAGTCACTTCACCATGAAGGACAAAGAGCACACCACATACTCAAAGCCCTAACCATAAAACAACAAAGCACAAGAGAGGTGGGTTATATGGTTAACTATATGTCTCTATCCTAACCCCTTTTTATAGATAGGCTAACCAGCCATATCCCCTTAATGGATACTAACCACTTAGCACAATGGAAGAAATTTGATAACTCTACACACATGGGTTTTACTAACACATGTTCACCTATACACGCTTTTCAAAGCATATAAGGTCAAATTCGTTAAAACCTTAGCCTTGATCCATCTTGATCAAACCAGCTCCACCTTGACCTAAACTGCTCTCTCAAGCGCCACACATGCGTCAAGGTTTTGATCCAAGGTAATTTTCGATATTTTGGCCAAACTATCAAAATACCTTCGTTGACCTTAGTCATCACCATCCGTTGCAAGCAATCACCATACTTGCCATGTGTAGGTGCACCACTAACTTGCCGCATGTCAAGTCTCTCCTATCTCGGTTCCATCGAACCATGACTCACTTGGCCCATCTAAGCTACATGGTATCATCCCGCTGTTTGAACTTGCCTTCCACATTTCTCGCCTTTCTCATGCCATGCTTGAGCTCACCATCTCACACGATATCCTCAATCATTTTGGGCTTCGGCTCCCCATAAGCCTAGTCCCAATCCTCGCTGTTGACCATAGTTGACTACAAGCGACCCTATACATCCAAAGATAAAGAAATTATTTCTGGGCACACGTTCTTTACAACTTAACTCATGTTAGCTGCAACATAGCTTATGCAATATAACACCACAAACCATACTCACCAAAATCCATTCCTCAACTCAAAATCCACAAATATAAGTTCTAACCAAAAGTCCCCATCTGGATATCCCTCAGACGGTCAGACCGCCAACCCTCGGGCGGTTAGACTGCTGACACCAACCGATCTGACCGATCCACCTAAGCGGTTTGACTGCTGACACCAACCGGTCAGACCGGTGGCGCAATGCTGGTTTGACCGGCCTTCCCCAGACCGACTAGCAACACTACAAATCAAAATTTTAAATCTCCCAAATTGCAATGGTTCATCACATTATAAACTAGGACCAATTCATATGGTCCTTCAATCTCCCCCCTTGATAAATCCATTGACAATTTTTAAAAATGCAATTAGGAGTTGAATTTAGACAAAGAGAGGGAAATTTGCAAATAATGCTCCAAATAGTCAAACGAAAAGAGCAATGAGCTGAAAATGACCATTTGAGGCAGAGATGAATTGAAACTACTGAAAATAACAGGAATTTCACAAAAAGCTTCAAATTCACCAAATGAGTCAGAAATCTCACTCTAGATCCATATGAAAGAATAATTATTCTGTTTAACCTTACTCATGGTGACAAGAGGTCAAAATGCCCCAACTGAGCAAATTTTATATAAAAGCTCCAAATCATACTCTAGGTGTGCATTTTTATCGATATTTCTCCCTTTGACAATGGTGTCATTAAGATGCATGGAAGGAAGACAGAGCAAGAATGACATGAGGTGGCTATATTTATTTATTTTTACAATTTAGGAGCTATAAAAATTATCTAAAGTAATTCTACAAGTATTACACCAAATCATATTATGTGAAAGAGTTATCTAGATCATGACAAACTATATAGCAAAGCTAAACCCAAATGAGCAATTATATGAAATTAAGTGGATTTTTAGCATATCAAGTTGTTCAAGATCACAGTTTAGCCAATAGTATCCAAAAATGAGTCAGTTTATGTCAATATACTAAATAGAACCAAGAAGCTACAATTGAGTCAATCTAGAGTGCTACAAGTTCAAAGTTGAAACATTTTGTTTAATCACTTGATACCACTTGTAATTGAGCAAATTTAGCACATTGGCATTTTCTAAAATTCCTTTTAGCTTCAACCATTTTTAATAATTTTTATTTTCTTAGGCATGTGCTAGATCTCAAGCCTTATACGACCACCCCAAGCAAGAGGCCTAAAGTAGTGGTCTTGGTCATCAAAACTCCCCTAAGTTTATGCCTAGTGCAATGGCAAACTGTCTCATGAGAAAAAGTGGTGAGATTAGTTTTTTCGCACAAAAATATCATTTTGTATTTTCTTGATGTAATTCAAGAACAAAGAGCTAATACTAACTAATGCTTCAATAAAGAACTAGTATATCTCAATCTAAAGCTCAATTTAGGTTCAAGACTCAATTTAACTTATTTGACATGCATGAATCATACGAGGATCACTAGAGCAAAATTTATCACAAGATCCAATAAGACGTGATTTAATTCAAGTTTTCACATTTAATAGAGCTAGTATAGCAAAATCTAAGCTACATATAGAAGAACATGATAAATCTAGCAAGTTAGCATACAAGGATAATAGTCAAGACTCCATGTATTTAAATTACATTGCACATTGCTGAATTAAAAATGCGATATGATACATTAAAGATCCTAGCTCCCCTTGAGCAAGTGAGTCAATTTTAGAAGTATTTTGGTTCAAGTTGAGTTATGTCAACATTAAGTTCAAGAAAATATCAAATGAACTCCACTTGAGTCAAAGCAATAAGCAAGAGAAAAGAATATTGGAAAAGTGAAAATTGGCAGTCCTGAAAGCATAGACAAGATAGTGGGATCCCTATGGTTCAGGTTCACTCTCATCTAGCCCATATGACTCTAGGACTATTCGCGATCATCTAAACACATGGGAGTAAACATGTTTCTTGTCTACCCGGGGGCCCAACCTTGCTAGACCTAAAAGAAGTGAGTGAACTCAACTTAGCGAGAAGAGAAACAACTAATAAGTAGCATCCTAAAGCTACAAGATGAGAGGAAGAAAAACTAAGCAGTATAGTATGATACTAACTCTGGTCTATACTAGGAAGATTAACCCAAAAGCACACATAAGCAAGATGCAAAAAGAAGCAAATGATCATATGATACAAAAAGTGCATGATGCTCCCCTTAGATTATATCATAAGGACAAACCACCCCAAACTCTCCTCAGAAAGCTATCAATCTTGAGCTATCTAAAGGCTTGGTGAAAATATCCGCTAATTGGTGGTCACTCTCAAGAAACTGAATCACTATGTCATCCTTCTCCACATGGTCCCTAAGGAAATGATACTGAATATCTATGTGTTTGGTCCTAGAGTGCTACACTGGGTTCTTGACAATGTTAATGGAAAAAGTATTATTACTGAAAAGTGGAACACTATCTATGGCTAACATAAAATCCCGCAAGGCCGAGACCAACCAAAGCACATGACTAGAGCAAATAGTGGTTGCAACATACTCGACCTCTACAATGGACCGTGCAACACTCGACTGCTTCCTAGAAAATCATGAAATAAGAGAAGTGTCAATGAATTGGCAAGTACCAAAAGTGCTCTTCCTATCTATCCTACAGCCAGCAAAATCTGCGTCAGAATAGACTCAAGGAAAGATAGGAAGCACAAGAGTACCATATACCATAGTCTATAGTAGCTCGAAGGTACCTGAAAATGCGCTTCACCACCTGACGGTGATAGGATAATTCCGAGAGGTTCTCTCCATCTCTTGCACATTCTTGGCATAGCAAGATCAAGAAAGGGAAGGAGAAGAGAAAAAACCAGCCAAGATAGACATTAGGATGTTCAAAGATTGAATCTATTGCTACTTGAGGAGGCAAGTTTTACAATCACTCCACCTTAGAGGACAAAGAGCACACCATATACTTAAAACCTTAACCCTAAAACAACAAAGCACAAGAGAAGTAGGCTGGATAGTTAGCCACATGTCTCCATCCCAACCCTCTTTTATAGATAGGCTAGCCAGTCACATCCACCCTTAGTGGATATTATCTACTTAGTACAATGGAGAAAATTTGGTAACCCCACACACATGAGTTTTACTACACATGTTCACTTATGCATGCTTTTCAAAGTGCATAAGGTCGAATCCGCTAAATCTTTAGCCTTGATCCATTTTGATCAAACTAGCTCCACCTTGATCTAAACTGCTCTCCCAAGCACCACACATGTACCGCAGTTTTGATTCAAGATAATTTTGGTATTTTGACCAAACTACCAAAATACCCTTCATTGACCCGGTCATCACTATCCATTGCAAGCAATCGCCATGATTGCCACATGTAGGTGCACCACTAACTTATCATGCGTTGCCAAGTCTGTCCCATCTCGGTTTCACCGTACCACACTCACTTGGCCTATCCAAGCTACATGGTGTCATCCCGCCATTCGAACTCGCCTTCCACATTTCTCGTCTTTATCATGCCATGCTTGAGCTCACCGTCTCATCTGGCATCCTCGATCGTTCTGGGCCTCAACTCCTCCATGTGCCTAGCCTCGATCCTCACCGTTAACCACAATTGATTACAAGCGATCCTACACATTCAAAGACAAAGAAATCATTTTCTAGCACAAGTTCTTCACGACTTGACCTATGTTAGCTATAACAGAGCTCATGCAACATAAAACCACTGACCATACTCACCAAAACCCATTCTCAACTCAAAATCCACAAATATGAATTCTGACCGAAAGTCCCTATCTGAACATCCCTCAGCCAGTTAGACCGCCAACCCTTGGACGGTCAGACCATACATCCAAGTGGTCTGACCGCTGACACCAACCAGTCAGACTCACTGGCGGATCCCATGTAGTTCATGGGTGTTCAGTCGAACACCCAAAATTTTAGATGAAATACCCTCTATTTAGTAGATATATTTGGTATATATATTGATACTTGGTCTACAAATTTCATATTTATACCCCTAATAGATTTTAGCCCACTCAGACACCTCCCCCTCTCAATTCATCTAAAAAACTACAACTAAGTTGAAGGTTCAAGAAGGTTAACTAGAGGGGGGTGAATAGACAGTTTAAAATTCTTTTGGCCAAAACTGAGTTTTATGCAGAATTTAAATTTAAGGTGGCAAACGAGCCGCGGCGAGCGCCAAGCGTGGCTTAGTCGGATCGCCTACAGCCGGGGTCCCAGGAGAGAGCGTGTGGCGGCGGTTGTGCCACCAGGGCCAACAAGGCAGGTCGGCACGTCGATAATAGCACAAGTGCATCCCTATTTTCAGGTTTCAAATCTCATATTCTCAATTCAACAAATTTTTCTAAATTATTTGAGATGTTGTTTTTACTACAAATAATTTATACTTTGATTTTGTTATTATGGACCTCTACTTTAACTCTGAATATCCATCCTAAAATTTCTGGATCCGTCATTGGTCAGACTGATGGCACAATGCCGATCGACCGGTCTTCTCCTGACCAATCAGTAACACTGTCAATCAAATTTCTAAATTTTTTAAATTATAATGGTTCATCATATTATAGATTAGAACTTTCTCATGTGGTTCTTCACCAATGCACACATGTACAACGCATGAAACCTACTAAGTCACAGATGCATGGTGTAGTAGTACCGTAGTATATCGAACGTAAATACAGCGACCGTAGTTAAGGATGGTTATGGGCAAGTCTTTAATATTACTATTTACTCGGTAGATTTCACCCTAGTTACTAGTACTAACTATGACCATAGTCAGCCAATTTACGAAAATTTAGCCAGTCCAACTCAATACCACATATATTAACATTCTTCTTCCAATAGCTTCTCGATCGGCTTACTTGGAAAATCTAATTTAAACCTACATTCACAAGACGACGACTATAAGCGGCCACCGAAAGATTATTATAAACCGAGTTACCATCAGCACCGTTTAATCTTTGATTTTAGTTGTATGCTTAGTCAGACGAGGAACGAGCCAAGAACACCACGCATTTCTTTATTGCCCACCAGCTCCAAACAATGGCTTTCGTGACCGAAGCAAACGATGCCCCATCAAGCCATCAGGCCGCAAGAGGCAGCGTAGCACTTTTTGGCGACCCGATCGCAATAATTGCCTCCCCGCTCGCCAGGCTGCCAATCAGCGGCCGCCGGTCGCTGTCGCCGGCCGGCGCGCCAATCCCGACGAAGCAAATTAAGCTTGCAACAATGTAAACGTAATTTTTATCTCTCAGCACTAGTTGGACGCACGCAACCCTGCCTTGTACTACTGAATGTTTTTTTGCGCAAATGTCTCGGTCAAAGCCGTGCGATCGACAAGGTCGTCCGGAGTACGGACGGCGACGCCTCCTCCGGCCGGAGCTTTGCCGTTTTAACTAATGGCGGAACACGTACTTCGATCAAGGCCGCTCCTTGGAGAGCTATGCATGGACCCACACGTCAGTAGAGGAGTTTGTCATCGATTTTTTTGGGGAATAAGTTTTGGATTTGTATAGATGCTAGTGGTTAACTAGGCTGCCGGCCAGTGCTGGCTCTGTCCCATGATCCATAAGTATTAAGTTGACCAATGGGTGCCTTGGCATATTACAGGATTCCAAAGCAACATGGGTGATGGACTGATGGCAAGTGAAACCCCCCTCCATGATGATACTTTATGTTTACATGATGGAGGCGTTAAGCTCTAGGTAGATTTTGTTCCAAAGGTCTGGCCAAGTTGCTTGAGAGAAAAAAAAAGGCCCATCAATTATTGTTTAAGTTAACAGGTGGTTCATGGCCCAGCAAGTTGGGAGGTCAAGTTGTCAATTTGGAGTAACTTAACCAAGTGCAAACAGCAGAGTGTTCTTTCCTCCTGAAAGGTAAAGTAAGCATATAAGAATAAGATCATCAAATGCAGTACAAATGTTAGGTTTCTGTTAAAACTGAAGACCAAAGATTGTCGACAAACTTAATGTACAGCCTTATGGAGTATGGACTAGCACGTTGGTGAGTATAGGCACTACCCATATTCCAACTCCAAATAACCTGCAGGATGGACAGTGGAATCAAATGTTGGCACACTTACTTACGTTATTATAATTGCTTTACAACAGTTAGGTTACTTTTTTTTTGGACCACGTGATAGCATAATAATATTGTGCGATATGTGGGAAGCGTAAATCCGTACTAAAATGGGTTGGGTTGAGGGGGCTTTTGAATGGTCTGGAATTCTAAAATGTTTCGCTCAAAATTCTTTAAAATCCAGCAGGTGAGACGTCACACGAAACAAATTAGCACTCACTTAGAGCATCTTTAGTGTATTGAACCGATGTCGATTTAAAGTCATGTCACGTAAGTATTTTAGGATCTAAGATTGTTTTTCTCTAATGTATTAAACTGATTTCTATTAATAAATGGGACCTATGTTATATTGAAAAACCACAAAATAATAATATCATCTCTTAACCGTACTCTCTCCTATGTAATTGTTTAATGCTCATATGAATTGTTTAATGATTTGAATCGGCTTCTAAGTAGAGTTCGATTCTATGCATTTTTTATTGGAATCGACCCCTCTAATGTATTGAATCGATTCAATATCTTCTCTCTCCTCATTTGAACCGGCTAAAACACAACATTAAATATGATCTTACAAAGCTGGCTTCACAACTCAGTTTGTTGGAATAATCTTTTTGGTTCAATTGTAACCTACAACTCATCAGTACACAGATGCAACCAGAAACCATAACAAACAAATTAGTAGTTCTATCCAAGTCCAACAGTAGAGACAAGAAAAAAAAGTAAACATGGACAGAAACAAAAACAGGGTATCATGTAACCTTTTTATTGCTTAGTGATCGATGCCAAGCCAAGATAAATCGTATGAACAGTTAGATATTGACAGAATGACGGGACAATACAGCATAAACAGATCGGTATTCCTGTGCTTCAAGATGGTTTTAGCGTAACCGGCCAATTCAACTGTTTTTACTTCAGTCTAACAAATTTTCTTGCTTACAACGATTAGCATGCATTTCAAATAAGTACATTCTCTATTTTTTAAAGTGAAGTTACTAATTTTTTATGGTCTCCGAAACATGATTTTAACCATTACTTTTTTATAAACTTGTATTAGTATAAGTTAACAATACTGTAATATTATGAAATTATTTTTTAATAGCGAATCTAGTGATATAATTTTAGTAGCCAATCTAAATAGCTCTAAACATCTTGATAACGAAATTTTAGAAAGTTTGGCTAAGACAACCATATCAAAACTCCCAAAAAAATTATGTACTCGGAGTGATGGATTATTCCATCTACATATTACATTGAGAAATTGGTGGATTATTTTTTTTTGCGCGATGGACAAAAATCTCTGATTTGTACGGTTTAATGAGAGAAACAGGGAGTATTTAGGTATCACCTGTATATTTTCTTTATAACTATTATCCAAAATTGTGATCCTTGTATTAGAGATCAAGGGGCCCCTTGTTTTTAAAGGAGGGAGTTTTTTTTCAAGGAAGAGCGGGTAGAATTCAAGGGGGGAGAATTCATGGCCATTAGATCTCTAATCCAATAGTTTTAAATCTAGATGATAGTTAGGAAGAAAATATCCCGATGATATTTAACAAAACCCGAGAAACAAAATCCGTCCGTCTTCTGCAAAATTCTAGGCCCATTTGCGCTGCCGGTGTTTGATAGTGCCAAAACCGGTGCACTACCCAGAATGGCACAACCCTTCGTATATAAATGAATCAAAGTCACTTTTTGCACTGTTTCATATCGTATTTATAAAAAATAGTAGTATGCCGACCGTATTGACAAAAATATCGTTTTTGCCGTCGGGGGGCTGGGCAAAAACGACATTTTTATCAATACGGTCGACATACTGCTATTTTTTATAAATACGGTATAAAAGTCCAGACTGACTTTGATTCTCTATAAATAAGCCGCTCCCGTGTACTCCCGTACCTAGAAAATCTCTGCCCCCTCTCCACCGCTCTCCCCTGTTCCCACGCGCCAAAACATTTCGTCACACCTAGACCAGAGCATATAACTCGAATCACACCAAGGAGAAGAGAACAAGGAAGGCCATGGACGTGATGATGGAGGACGTGGCCGGGGAGCTCGTGGTCTCCGGCTGCAGCTCGACAACCACCTCCCCGTCTTCCTCCTCCCTCGACGACGACATGGGGCTGTACGCCTGGAATGGGCT
The DNA here is from genome assembly GCA_036346575.1 of Dendrocalamus sinicus. Classification (NCBI taxonomy): domain Eukaryota; kingdom Viridiplantae; phylum Streptophyta; class Magnoliopsida; order Poales; family Poaceae; genus Dendrocalamus; species Dendrocalamus sinicus. The sequence goes on along the minus strand of CM070647.1, from coordinate 43,922,673 downwards.
GTCCCCGGTCGCCGACTGGGGCCCCTTCTGCCCTGACGACAGCTGCCAGGACCTGCACGGCCTGATCGAGTCCATGCTCTGCGACGACACGCCCATCGGCGCGGCAGACGACCACGCCGGGCTCCACCCGGCCATGTTCCCCGACGACCCGTACTACTCCAACGGCTCCAACACGGGCAGCACCACCACCACGAACCCCGGCACGCCCGTGTACGACGACCCACAGGACTGCCCCGAGAAGGGCCTCCGGCTGCTGCACCTGCTCATGGCGGCCGCCGAGGCGCTCTCCGGCCCGCACAAGAGCCGGGAGCTGGCCCGGGTGATATTGGTTCGGCTCAAGGAGATGGCTTCCAGCACCGGCGCCAACGCCGGCGCGTCCAACATGGAGCGCCTCGCCGCGCACTTCACCGACGCGCTCCAGGGGCTCCTCGACGGGTCCCACCCCGTCGCCGGGGCCGGCAGGCAGGCTGCCGCGGCTGCGTCGTCCCACCACCACCACCACACCAGCGACGTGCTGACGGCATTCCAGATGCTGCAGGACATGTCGCCGTACATAAAGTTCGGCCACTTCACCGCCAACCAGGCGATCCTCGAGGCGGTGGCGGGCGATCGGCGCGTGCACGTCGTTGACTACGACATCGCCGAAGGCATCCAGTGGGCGTCCCTGATGGAGGCGATGACGTCGCACCCTGATGGTGTGCCGCCGCCCCACCTGCGCATCACCGCTGTCTCCCGCGGCGGCTGCGGCGGATCCCGGACCGTCCAGGAGGCCGGACGGCGCCTGGCAGCCTTTGCGGCCTCCATCGGGCAGCCCTTCTCGTTCGGGCAGTGCCGTCTGGACTCGGACGAGAGGTTCAGGCCGGCGACGGTCCGGATGGTCAAGGGGGAGACCCTCGTCGCCAACTGCGTGCTCCACCAAGCCGCGGCGGCGACCACAATCAGACGCCCCACTGGCTCGGTGGCGTCTTTCTTGACCGGCATGGCCGCGCTGGGAGCCAAGGTGGTGACGATGGTGGAGGAGGAAGGGGAAGCCGAAAAGGACGACGAGAATGCCGGCGAAGCCGAGGCGGGCGGCTTCGTGGGGCGGTTCATGGAGGAGCTGCACCGGTACTCGGCGGTGTGGGACTCGCTGGAGGCCGGGTTCCCGACGCAGAGCCGGGTGCGCGGCCTAGTGGAGCGGGTCATCCTCGGCCCGAACATCGCCGGCGCCGTGAGCCGCGCGTACCGAGGAGTGGACGGAGATGGGAGAAGCGGGTGGGCGGAGTGGATGCGCGGGAGCGGGTTCAAGGCCGTGCCGCTCAGCTGCTTCAACCACAGCCAGGCCAGGCTGCTCCTCGGACTGTTCAACGACGGGTACACGGCGGAGGAGACGGGACCGAACAAGATCGTGCTAGGATGGAAGGCCCGGCGGCTGCTGTCGGCGTCCGTGTGGGCGCCGCCGCCACTGTCCGTGCCGTCGTTGCCGCCGGAGGGAGCGTTCCAGCCCGTGGGGATGGCACCGGCAAGCGGCGGCTTTGTCCGGACGGAGTTTGACTATATCGACTCGTTCCTTGTCGAGCCTGCTTGTGCGCTAGTCTGAATTTTGGAAGCAGGTTGCTTGGATCGTAGTTGGGTCGAGTCAGATTTAGCTTTGATTTCGTCGAACATATTCAGAGGTAAAAATAGGTTAGCTGCTTTGTCAGTTGAATTCAATTGGTGTGTCAAAACTGTCGATTACAGAGGTTGATAGTTGGCAACTCTAGCGCCCAATCTCTTCCGAGTGATTATTGGTTTATGCTGTAGAAAGTTCCGAGGTAAAACAAAACAGTTTCTTTATTGCAAGCGATGAAATTTTTATATTTCACTGAAATTGCACTCTCAATCAACTAAAATTGCAGCCCTAAAAAATAGTGCAACTTTAGGTGATTGAGTGCAACTTGTGACTGAAATTGCACTCTCAATCAACTAAAATTGCAGCCCCCTCCAAAAAAAATATGTGCAACTTCAGGTGATTCAAAGTGCAACTTTAGGTGACTGAAAGATAAAAAAATTTCAATCGCATGTGCAATAGTCTATCCCAAAACAAAATGGTACATGTACAGTGCAACTCGATTGTGAGTTGTGATCTGAATATTACACGCTGTACGATATTTGGCGGATGTGAATCTGAGCAGTCTCTTGCAGTGCTTTAGCTCCTTGCTTCAGAATTCATCCGGCGGAGGGTTTTTTTGGGGGGCTAATCCTGCCTGCCCCGCAGATAAGGAATACACATGTTTCACAGACCACCTATTTATGATCAAAGCAAACGCTATTTCTGAATCTCTGATAGAGGAGGCTAGCATGTAGAAAATTATAGACTTGTATGTCCATGGGCCATGGATCCATCCCTGTTCCGTGAGATATTGAGTTTTTTCACTTATAACTTGTGGTTTATAGTTTATATTATAGTATTTAGCTTTCAAACGGTATATTTTTTAAGATGATGTCAATATGAAGATTGTAGTAAAAAATATATTGAATTCAATTGTATCGATCAAAATCACATGTAATTATTTTTCTGTACGTACTGCTTCTCACGAACAATCAGAATTCAAAATTTTAAATTATAAATCATAAGCTACAAACATAAAAAAAAAAGCCCCACCCATGAGCCTCCGCTTGTAGATGTAGGTGGACCGGCGTCCTGCAAGCTGCAGTTCAACCACCGATCTGGAGGCCACCATGATCATGCTGTGGCACCAACTTTTCACGGCGATTCCCCGCACAGCCACACTGTAGGGGCCGATTCTTGTCCTGCCGAGCCAGAGCCTCAGGCCAATTTGCCGAACATGACACCCACTAATGCATTTTAAATTCGACACGAACACGTCGGCCTTGTTTTAGGATTATTACTCGAGTTCCAGCCCATGTCACTTGACCATAGCTTTTGGACATTTGAGGCCTAACTAGATTCTTGGGCCTTGTACTGGGCACAAGCTAGTTTTCCAGTTTCCGATGAGAGAAGGGGGACAGCCGAGACTGCCAGGATGCTCGGTGAAGATGGACATCTCGGACCCTGAAATGAAATCTCTACTGCTGCCTAAAGAAAACTGAAGCGAGAGGAAGCTGACACTGCAATGACCGAACATATTCCGAGCACGAGGCAAGACTTCTAATCAGAAGGGCTGTCGCATTACTCTGATCGGTCTTCCATGTGGCTGCTAACATAACAAACTATCACCATCAGTGCCCAGAAGAGGGGGACCCGAAGCTGTAGATCAACCACGTTAGCAAATGCATAAGAAGTTCGTAGGTCAAGTAAGTAAACCCACGTGAGGCATCACATGATTCACAGCAGTTGTGGCCTACTATTTGATTTCTGATACATTCAAAGTCGTACGTACGAAGTGCGACGCATGTAGACATTGCAAGGATATCGCGATCTCACAAACTAGCACGGTGATTGGTGTATCTGCGTGAGCCACATTTTTAAAATATATTTAATTGGTTTAGCGGTATATGTATATGATGATAATAAAAAAATATGCAAAAAAAATGGTTGCAGATCACACGAAAAATTCAAATATTAGAACTTTTAGAACGTTATCATTTCAATTTAATTTTCATGTTTATAGAATTGACTTTGTTAGTGATAGTAATGCATAGTAGTATAGGTTAAACAAATAATATAGATTATATCTTTGGGATGAAATACTTGTTCTTTATAATTTTTAATCGGTATCTCCAATAATAAAGACAATAGTTGTATCTATATCAGTACAATTAAAAAGAATATAAATTATAATGGATATTGTAGGCAAGTTCATGTCTGTGTGTGTGTTAATCGCTTGAGTTCAATTCTATCTCTAGCATCTCGTGTCTTAATTTCATACAAGAGTTTCCTAATTATACATCCATATATATCATGATCAAATTAACTTCATGAAGACATATCAAGAAAAATCATTAGTTATAATTTGTTAATCATAAGAAGGGTGTACCTAATTAAGAGCTAGAAAATTTTCTTTTTGTGAGAATTTCTAGCAATTATTCTCATTTATCAGGTGACATCCATTAGTTATGGATTGCTAAATATAATTAGGGTCCACAAAATTAAGGACTATATATTTTTTAAAATTTTTTGAGAGAATTACTATGAGATTTTTTTCTTAGCTGATGTAATCAACCATTCTAAACTTTTATTGTGCTTGGCATGAACTCTTTTTTTAAAAAATAAATTTTTATTTAATTATTGTTTTGAATTTTAGTTATCTATGGATGTAACTTTGAAATTCATATAGTTATCAAATCGCTAATTTTTCTTTATGTTTAATACTGAATTTTTGTTAATTTGGATTGTACTTTACATGTACTCTTTCTTTTAATATGAGCAAATGAGCAATTATAAGTTCGATCCGTTAGATTGATAGCTGGATATTTCTCTAAGTATATAATTACTGTGGATATAGATATATTCTTATATTGCTAAGTCAACTATTAACTCTAAGGTGTTAAAATTAGGACGCAACAATTTAAGGGCTAGATATCTTTTTTTATGAGAATTTCTACTATATCTATCTTTTTTTAACAACTCTAAAAGGTATATCATCATCTTTTAGTATATAAATAATAAATAAATAAAATAATGATAGATCACCTCATCAACCAAAGTTTCACAATTTGTCTCCCTAGTTTGATAGTTTCCACCGCGTGTCGCATCTTTTTCTCCCGGCGGAAAAACCCCAGCCCGAATACGAAAGCTCCCCGTTACGGTGGGGCGGACCGCCCAACGCCAGCGGCGTGGGCTTTTGGTCCCGTGCCGTGCCGCGCGACACGCCGTCCTCACCCGAATCTCGCGTCCGCGGCCCAGAAAAAAGCCGCCGCCGCGCGGCACGGTCCGCACGCCGCTTCGCTAGCCGCCGGTGCGCGCGGTGGGGAGAGGAGGGGAGTCCCAGCTCGCAAGGCAGAAGAAGGCCGGCCCCCGCGGCCTTCGCCTAAGTCCCCTCCCCTCTCCCCCCTACCATGCGCGTCCCCTCCCACGACGCCCTCCCGTATCACCCCCAGCTCCCATCCCCACATGGCGAGCCGCGACAAGGTCGGCTGCTCCCCGGGCGCGGTGCCTATCGACCGCTTCTTGGCCGCGCTCGCCGCCAACGCCGAGCAGCTCGGGAGGAGGTTGGAGACCGCCGTCCGCAATCGGAAGGTGAAGGAAGCCAGAGCGGCGGGCGGGAACATGGGGGAGAAGGCGAAGGTGGAGTTGGCGATTCAGTTGCACACGCCGCTGTTCTACGCCACCTGTGCCCTCGGCGGGCTCCTCAGCACCGGCCTCACCCACCTCGCTGTCACGCCGCTCGACCTTGTGAAGTGCAATATGCAGGTCACAGAGAGAGGCTCCCTTGTTACTGTGTCCAAATTTCTCGTTTCCCCTAATGGCTGATGGAATTCCTTGCCTCCATGTCCCTTCTTGCAGGTTGACCCTAGTAAGTACAGGGACATTTCGTCCGGCTTTAGTGTCCTACTCCAAGAGCAAGGTCTTGGTGGGTTCTTCAAAGGCTGGATGGCCACGCTGGTTGGGTACAGCAGCCAGGGGGCGTGCAAGTTTGGGTTTTACGAGTTCTTCAAAAAGTGCTACTCGGACATTGCTGGCCCCGAGCAAGCTGAAAAGTTGAAGACCTTCATCTACCTTGCTGCATCAGCATCGGCTGAGGTGATTGCAGATGTAGCTCTTTGCCCCATGGAGGCCGTGAAGGTTAGAGTCCAGACGCAGCCTGGATTTGCTCGGTGCCTGACTGACGGGCTTCCAAAGTTTGTCCAATCCGAAGGTGCCTTTGGGTATAGATACTGCATGTCTTGTATAGATTGTGTTACAGTTAGTTTCATTCAAAATTTTGGAAAACATTCTATAATGCTGTGTGCAAATTTCAGGCTTTACAAAGGACTGCTTCCTCTTTGGGGCCGCCAAGTTCCTTGTAAGTCGAATTCATTAGCAGTTATCGTTTTCTAATGTATTTTCATGCCAAGGCTTGAATAGTGCATGCTGATGGGCCAAACAAATAGGATTAGTGCTGAACATTTGATAGCAGAATCTTCTATTAGCCCTAGTTCAGCTCATGTACTAATTTAAGTCTAATTTTCATTGCCACCAAATATCTCTAATTTAGACCTAGTTTGCAGCCCTTGCTCTAGCATGAATGGGCCTACTTGATTTATTTGCTTACTCTTGTGGCTGATATGACAAATACTGTGAAACATAATTATGAAGTAGAGTGAATTGTCATGGTAACAACCATGAGAAAACCCAAATTTATATGATCCACATAATTGATTGCACCCTGTAGTAGAACTCCAGATCAGGTATAGTTGTCAAAACACTTTATTATTATTAAAGCTTAAAGCTATGTGTGAAGACTTCAATGCTTCATGTGTTTTGTTCATTAGTTGCTCGTCAATGTGCTATTTATTAGAAAAAATGAAAAGGATAACAACAATTTGTGAATGACAAAAAGGAAAAAAAAGATAATCATCGAGTATGGTGTTCATGGATGACAGTATGAGACTGAATAACTTGATTGTTTAACAGGGCTATGCAAGGCTCACTTTCCTCTAAGATGCTATATAGACAATGTAGTCATGTCAACACAGTTTGTGCAGCCATCTTAATATCCATTTCCCTTCTTTACCTTCTTATGTTCAGTTGTGCACCTAATTACTTTTCCCAACACCTTGCAGATACTATGGTGAAATTTGCTTGCTTTGAGACCATTGTTGAGATGATCTACAAGCATGCAGTTCCAAAGCCAAAAGATCAATGCAGTAAGCCACTCCAGCTAGCAGTGAGCTTTGCAGGGGGATACATTGCTGGAGTCTTCTGTGCTGCTATCTCTCATCCCGCAGACAACCTGGTGTCTTTCCTCAATAATGCAAAGGGAGCCACTGTGGCAGATGTAAGTTGCAAGTCCTATCCCAAATAAATAAATAAAAAGGTCATAAATGTTGACTATATAGCTTACACCTATCTCACTGTCAGATGGTATTCAACTATAGCATTAAGTCAAATTGTTCTGATCAGTGAACTGCACTTTCAGGCTGTAAGAACCCTTGGGATGTGGGGCCTTTTCACTCGTGGTCTTCCGCTCCGTATTATTATGGTTGGCACTCTTACTGGAGTGCAATGGGCAACATATGACTCTTTTAAAGTCTTTGTTGGACTGTAAGTAGATCTTTTTGTATATTGCATGCATTTTCGGTCATCATCGACAAATATCAAGTTATCTCATGATTCTTGTGATTAATTCTCCAGACCAACATCTGGTGGAGTCATTCCTAGTTGTCCTTCTGCCGCTACTTTGCACCTAGTGGATCACGAAAAGCAGAATTGACCGCACTGGGAATGTTTTGTGCTGAGCTATCCATAACCGGAGTAGATGATGTATTGCGCAGTTGCTTGGATTTTGGTGAGAGCTGGAACATAGGAGGATGAAGTGTTACATGAACGTTGTAACACTATCTTTTTAGGTTTTAGCCGGTAGGAAATTCACTTTCAAGGGGCTTTTGTTGCTACGTCTTGAATGACCAAGTGTAATGAACGCAAAAGCTTCGAGTTGTGTTTGGCACATTTGCGAATCGGTCTGTCTTGTCTGGCTGTGTCCATTTATCACCCGTTTGAACGGATGTTTATGCAGCCTATATACTTGGAGGAACGAAGGGAAATAATTTTAAGAATTAATTATGTGATTTTTACGGTCACAGGCTGACGTGAGTAGTAGGCTGAGTTTGGGGGTTAATATATACTTGTCTAGATCGAAAGAGTGAAAGACCAGATTAATTGGTGTGTTGCATGGGCATTTTGGTATGCGAGCCGCCTAACAAGCAGGTTGGATTGTTAGAACAACACTCCCTCCAAACTGGTTTCAGCTTTTAGTTTTTTTAGCCATCAGTTTATTTAAACCAAAAACCACTTAAAACTATTAGCTTCTAATTTTGATTTTTCCTTTTCCTCTTATTCCTTTATATTATCCATGATAAAAAATAATGGGTTTTAAAAATTCCTTAATTTTTCTTTAAAAAAGCTAATAGCTGCTACAAGACAATTTCTGTTAAAAACTAAAAAACATAGCCATAAATCAAAAAACACCGCCGGCCATTTACATTGATTCCGTATACTTGGCACGGAATTCTGCTCACCCAGGAACGCCACAGGCCAACAACGGTAGATCCAAAGAGTCTACACATGCTATTTCAAGACGGAGAAGTACTTTGCTTAAAAATACATTTACAAATCCAACAAGCTCAATACAGAAGTCTCGGAGAACCATGCGATGCATATGGCGACATACAAGCTTGGGTCAAAAAAGCATAACAAAGCAAGCCAGGGAAGTGTTCAACATTTGCAGCCTGATCTCAATTGTTGGCACTCAGGTCACCTAGCCCAGGAAAGCCTTGCATTGGAGGACGTGGCGGGGCTGCTCCAGGAGTGAAGTCAGCCATTGCACCACCGGCAACAGGTGGAGGTGGGATTGATCGCGGAGGACCATTTGCAACCGGAGGTGGAGGCGGTGGAGGTTGAACACCCCCAATTGGTGGGGGCGGGATCCTAGGGGGCATCCCCATAGGTGCGTTAGGTGGAGGGGGTGGCAAAACCAGTGGCGGCGGTGGCCTTGGCGGAGCACCGGGACCTCCTGTCCCATTCGGTACGGTCCCAGGAGCTGCCGGTGGTCTGTTAGCTTCTGTTGGTCTTTGCTTGAAGTATAGCTGCAGCTGTAGCCAAAAACACAAAGTGCAGGTTTTGAAACCAAGATTGCTTATAAAGCCAGCTAATGAAACGGTAAAAACCTGTATACAAAAAACTCACCATGTATTCCTTCTTGTCCGGATCCCAGTAGGAGAAGAACTTCTCTGCTGATTTGTCAATCTCTGTGCTAGGTATCTGCAAACAATGAACAATGTTAGTAATATTCATTGGCCAATGGGTCTGATGTGCTAGCAGCAAAACTGTGCAAGATATGCACCTTAAAGCCAATGATTTCATAGGGCTCTGCTGCGAAAAGTAGATATTGATACTTCTTATCCCAAGATTGGACTTTCTGTACAGATAACAGTAGTGCATTAGCACATGGAAGAGTAAAACATCAAAGAACCATATATCAGGCCTGATCATGCTCAGAGATCAGCTTTACCTGTTCATATGATGACATGAAACGGTGCCTTGGCTTGCTATTTTCTTCGATTTCAGGGTAACCAATCTAAAAACAAAAAGTCAAAAGTTATCACTCCAGTGTACAAAATCATTTAAATATTCACAACAAAAGAAAATGATGAGGGGAAAATTTTCATCCCCAACAATTTGTAGGTAAACTACTATGGTATTCAACTTTTAATCACTATATTGAATATGCAAGTTCTTCAATAAGCCTACTTTATCAAAAGATAAAACTGCAGATAACAATGTAAAATTAGTTTGCCAATGTGAGGGTAAGCATAATTATATAAAGAATGTACTAGTATAAGCAATAAAGATGGAAAAGGGAACTGGCTTAACTGGTATCACTATAAGATCCTTGGCATATGTAACTCAGATGGCCTACATTACATGACATGAGAAGAGAAATACACAAAAATTATCTCTAGGCATGGGCAGATTGGAAAGTAAACTAATTAGATCTGGATTTCACAATATTCACGTGTCAAAATCATGAATGGGCTAACTTCAAGAATCACACAAGTGCAAAAACGATGAATACTAACCTCAAAAAGAAATGAGTGTTGCTTTGTGTCAGGATCATATTGTTTGGTTACTGTATACCCAGGTCTGCCAATCTTAACTGCAAAGGAAGTAAGGATAGTTATGAGAATACCTTCCAAATAGCTTATTGAACAAGAAACTCATCATCTTTGAAATTTGAACATTTCAGGGACTATTAGCAAAAATTTAAGCTTATTTAAATAATCAGCCAAAATTGTAGACTCCTATAAATTTGTCTGTCCTATTAAAAATTCATTTGGGATCAGAAAATTGCTATACTACCGGAGGTTTTAAAAAGTAATCCAAACATGCATGCTTATGTTCCAGATAGGCATTAGTAAAGTAAGACTGAGCAGCACAGCCTTATATTTAAATTGTCCGTGGTGAGTTTTGAAGGCTGTTATAGGTGTATCCTCTTCTCTATCCAGATTTGGTGATAACCCACTTACCTAAGATCGATAAGCTCATCTAGGGGGTCTTCGATCATTGGAATGGGGTATTTACTTTTCATTGTTGCCTAATTAATGTGTCAGTATTACCCCTAACAGTGGACACCATGTTTTTGAACACCACATCGTTGGTGTTCACAAATTGATCAAAAAAAGGCAGAAAAACTCCCAGCAATAAACTTCTGGGGGGAAGAAGCAGCATGATATAGCTCAGTAAATGTTGTTAGTAGCAAATACCTTAATTAGTCATGTATGTTACTACAATAAATAAAGTAGCAGCTGGTCCCAATTATATTATTTCCTAATGGTGTGTTTGGTCGGCAGGGAAGGGTAATGGGAGTTTAGAGGTGGGAGTTTGTAGAGGGATTGGGCATGGGAGTTTGCTTTTAGTCCCAATCCCCTGTTTGGCAAGAGAGATGGTAAATTGTGGGGAATTAACGTCTATCTTGCAAGAGATTTTATAACCCATCCCCATTCCACCTAAATTCCCTTGCGGCCATGCCCACCAACTAAACAAGAGATTTTATAACCCCCACCACCTAAATTCCCATTCCCTCCGATCAATTCCCTCCAACCAAACAGGCCGGTAGGAGAATAGTTAAGGACACATCTAAACAACAGATGACAAACAAAGATTAGGCTATTATTATGGAGCCAATGCTCCCCAATATAGTATATGTTCCTTTTATCCACCGAAAAATGTTCCACTTTGGTCTTCTTACTCTCATGCTATCAATGAAATTATCAGAAAGCCACAGAAAGTGTGTTACAAGATTGCAAGTTAACAGGAAAAAATTTAACTACTCTCCAGATCTACTATGCTATGCATCCATACTACACGCAAGTGACGCAGCCCCTACCAATCATGCTTGTATCAGTGGAAGTCCAAAGGGAATCATGGCTTCACGCCAAGATGAAACTTGAAACAATCACAAGAACCAACAATCCATTTATATGAGTATGACATCACTCCAAGCGTCAAATTCCATAATAACAAAGAGACCCAAGGTTGTTGCTTCACGCTCTAAACACCCCAAACAAACGGACCTAGCGCAATAGCTTGCTGTAATTGATTGAATCAAACATAGTCCAAGCAGCTGCAGAAGAAAAAAAGGGACCCTACTTGTGGAACCAGATGAAGCCACAACAATTGCAGATTATTATTTGCAGCTCAATTCTAGGAAGCTGACTTTGGGGGAAAAGAGAGGGGGAGATTTTTTTTTACGCACCGGACTTGCGGGGCGCGAACTTGCGCTTGTTGGGCTGAGGCTGCGCGGGCGCGTCCTTGGCCTCGCGGGCGGCGCGCTTGGCAAGGTTGGTCTGGTGCCGCTTCCCCTGCGTGTGCGCCAGGTAGTTCCCCTCGTTGTTGTGCAGAGTCAGGCACAGCTTGCACTCGTAGCTGGACACACAACCGAGCGGAATCAGCGGATCAAGCAACGCGAATCGAGAGGCGGCGCGAGTCCGAAGAAGCTAGGGTTTTGTGGGGGGGAATTACCTGCCAAGGTGGTTGCGCATGAAGTAGGGGTCCTTGGCGAGGTCGATGGTCTCGAGGGCGAGGCGGCGGAGGCGCTCCCGCCGGTCGATGGCCTCGTTCTGGGCGGAGGCGGCGCCGCCGCTGCCGGGCTTCGAGCCCCACTCGCGATCCATGGCGTTCGCTCGGTTTGGCCGCCTCTCGACTCAGCGGCTACTCTCCTGGTGTTTTCCTCTTCTTTTTTTCTTCTTTTTTTGATAAAAAAAAGGCCTGGGTGTTTTCCGTTCGATTATATTTGGTGCGGCTCTGATCGGTTTTACTAGTAGGCCGGCTCTTATAGGGCCCAGGCCCAACTGACCAACCCGTAGCTACAATTCATCGGTGGAATCGGGCCGAGTATATTAGGACGTGCTAGCGTTCGAACATAGTACGTTTCTTCCAGCTGTCAGATTTAACTTAAAAGTTGATCTCAGCCAACTGATCTGACATAATAAAATCGGTGAGATGCAATAATTAAATGTTAAATTTGCAACAAACCCTCACTACTATGCAATAAAATGCAGAATAACAGTGAGTAGTGTTGAGAATTTTTTTAAAAAGATATTATCTTCTCACAAAAAATGAAACCATGAGTATACAATTTAGCTAAGTGCTAAAACAAGATAAAAACTCCTAAACAAAAAATTACGACTTTACAAATAGTGGCAACATTTTAGAATTGCTTGTGCAACAATGAAAATAATTGTTTGCAACAAATTAAGAACCACTGCCTCTATTATAACAAAAAAAAGATGAACATACGTAATAAAATCATAAAACCCTGCAACAAATAAGATAGTGACAGCAATAATTTCCCATCAATTGCCAGAGAGGGAGAACCTGGTAACAATATCAATGAACTAAGCATGGAGTAAGACGATTTCGGTGCCTCAGCAACCTTTGGGGGATGGAGGGAGGAGCGGCTAGCTTAATCCCTTGTCGCTGGTGGTCAAGATCTGGCAGGGATAAGGCTGATTAGTCCTCAGATCTGACAGGGATGAGGCTAATTAGTCCTCAGATCTGGTAGGGATGAGACTAATTAGTCCTCTTCCGGTTTGTGCGACTAGAAGGAGGCTATTGCTTGCTATAGTGGAAGGTTTCTGCTGCTCGCGGTCGTATCCCGAGTTCTGTCATCCTCGTCCCCTCTAGATACATCAACTTACTCGATGCAACAATTCAACATCTCTAATGCAACAAAAATAAACTTTGATGTAACAAATCAAAATGTAGACCGCAACAAATTTCTCTTGCATGAAATTTGTGAGAGATGTTGCAACAAAATCAAATACTTTATGCAACGATTAGAAAAATGTGCTGCAATAATTTGAACAAATAGCTGCAACATGTATACTAGAGGAGAAGGGCACGTGTGTGCCGGCAATGGTTGCTAATCTGGTGCCTCGTCTCTGCGCTCCACCCCACACTACTGCTTCATCACTAGCTCTCAAGTAGTCATCGCCCCTCACCTCCTCCGGCCTCGGCCTCACTAGATCTAGGGAGCTCCACCCGCTCTTCGGTAGGGGAGACCTCCACATGAGCTCCGACCGTAGCGAATGAACTCCTCGAGCACGAGCTTGATGACCAAATTCCTCAAGCGAGAGCAGTGTGGACAAACTCTGTGGGCTCAATCATCTGCTAGATTAAGGGGGGAGAGAGAGATACTGAGAGATGGAGAGAGAGAGATAGGGACGTTTGAGATAGAGAAGGCAAGAGAGAGAATGCAGAAAGAGAAAACAACCATGGGGAGAGACATGTGGGAGGAGGAATATATGGTTGCGGGGATATAAGAATAAGGCGTCTGAATCATGTCTGTATCTGTGTCTGGAGTGCTCGAACTCATGATCGAAGCGTTTTCCGAATATATTTGGTGCCCGTAGTAAGGTTTCCCAGTCATTTAGGTCCTATCCCCCCCCCCCCCTCTCTATAGAAAAAGTGCTATTTAATTGGAAAATGGTTTGATTTTCATATCAATCCATAAAATTTCCACGTTCCAAACCAAGCCTTAAAACGTCTATTGTTATTATGAGACTAGTAATCTTATTCAGACATTTGTACCTGTATACGGCACAAATACAAACATGAATACGGTTTTTGATAGGACCCGGCCCACAACAATATTCAATTCCCAAGAATTCACCATCAAATTCAGACCATTGGACAAACACGAACAATCCAGAAACCAACACGCCTTCTTGCTATAGAACACAACAAATGCTGCACGCCTCCGCTAGTCCAAGGGGTACGGGAGCGTGGCGATGTGGTTATGAGCCACGGTCCCAATCCACAGCTTCCGGTCCACCTCCCTCACCTCGCTCACCAGCTTCATTACCTCGCCGCCCCGGTCTTCGAGCACCTCGACGACGTTCCCTTCGCCGTCGAGGAGCGCGAGGACGGTGTACATCCTCATGCTGACCATCTTCCCGAGCGTTCTCATCGTCAGGGGCAGCTTGAAGTACATGGCGCGCAGCCACGGCCTCTGCGCGAACACTTCCTGCGCCGGCGTCCTGCAGCAGTCGATCGCCACCCAGAACTGCCCTTTGCTGCTCAGCCGCACGTTGTCGGGGAACCCCGGCAGGTTCGCGAAGACCTCCACCTTGCCGGCTCTTGGGCCTTCCAGCCAGTACCTCATTATCCTAGGGTGATCGATATGTGCAATGTTAACGTGAGCCCTGATCAGTTTCTGAATTTCTGATTGATCTTTGAACCGAATCATGTTAAAAAGCCTGAGGTTTTTACCTGCAATTTGTTGTCTCGGAGAACAGGAGAAACTGTTGGTCCTCTGAAATCTGCACACCATTTGGGAAGACCAGCCCGTTCAGCACAACATGAACAGCACGGGTTTCTGGGTCGTATCTGAGTAGCCTCCCCGTGCCTTCTCCTTCCAGCAGAATGTTCAAATGGTCCCTGCATAACCAGCTCCAGTTAATTAACTAATCTTAAGCAAAAATATGAATTCGTCTACTTAACCGAAGAGACTGCTCACTTTCTGCTGTATCTCATGCTCGTGTCGGTGAAGAATATCGAGCCGTTTCTGTGGATGTCAAGGTCGTTCGCGAATTTGATCGGAGTCCCGCCCGCTTCCCTCGCGATAGATGTTGCCACGCCACCGCTTTGGCCGACGGCCACGAGCCCGTAGTACGCGTCGGCGATGAAGAGCTCGCCCGTCTCTCTGTGAAACCTCAGCCCAAGAGGCCGGCCGCACCACTGCTCGTGCTCGTGCTGCTTTTTCGTTGTCGACTCCACTCCATTAGCACAAACTTTCTCCGACCTTTTCCAAGAAAGAACATTATTCCACACATGCTGCTATCTATCAAGCCAGTATGATGTACTATGAAGTATATATGGAGGGATGGTTTGCAAGAACAAAGCTTAGGTACAGTGCATATTTACCAGTCAGGATTCATGACGGCGAACGTCTCCCACCCGGTCTTCTCCCCCATCCACCGCACGATGCGGCCGTCGGCGAGGCCGGCGTACGGCCCGAGGCCCTGGCGGTCGAACTCGATGGACTCCGGCCCGAACACCTCGTCGACGAACTCGAGCCTGCCGAGCCTGAGCCGGCTGCCGTTGTCCCTCGGCCAGCGCTCCATGACCTCCCTGTACGGCGCGAGCTCGTGCTTCACCGGCCGGTAGTCGACCCCGGCCAGTGGGCCGAGGTGGAACGGATCCGTGACGACCAGGGCCAGCGCCAAGGCCGCGAAGAAGAGGTGCGGGTACTGCACGATGCCATCGCGTCCTCTCTGTCTCTGTGGCGTCTTCTCTTCCATGGAGGGCAGGCAGAGGTTTCGGTTTGCATGCAGAGGAGGGAAGTGGGGGAGAAGGTGATCTTAAATTCTTAATGGATTGCTCCGAAATTTTATTTCGACATGCATGGAAGTTGCATGAGTTACTGTGATTGTTTGGGAGTAGGTGCATTTTGGTTCAGAATAGCTAAGGAATCTGGCACTTTTCGATTTTGGGAGCTGCATGTTTTCATTGCTTGGACAATGATGCAAGATGTACAGGTCAACAAGCATAAAATGATGCATGACTACCGAACCTGTCTGGACGATCTTAGAGCAACTCTAACTGGTTCTTTATCCTGCTTTTCATTGTATATTTACCTAATATGACTCAAGAAATGGACTCCAACCGGTTCTTTATCCTCCTTTTCATTTTTATCGAGTCACTATTTTCTCCCGGCCGCTAGCTAGATTTGGCGAACGCCTCCTCACTCGCTTTTCAAATAGCTAGGCCATTGGAATGCTAACTCAAATAGAGAGCTGAAAATAATAGCTAGCCTCTTCATCCTAGGAAATAGAGAGAGAGAAATGACTAATGGGATGGAGTTGCTCTTAGTTGGAGGGTTTCTTTTTAGCTTCTAAAAGATGTTTTTCGGTTTTTCTATAGTAACTAACTTTTAAATAAAGTATCTTTTTAAGATAGCGTCTATTAGTTAATTATAGTATATACTGTATCGGCTTCATTTATATCAGCAAAAACCGCAAGTGAGTTTCTGTTACTCTATAATCTCTCGCACGAACAACCCAAAAGTCAAAAGCCGCAGCTAAAAGCCATAAACTTCAACAAAAAAAGAACAGCCCCTGACTGATGATAGCCCCCAATTTGGCACACGGAAGAAGACTAAAAGTTACGAATCTGATTTAGGTCATCCAGGACTAGACCTGTCTAAGGGTCTGTTCTTTTCAGCTTTCAAAAACTGCTTTGCGGCTTTTCTATAGTAACTAGCTTTTAAACAGAGTACCTTTTCAAGATAGGATCTACTAGTTAATTGTAGTACATACTGTACCAACTTCATTTATATCGGCAAAAACCGCATGTGAGTTTCTGTTACTCTATAATCTCTCACACGAACAGCCCAAAAGCCAAAAGCCGTAGTCAAAAGTCATAAGTTTCAGCAAAAAAGAACAGGCCCTAAATGGGACACAAGCCAAGTTAGACACGGCCTGGTTGTCTTGGTAGACTAAATGGGCCATGTCATATCGGTCCATTGGCTTAGCTGTAGACTCAGGCATGCCTGATGAGGTCATGAACCACGTTTAGCTCCATAGGCTAGGATGGGCCGTTTAACTCGAAAAATTTGACAAATTCAATAATTCCAAAAATGTATATAATTCAAAAATACAAAAAAGATTCTATTTATAGAGAAAATTGAGATTTTTTGGATTTTTTAAGCTTCGAACTAAACGGGCTATGCTATGGCTAAATAGGCTAAATGGTTCTATCTGTGCCCTGCCGTGCTGAGCCTTGGTCAAGTCAATAGCGCCATGCCTCGGGCCGGCCCGGCTGGCATGCCCGTTTGGCCACCTCTATCTAGGACTCAAGTCCTTTCTTCATGGAAGGAAAGACCGTCAAACTCCTCGCACAAATCTTCAAGTATTCAACTTAATAGGGAGCGAAATTGCAGACTTTTTTAGCAATCATCGTCAAGCATCTTTTGGTTGTTCACACAATATAGGAAGACATCGACTCGAGGCGTAGGGCCTTTGACGAGGAGTCAGACTAGGATGACTTCGAGCAAGCACCAGTGGAACAATTATTGTTGTAATAATCCTAAAATCAAACCCGGGAGATTCCACGGCTCCTCAGTGAATTTGGCTACTGTTTTACCCACCTGGTTTGCTGACATGCGTCAACTCTTTCCCGGCCGTTGGATCTTTTTCACGTGGGGGGTCGACGCCTCTGATTTCTTGGCACGCGTCCACTCAGTGAATTTTGTGAACTTTCTGGCAGTGTTGTTTTGGATGTTCTCCAAACAAATTTAGATTCTCAACTGGTAATCAGTCGTTGTTGGCACATTGTTGAATGCTATCGCAGATAAGAGTTTCTCAGGCGGCACATCTGAAAGGATGATGAAATGCCTATGTGGGCTGGATGCCTACAAATAAATGGTAAGAGTATTGCCCACACACAAGGAGCATAGGCATAGACCCACGGTCATGTTTACTATATTTTCAGTTGCACGATTGCGGTACTCCTAAGTCCAAGCTGAAGTTTGTTATGTCTACGTGATCTTTCCTGATAAAATTTGATTCATTCTGATAAGTTTATAGTTTTTATTTCCTATTCAGCACTCCTTACAACTTTTTTCCCTTGTGTTCTTTATGTACGGTTGTCTTTTCTTTTACAGGCAGCATAATCTGGATTGTCTTTATAGAACTTTGGTTGCCTTCTATTTCAAGAGAACAGGGCCCTGATCAACTCGGTTTCGGTTTCTGGCTTCTGTCTTATTTTTCACTATTCATAAGTTTCGTCTTTTCTGAACTTTTGGCTTTTTGTTGAGCTTTTTTGCCGGTTCTTTTTCCCCGTATTTGTTTGTATTATACGTAATGGGCTAACATATTTTTTATATTTTTAAATTTTTTTAAAATTTAATTATGCTAAATAAGCCTCTGTCACCTGATTGCTTTTTTCACCAACTCTGAAGTTTTCAGTAGTAAGCCATGAGGCTTTCAATTAACCGATCACCACCTGAAGGCAATCGCACGGAGGTGATTATGGTTCTGACTTGTGGGCTCATGTACAATCGACTTGTGATTTTAATAATTTTACCCACTGTATCATTTCATATGCATTTTTTCATTTTTAGGGTACTGATACAGGTCATGGATCACCAGCCCAAGATCGTAGTTCCATTCTCAAGGTCTTTTTCAGTCGGAGGGGTATATCTGAATTCAGTCCCTTGCATTTTCCAATTAGAACATGCCATGGGAGCAAAATGCTAGACACATGGGCCCACTCAAACATTTTTTTGATCGATATAGATGCAATTTACAATTTAAAGTACTCATGCAAACCACATTTCTTACCAAGTTTCTCATTGAACAAATTTAGATTCATGAACTTGGATTTGAGCTGCAAGTGCTGGAATTAATTAGTTTCGATTGTAGTTTAATTAGTGCCAAGAACAACACCACTCTGCTCCTCGTGCCACACCTTCACCGGCTATAAAGCCGAGCTCAATGACACTTCACCACTCTAAGCACTATCCCACAACCACCACAAGCTCTCTTCTTCGGCCAAGCTGCGCCGTCGATGCCTGAATTCTCGCCAATGAGCCCAAAATTCAAATTCTCACCACAAACTCTTCTTCAATCCAATTCATCTTATCCTTAGCACCGCCTCAACCCCGTGAAGCTATCCCCAGCTTCCTGTCCAACCTTGTCGTTCCTAGCTCACCATTGCTGTGCGCCACCACTCGGCCATCCACAGTCACTGTCACTAGAGCTCCTTGAGATGTCCCAAGCATTGCCAAACTCCCCTCACATCCTAGATGCTCGAACCATCCTCAATTTGTCTGAAGCCTCACTAGAGCTCCATTGTGATGTGCCCCTGTTTCGGCCAAGCACCACCGTAGCCAGCTATCTCTAGGCCACTAACATCCATGCGCATGCCCAAAATGGGTTGCTTATGTTGAGATAGTGCTCATCCAATTTTACGCCATCACCACTCCTCTGCTCCGGTGGCCATGAGCGCAAGCTCTAAAGAGAGCTGGGCTCTGAGCACTATAGATCACCTAGATGGGCCAGCAAAGCCAGCCCAATAATCTTTCAGCTTAGTCACCCAATCAGGCTAGCCCACACTGTGCAAGCCTAACACTATTCATAGCCCAACCTGATACTGTTCATAACCCGATCCATTACTATACGGACATTAGAATCAGCCTAAACCCATTAGTATTCACCAAACCTGACCTGTTAATAATAGTGCCAACCTGTATGGTTCACCTGACCAGTTATTATTCACCCGAAATATGTTAAACCTATTTATACTCATTTTGACCGTCTCGAGGCCGTCTAACCCATTTTCAGCCCTGTTCAAACCATCCAAACCCCGTTTAAATCCTAAATACTCAAACCCTCTTATGATTAACCTTTTCTAGATTTTTCTCTTTTATTTTATTTCTTCTTTGCGATAGCATTCTGATTCGCTGAGCAGTCCATCGCAGGAGCAAGTCAAGACGCGGAAGACGTAGGCCCGATTGAAGAACACGAACAAGAAGGCAAATTATATGTTTTTGATCATGTTGAACACATATTACTTAAATATCATTATTTTTATTTATGTTATTCACACACTTTTATTTACATAAAATAATAGTTTGGTATGATATGATGAATAGTTGGATCTTATCACAGAAAATCCATGTCATATTTGTGAAGACTATATTCATCTTGATAACCTTGGTAATTAATTACTACATAGATAGTTAATAGTAGATTGGATAACCAAAATAATTTACTTGAACTACTAAGAATAATTCGGCTTCGTGCCGGTAGACATTGAAATGATAATAAGGACTGAGACTACTTGGTGGAAAGCCACTAGATGGTTAGAGCCCATGACCTCACCCTAGGATTGAGGTTTTGGTATGATTTGATGGTATTGTGTTGTAATGTACATGGTTTGTGAATGATAGCCTCGTTTGTGGTAAGTAAGGGCTAGACCCTTATACCAAGTAAAGGACACAAAAATCACTCAATCACAAGTTTGACTTATTAAACTTGGTCTAATACACTGCTCGATTCGATCGAATATCTGCAGGGTAATAGTTATCCTAGTTTCATCTGGATAGCCCAGGAGAAAGGAGTGAAATGGAAGTTGAGCTTGCAGTGCAACTTGTCATTTTTCACAGTGGTAGGTACAACTCAACATCGGGCCATGATTTTCGATGGTAGCCCTCTCTAGCGTCTTCCCTTACGCAGCTTCTTGCATGAATCTCCATGGACAGCATCAACTTTTGTGGCTACGAACCAAATAGTAAAGAAGGAGACTAGCTAGAGAGAACTAACGACAGGAGTACCCATGTATGAAAATGAGTGGATCCCCATTTCTCATGCCCCTCTTGGGGGTTTATATACATGAATGGGGTAGAATGGGAAATTCCCATCATACCCCTTGATAATTACAAAAGGTGGGGGTATATTGGTACATTATTCTACACTATTAGTCTATTGTATATTGGGACAATTGCAAGACCCCGCCACGGGGGGTTGGGTCACCCCTACAACATTGGCCAAGATGTTCTTGCCTCCTTAGGGTGTGGTTTACTAGTTACCAAATAGTATAGGTACCAATTTTTTAGATTCATAGGGGGAAACCTAGCCATGGAGTTAAATGCTTGGCCATGTTGTTTTTTTTGCTTAGCCAGGGGGCTTACCGAATGATCAATCCATCGCTATCACTGGGAGAGTGGGTATCAAATGAAATTGTGTGAGATGTCCAGGTAGTGTCAAACTGTAGCCAGTAAACCACCATGTCCATAGACTGATAATGCATTAGTGTTGCATTATTGTACAATTGAAATTGTGTGGGATGTCCAGGTAGTGTCAAATTGTAGCCAGTAAACCACCGTGTCCATAGACTGATAATCCTTCACAATCGGCAAAAACACAGTTCAAGACATGGAGTCATGCTACTAGATGTTGATTAAGGAAATATTTACCAATTATGTCCATTTATCAAGACTGCACTATATGTTCAGTGAGATGAAATTTAGTTTCTTTTTCTTGCCAAAAAAAGTTGAAGAATGAAGATAGAACAAAGTGTCTGACAATATTGATAAAAATTTGTGTTTCGAGGAGGTCCAAAGCTGTTAGGATATTTTGTGGCATAATGCGACAGAGGTATTCCCTATATATGGGATTAATAGCACTTGAACTTTGGTTGTTAGTAATCTATTGTGAAATTAGTTTTTTTTTCTTGAAATGGTCTGATCACTTCACCATCATAAGAATCTGCCTATGCATTTGGAGTGCAGTAGTGCACCCATATCACTTTCTATTTCAAGGGAATCGAATCTCTAAGTGCCATGCTGTGGCTGAACCACAGAATAGGAGAAGTGAGATTATACAAGAATTTGAGGGGAATAGGTAGTTGTCCACAGGTCAAAGGAAGTTAGCAAAGTGAGCAATAGTTGCCTTAAGTTCTATTATAGTTCATTTAGTGTAAATTCGTAAATCATAAGTAACATCTTCATGGCCCCACAGCTCACTTATGGGTTTCTCGAGCTTACGCACTTTCCTAATAATTCATTTACACCTCCATTTGTGGCAAGAAGCTTAAAGGAAGAAAGACATATAATTTCTTAGATGCATTTTTGAATGTACTTTGTCATTGTTTATGTGTCTTTGCCAAAACCAAAATTGTAGTTTGGGACATTGCAATATATTATATTTCAAGTAACCAAAATTGTAGTTTGGGACATCGCAATATATTATATTTCAAGTTATAGAAAGCAAGTCGTTGTGATGAAGCATCAAATGATTGCAATATTTTAATGGAAAAATTCAGGATATACCACTCCAAAGAGTGGCATGGTTCTGAATGTCATTATGAAGATTGACTTCTAAGATATGCCACGATGAAAACATTTAGATCCACGAAATACTATTTCCGCTCATTTCTTGCGTATTCCAAGCTTTTTCACCTTTCCACCTGCAGGAAAGGACATCTTTGCCCCCGATCGAAGCTTGTTATGGAACTGTGTTATATCGCATGCTTTGTTTATCTTGCAAAAACCCTTTGTATGTTACTACATTACCTCATACATTATAAGCAAAAACTCTGCTGAAATTTTTCATGAAAAACTATCGTCATCTCACACCAAAATGCAAGTCATTTGAAACAAATTCCAATTAATTGGCAACATTAGTTCAATACATCACACTAATAAGCCATTACATACTGGGCAGAATAATCTTATAGCATCAACTAAGATATTACATAAAAGGGCACCAAGATAGCCAAAACGTACAGGCCTAGTCTAACCTGGGGACAAAGATGTCCTTTCCCACGAGGTGAAAAGGTGAAAAAGTCTGAAAAACACAAGAAATGAGTGGAAATGGTATTTTGTGGATCTAAATGTGTTTAGAGTGGCATATCATGGAAAGCAATACTTGGAGTGGTGTTCCGAACCATGCCACTCTTTGGAATGGTATATCATGAATTTTCCCTATTTTAATTTGTTTGTAACATATTTTTTTAACACTATGCAGCCATTAATATAAACTCCTTACTAGTTGCATCAAATTTCTTTGCTTGTCGGTTTGCAACATGGTACAATCCTAAGAAACTTGCAAGGTTTACCTGGTACTCAACTTTCATGAAGAACGTAGCACAAAGTTAATAGCATTCACTCTTTTGTAGAAGAATTGCTGGGTTATTAAATTTGATCTGATTCCTCTCTAATAGTAATTGTTTTCTATAATTATGTGACTATTTTTTCCTAGGCTGGTGCATGTTTTCTGTCTGTAGGGTCTCATTCAAGTGGACTGACCATCAATCATAGGAAAACTCATTTTAATCCTTCATGTATCTTTCAGGTGTTGTGAAAGAAAAGCGGACAATATGGCGTCTAAGCATAATCTTTGACTTCTTTAGGGCTATTGTGAATTTTATCAGAATATTCTTTCTCACAATGTTCTCGGTAAGTAACCAAAATTATGTTACCCAAATCATTTTTGTTATTGCTAAATTTCCTTTTGTTCCATGTGCTTCTGTAATGAAAACCATAATTTAATTCCTGTGCTTTATATATCAGATGGAAAAAATAGACAGCTACAGGAAAGAATATGGTGCTGGTAAGAAATGGGATGGTGGACCTGGCGGGGGAGGTCCTGGTGGTGGATTTGGACGGGGACCATATGGTGGCGGCTGAGGTGGTTCACGCGGTCCTCGCACACTAACTGACCTCCGATCTAATGATCACAGTAAGTAATCGAATTCCAGATTATAGTATCCTTTTTCAACACGGTGGATTGAAGTTTTCTAACCAAACTCACTAATTTTAGGTTCTCTCCCAGCTTGTGGATCATGCTGCGGCTAATGTGTGCACAACTATCTTTGACTGCTTAACAGAAGAATACACATGCTTCGCTGTTTAAGGCCATAAAAACTCTTGTTACATATTTCATTTTCAGCTGAGTAAAGCCAATGTGACATTGTCAAGAGTCTAATATATTCTCCAGTACATATTCTGTAGCTTGTTTCTAATGTTATTTGCATGTTGCATTCATCGTTTGTCTTGGCTTGTGATATTGGGTTTATGCACATTTTACGCAGCTTAATGAATTGCACAGCATGAAGTCATGAAACGTATACCGGTATATGAGAGTTGGTGTTAGCCCATTCTGCTATCCTTTTTGTCCGTTTGTAATTCTATGGGAACTGGGATTGCTCGTTCCAGGTTAAGTTAGACCAGGAAATAACCGGAGCAATCGTCTTCAATGATCTTTGTTAGTGGCTTGTGCTCTATGCCCGTAATCATCTCGAATTGCACCCCCAAAAAAATCTGTATCCAGACTGCATTGCACCTCGTCTTTACTGGGTACAGGCACGTTGCCCTACTTTTCGGAGACGTTGCCCGTGTCGACAAGCAGGGACACTCTAGTTGCACACAATCTCAGGAGTGCAGATTTAGGCATGTATTTGATTTATTTTAGCAAATATTATTTATTAAATTAATGAACTATAACTAAAAGTCATAGCCTTAAAGAATAGGTCCCTAGACTTGAAGTACCCCGCCCACGACCATCTACATGATTTTGCTTGCTGAGCCCTAGATCTAACAGGGATGCACCTCCTCGGGTTGAGCCTAGTGCAGCATACAATAGTTCTATTTTTTTGAATTGTGGTTTATGGATTTTGTCTATATATTTTGAGACATAGTGGAAGACGTTGATATGAATAGTGTAAATAGTTTTAGACTAAAAAATTGAGCCATCTGAAGAAACCATATCATTTATTTAACTTTTGGATAAATCAAAACTAAAAAAAAAGAACGGGGCAACAAATCAACTGGCTCCACCAGCGATCTCATATGCACAGTTGGAAAACGATCGTAGTTGCACTAGAGTTTGTACGACCAAATTGTAGATGTTTAATTTTCTGAGGAATGTTTCCGGAGATGTGTCAAAGATTAGGAGCAAAGTGTAGGGGCCTCGAGCAAAATTTCTTTCCAAAACCTGTAAGTAAGGGTGAAAACGGATTGAATACGGACAGATAATGGCTCTATTTTATTTGTTTTTATCTTTTTTTCGGTTGCGGATATGAATACAAATACCTCGGATATGAATACGAATGCTAATAATATCGAATACAAATATGGAGCGAATACGAATCGAAACGAATACGGTGACGAATATTTTTTGGAACATAAAAACCCCTTCAATTATATGCTAGAAATTAATAAAAATATATAACTAGTTTATTGGATACAAATATTTATGAATTGTTCATATTTTCAGCAACCACACATAACATTGGCACTAGTAAGCCACATTAATTAGTTCATCGTAAATATAATACTTAGTTTACCACATTTAGCTCATAAGTCAGCACACATTCACACTTGGTTCATCACATACATAAAACATAGTTCACACTTAGTTTACATCACCGAGCCAGCATCGCCATCAGCACACATTGCCATCTACTGCACTCCCACAGTCCAAATTCCACATGTAAAGCAGTAAAGGTACTCATTACTTAAAAAAACTTTAAAAACTCATTACTTTGAGCTCCACTTGAGTATGAACAGTTTATAGGCTTATAGCTATGACATGGAGCTTCATGATTAGAAGCAAATACATAAAAATCATGATGCATTCATGTTCACAGAAAATTTAAATGAGAATGCTATTCATCGAACTGAAAAAGGACATGTCATGTCAACAATAGCTTGAAATAGAGAATTGGAGTTACACAAAAAAAAATGCAGACCGTATGTGCCTTTTCTCAATAAACAAAAAGGAAGAGGGCATCAAAATGTGCACATAAAAAATGAATCAGGGGTGATGTAGGCCACTCTAAACGATCACCCTGTAAAAGAAATGGATAGAGGATGATACAAGAGCGGTGATGTTAAATATTTATTTCTACAATCACGATAAGACATTTTAGGGCCTGTTTGGTTGCCTGCATCCGGTTGAATCAGGCTGACCGGATGCAGGGTCTCCTTGTTTGGTTGCTCGTCACTGGTTCACTGCTCGCTCATGCAAGATTCCCCGCAGCCTGTGCTCGAGAAACGTGGGAATCGGGCGTTTCGGGAGCCGTGCTCATGGATGCAGTGATTAGTCATTGATGATGTTATTAGTGTATATTAGTAAATATCAAGTATTATTAACGTGTTTTGAAGAAGTTTAAGATATAATAAGATACGAACATCTCATATAACATATCTTCATAATCATAATCATAATCTTATATTATTTTTATCTCATGCAACATATCTTCGACATGCAACCAAACAATATCTCTTCTCACCTGTGCTCTACTCGTACGTGAACCAAACACGACAGCGTTGCATGCGCTCAACCTGTCCCACGAGAGCCTGGCTCTCAGATACGATCCAGGCTCTACTCGTACGTGAACCAAACAGGCCCAATCTGGGATAACACTATTATTACATTATTTCTGAGTGTTTTTGGAACACACAAGCATAACAGTAAGAGGCAAATATAATTGGGCAGGAAATTTCTCCTTGTTTCTATTCATTATCTAGTTCAGAATAGGAGGCAAAAAATGACAATAACCTAATACTAGTAATACTATAGGCTACAACGACATACTGATACTAGTAATGGTATCTATATGGAGTTACGAACGGAGCGACATACTGGTGAGGTAGGTCGGTGGAGGTGGGCGAGATGGCCAGCGAAGGCTGGCGAGGTGGTCGATGGCGAGGCGAAGGCGGCTTGACCGCTTGAGGAATGGCAGACGACGCTATGTGTGGCTACCTATGTCTGTGTGGTGGACTAGCCGACTAGGAACTTAGGAAGTAGGAACTCTAATGGAGGCATGGTCGCATGGGCCCATGGGCCATGGCAGTGATGGGCCATTGGCCGGCTTGGGCTGGACGTTTGGCTGTTGGACCGAAATTTTGGATATTTGGTTTTATATTATCCAGATAATCTGTATTTGTATTTGTATTCGACGGATATCATATTCGCTGTATTTATATTCATTTCTAACAAAAAAATTATATTTATTTTCGATTCAAGAATTATACAAATAAAATCCGATCCAAGATGATCCGACTTCATTTTCGTCCGAATCCATCGGAATAGAGAAATCTATTCCATCTGTTTGCACCCCTCTCTATAAGCACAAGACATAAACAAATCTCGAACTGACTTATGGGCTCCACGGTTCATGACCCCACAAGTTAACCACTGATCCCCTCAAAGGTAACGCCGTGTCCCTGTACATCTCTCTATTCGCTAACCACTACTACAGTGCAGAGGCCCATTTCGCCTTCTCTCTCCTCCCCCTCCTCTTCCTTTCCGACCTGCCCCTTTCCCCTCCCTTTCTCCACCTTCCTCCCCGTCCTTGCCATGGCGTTCTTCTCCCACCACCATCTCCAGCAGCCGCACCCAGCGGCGCCGCCGCCGCAGCAGCAGCCGGTGCCTCCCTCCTTCAGGTAGGTGCTCGACCTCAATTTCCCTTTGTACGGTCTTTCTACGCCTCTTATTATGGTAAGTATGGCGCCAAAATTCCCTTCCTGATGCCGCAATTTTTGGCAGGAACGCGCTGCCGGCGCCGGTCGATGGCCAGATCCCGGCGCCTCTCGCCTTCTTCAACCAGCCGTCCGCCTTCCCGGACCAGGCCGCGCAGCCACAGCGTAAGCGTTCTCCGGGAACGCCTCCTCTTCGCCTCTTGAAATTCCGCTTGAATTGACGCTGATTTTGGAGGGCTTTTGCTCTGTTCTGTGTAGTGGTGGACGCGGTGGGGCTGACGGCCGCGGCGGGGCTGGGGTGGAGGCAGCCGAGGGAGCAGGAGCTGCTCGGGGAGAACTCGCAGATGTCGTCCATCGATTTCCTGCAGACGGGCTCGGCGGTGTCCACGGGGCTGGCGCTCTCTCTGGAGGACCGGCGCCACGGCTTCGGCGGCGGGGCTGGGGCTGGGAACTCCTCGGGCGATTCGCCGCTGCTCCTGCTGCCGATGCTCGATGATGACATCTCCCGTGAGGTCCAGCGGTTCGATGCTGATATGGACCGATTCATCAAGGCCCAGGTCATGCACTCGGCACTCTTTAACTCTGTCTTTAGATTTGCTAATACTGCAATAATAGTAGGTGTGCAAGTCGATGTGTTTCATGAGGTCTTCTCGATCAGTTGTTGAAGTTTTGTAGGGGAAATTAGTGAAGCTTTAGTGTTTTCAAGCCGTATAGTTGTGCAGGTTGAGTATGCACATAGGTAGTCTCTTTACTTTTGTTAATGTTGGCCGTTTCTGCCATTGTCATGAAGATCAAGTGGCTTGTGATGAGTAGCAGGTCTCCATGAGCAAATGATTTTTTTCAGGAAGTGCTTCAGTACTCCACTCCACCTAAAGAAAACTTTGCTAATGTTAAAGATAATAAAGGGTGGATATTACTTATTTACTTCTAACAGCTATTTAGTTGAATGGCACTTTTGACATTTCTTCTCATAAAACCAGACTTCACGTCTCTTTTCTTTGTTCACCTTCGGATTTTTGCTTGACGTTCCTTGATGACAAAGCCACAGCACAACGTAATCAACCCATTTTTTTCATATGAAGAGCGATCTATTTGACCATGCGGATCTTTGCCAGTTATCACTTACTTCCTCCTGCCAGTAGGGGATAGATGAATGCATTCACTGGTCAATGAAACATCTAATAGACTACGAGGACAGGAACGATGAATGATTAATCATCTTCAATGCTTTCATGTTGGAGCATTGATTTTGCCTTTTCAATGTTTTGGTTGGAGATGGATAAACACTTTGATTTTGGAGGCAGATTTGGAGCCATGGAAATCTCACTATTACCACTAGTGCGTATATCCCCTTACTCCATAATAACATTTTATGCTTTAAGATCTTTTCCAGTTTTGTTAGGTGGAGTACTGAAGTAACTCCCTCATTTTGATGTACAATCTAGCATCCACTTTCCCTCATTGCTATCTTGCACCAGGTCAAACCTGATGCCCAGTAGATCCGTAGCTTTCTGATAGACTGTTGTCTAGGGATGAAGTGCTTGGATATAGGCATGTAGCATCACCCTTGGGCCCAAAATTTACGAAAGCCCAGCCTGGCAGCTCCCACACCGCCATGCGGGACGGGAATACACATGCCTAGCACAGGCTTTGGTCCTCGCTTTGCTTAAAAGGATTGCCTCGAAGTTACTACATTTGAACCCTCAAACATTATGTGCTAGTACAATTCACATTAACTTTCCAGTGAGGGGCTAACCCAGCACCACCACTACACACATGGATCACTTGGGCTGGTGTGTTACAAGACATCACGCCCTAAGTACATCAAGAAAAATGAAACATAAAGCGAGAATTTCTGGTAGAAATGGAGCTCAAGATGTTTTGTCTTAGTTTATATGGTCTGCCTGTTACATTACTGTAGGCCATCTCCTTGCTCAAAATCGAAACTGCAACATTTTCATTTGATGTAATAAGTATAGAACTAAGGTCTTATCCGTATACTAGCCGTGTTCTTAGTTCTTACTCCTTTTTTTTCAGTTGAGTGAACAAATTTCAGTTGTTTATTCTTGATTTGCTTCCTTCAATTTGGAATTTTAAGTTACGATTAACCTGCAAAAGGTGATGTGATCCAATCTTCAACATAGGTCAGATTATTCATTTACATATACACTGCTAAAATCCATTCTTTCATGAGCGTTGGGGTGTCAAATGCATGGATATTAAGCTAATTGATGCAATTAATTGCTAGGTGATAGGAATGTAGATTGTAGAGCTTGCTTTTATTTTAGTATTATATCGTATGTTTTAATAATCAAAGTGGAGGGAAGAAAGAAAAAGAGGGTAGGGGTAATATTGTATGCAAACAAAGCAAAAAGAGAGAAGCTTTTGTTGCATGTGCTTCAGCTGAGGTGTCAAGTTTCTATTTGGCAGCGAAATGATCGAGGTTTTCCCCACATGACAAAAGAAAGTATCTTCGGCCAGCAAGCATATCAGTTAGGATCTTGCCTAGTGAATTAAATAGTACTTGTGTACATTCATTTATTCCATGGAAATGATGTTGGTGATAGGAAACCTTCCAATTCCTCAAAACAAACCAGAGAAAGCAAAGGAGTTAGTAGAACATCAAAAGAAAAATATACACTTGGCAGAGGAGTAAGTATTGCAGGCACTATTTTTTTTTAAAAAAAAAGTGTTGCAGGCGCTGATAAATGGGTACATTCAGTCCTAATGGCTACACTTTATTCCCATTTAGGACTATGTATGGATGGGTTTGGGTTGAACCTCATTTCTGATATCATTACAATTATTACTGCTCAAAAAGTAAGGTTGCTATTCACTATTTGACAACATTTTAGTGTTCTGACTAAATTTGTTTAACTGGCAGAGTGAGCGGCTGAGGCAGTCTATATTGGAGAAAGTTCAGGCAAAACAATTTGAAGCGCTGGCCTCTGTGGAGGACAAGATACTCCGAAAAATACAGGATAAAGAGGCAGAAGTGGAGAACATTAACAAAAGAAACTCTGAACTTGAGGACCAGATTAAACAGTTGGCAGTGGAAGTTGGTGCATGGCAGGAAAGGGCCAAGTACAATGAGAGCATGATCAACGCACTCAAGTACAACTTGGAACAGGTATGTGCCCATCAAAGCAAGAATTTCAAAGAAGGTTGTGGTGATAGTGAGGTAGATGACACAGCATCCTGTTGCAATGGTGGGGCCATCAATTTGCAACTGATGTCGAAGGAGAACATGCACCCCAAGGATTTGACGGCTTGTAGGGTCTGTAAATCAAGTGAGGCACGCATGCTCTTGTTACCTTGTCGGCATCTTTGCCTGTGCAAAGAGTGCGAGAGTAAGCTGAGCTTCTGTCCCCTGTGCGAGTCCTCGAAGATACTTGGCATGGAGATATATATGTAATAGAATTTATATACCACTTGAGTATCTTTCTAGATACTGCTGCGTTTATACATCAATCAATTGTCAAAATGTAGCACCTATGGATCACTATGAGATGTCGCCGGCTCGAGAAGACTACCATTTATGGTAGATTTATTGCAGCAAATTTCTAACTAGAAGTGTATGCTTTGGACTTGGGATTAGATTGACTTCTTTGGTAATCGTTACTTTTGTAACAAATTGACTCAGAAGTGTCAGTTCTCACTCGAGGTGTTACAGCTTTTAAAATGTTCAGTAAAATAGTTGGTGAATGTGCTTTTATACACCAGCATTCTAAACAAAGCTGCTTGAATTTTTCTTTTCACATGGAAATATATCTCAGGTGCGTCAGTTCTCACTGAAGAGGTGTTACGGCTTTTAAAATGTTCTGTAAAATAGTTGGTGAATGTGTTTTTTATACACCAGCATTCTAAACAAAACTGCTTGAAATGTAAAGCAGCTTCGATTTTATTATATGCGGTTGCGTATTGTTTTGACCTGAACTCTTTTTCTATGGCGTTCTGCTATAATTGTAGCTTCTTTTAAATTTACGTTTTCTTTAAGGTAGAGTGTGCAACAATCGTAATTCTGCACTTATATTTCAAATTAGTTGTCGTACACGCATAGCAAAAGTCGGATCCACACTTCACATCTGATAACCCGATCTTCGTCTATCTTCGGGCGGGTTACGGCCATTATGATTTGGTAGTTAGCGAAAAGCCCCAAAAGACTTATCTTTCAAGCCCAGCTAATCGATGCTCTCTTGTTGCCTGTTGGTCAGATTATTATGTCAGGGCTTGCTGCGGACTGCATTAGGGCATCTCCAATGGGTCTATAGCAGCTATCTACAAGAGAGTCCATGTCATCAACTGTCCTACGTGGAAGATATTAAATGAAGAAAGAGAACGCAGCTCTCTACAGCTCTAGAGATAGTCTATAGCACCAAACGAGGCAGCCTCCATAAATTCTGTGTGTGCATGTAAGCATCAAATAGCTATCATTATAGATAGTTCTTTAGAATGCTAACTTTAGTGTGTACTATATAGATGATGTGGAAGTCTTATAGTTAGTTGCTAGCTATAACCATTGGAGATGCCCTTAAGGAGAAATGCAGACCAATGTACAGGCTAACCGATTTTTTTTTCTCGAAAACACACGTGATTTGTGTTTTATTCGTTAAGAAGATTTGAGTTACAAACATGGCGCGAAAGCCATGAGAGAAACCAAGAGGTCTAAATTGCAATTAGACGAACGACTGACAGAGAGAGATACAATAATGACTGAAGGCTATGGAAATGAAAAATATTAAATAGAGCCGGAGGGGAAAGCTGGCCCGGAGTCGACATGATAAATAATGTCTCTTAGCTTGGATCTCTCAAAGGAGGACCAAACAAAGAATTCATGCTTAATGAGTTGAAGAAATTCCTCAATGTTTAGTCTCCCTTGGTCATGCCGTAAGCTATTTTTCTCCTTCCAGAATGTCCAGATGACTAGCATGATTAGGGCATCAACTCCTCTTTGCTTGGAACCAGGTGCCAAATCCCTGATGACTGACCAATGGTCCTGCAGGGTTTGCTCAGTGAACTTATAAGAGGTGCAGAGTGAATGCCAAGTGAAGATCCGATGCCATATCTGTCGAACCACCAAGCAAAGGATAAGAAGATGGCCGAATGTCTCGGCTTCTTGATCACAGAAGAGGCAAGCTGAAGGCGCAGGGATGTTATGCTTTATCAGCTGTGAGAAAGTCCAAATTCTTGGCTTTAGCGCCAGCCAAGTAAACATTTTGGCTTTCAGGGGGCAGCACATTCCCAGAGCACCTTGGCACAAGGGAGGAATGTAGTACCCTAGCACAAGACATTATATGCGGACTTAGGGGAGTAATTACCATCGGTTGTCCAACGCCAGATGATGTCATCTCTCACCCCTTCTTGTAATTGGACTTGGTTTATAGCTGAGCACAATTTAAGGAAATCACCAATGGCTTGCGCATTGAAGGGCCCTTGTAAGTCAGGCATCCATTGGTGGTTGTGCAGCACTTCCTTGACAAGGGTTCATTTTGTGCAAGAGTTCTTAACCGTAGTCCAAATTATCGGAGCCAACTCACGTATATCGTGCCCTCGGAGCCATCTATCAATCCAAAAGAGGGTGAAAGTTCCATCACCCAATTGAATGGATGTTGATGCATAGAAGAAATTATGAACTGTAGTATGTTTTGGCACACGAACTGCCCTCCAAATCCGTCCAGGGTCAGTGTGTGCCAGCCATTCCCATTGCGTGCGGAAGGCAATGCTAGCCAGCCTAAGGTTTGCGATGCCCAATCCTCCATGTTCATAGGGGCAGTAAGCTTGTTTCTAGTTCGCAAGGCACTTTCCTCCATTTGCCAGGCTATCTCCATTCCAAAGGAAAGATCTTCGAGTCTTGTCAATTGCCTTAATTGCCCAATCAAGGAAAGTCAGGGTAATTAGAGGGTAGATTGTTGGAAATATAAGCACATGTAGATTCAATTTATTCCATAAATAAATCATGACAACATGCACGCAAAATAATAGAACCATCACAGGCATAAACGATCTAGACATGTAAACCAGGAAACTGTACATGAACAGATCTAATACGGAGAACATGACTGTTACGTACCGATGGTTCTGTTCTGATCGATTTGCAGATGTTGACGCTGCAGGAACGGTGTGGATGACGCGGTGTCGATGACGACTCGCCGAAGCTGAACGACGAGGAAGACGAGCGATCTACGAAGAAGCGCCGCGCAGAGCGCTTCCAAAACCTTATTCGCCCTCTCCGGTGCAGACTTGGCGGCGGTTGCCCGAGACCGCTCTCCGAACGACATGCACGCCGCGAACGGACGGAGTAGACTACGTGGGACGCAAAGACAATGGAAGAGGTAAAATCCTAGATTGATTTTCGCATATCTTTGTATGGAGGCGCGACTCGGTATTTATAGAGGAATCGTGACACGTGATCAAGACGCCGCACGTTCTCCATAACTCAGAATCAAACGGATTAGTCACGCGTAACCGATCCGGATTCACCGCCACTCAAAACCGCAAAAATAAAAGCGCAAAGGAAGCGCGTCACAAGCACTGACGCCGATTTTGGCGACCATTCACGCAGTGCCGTGGCGCCGCGCCCCGCCCCGCCCGGCCCGGCGAGGCGAGCGCGCGCGCGCGTGTGATCCTCTAGTTCTCTCCCACACATGCCTCAAGTGGCTAGGAGTGCACCATTCCTTTTAAGTTGGTCTTCCTCTCCTAGAACTAGCAATGTGGTACTAAAGTTCACATGCATGCCTACTTTGCATGAGTGGGCCTTTGAGATTTGCCTTATATGGACTTGGCCCACAAATTTTAACAATCCCCACCGATCTCAAAGTCCCACAGAGATTTGCTCAATTCCAATGTCTTGTTTATATATCGTTGTTTCGATGGAGACCGATTAAGGTTGAACATCCACCTAGAACTCCAAGCTACACTTACTCACAACTTGAATAATGGACTACACCTTGAATTGCAAGTTTGGTGCAAGCAAGCTTCACTTAAAGACTTAATCGATACTAGGCCGCCAAGAGGCTACCCTCTGCTGGAGCGTATAAGTCATACTTCTTGGTCTCTTCATGAGCTTAGTAGGAGATTTTCCCAAGATCTCCATAGATCATGCGACTAATGATCGGACTCATATAGGTGTGTTCTTTCAAGAACGTTCTGCAGGATAATGTCTTCGCTTTTGAAAGCCAATGGAACACATTAAGGCCTTAACCAACCTGCCTTGCAGTTTCTGAGAGTATTGCATCTTCACATAGAGAGGGTTGAAATTACTCTCCTCCGCTTAACTAATGGCTTGTTTTTCCTGATCCTAATTCACGGATCTCCGATCACATAGGTTGGGTTACTACCATAGATAACTCACATGGGTCTCATTCCCATCTCCTTCGATGCACTATCTATCACATTCCGTGATAGTCCCTTTGTAAAGGGATCTGCCAGGTTTCTATTTGTTTGGATGTAGTCCAAGGTTATAACTCCGGAGTTTCTCATTTTCCTGACAGACTTCAATCGTCTCTTGACATGCCTAGACGATTTCATATTATCCTTAGAACTGTTCACCTTAGCGATAACAGTTTGATTATCACAGTTCATAAGAATAGCGGCATCGCTTTTCCATCGTGAGGCGATCCATCAATAGATCCCGTAGCCATTCTCGCCTCAACGAGAGCAGTGTCAGTGCCGCGAGCTCGCTTCCATGGTTGACCTCGTCAAAATAGTCTGCTTGCAAGACCTCTATAAAACAAAGACCACCACCAATAGTGAAAACATATCCACTAGTGGCTTTGATTTCATCAGCATCAGAGATCCAGTTGGAATCACTATAACCCTCCAGTACCGACGGTACCTAGTATAGTGAAGTCCCAAGTTCAAGGTACCTTTCAGATAGCGCAACACTCGCTCAAGCGCCTTCCAGTGATCATCTCCTGGGTTAGAAGTAAACCGACTCAACTTGCTCACAGCAAAGGAGATGTCTGGCCTTGTTGCACTAGCTAGATACATAAGTGAGCCAATTATCTGGGAGTATTCCAACTGATTCCTAGCAATTTTCTTATTCTTACGAAGTAACACACTAGGATCATAAGGTGTTGGAGAAGGCTTGCTTTCAGAATAGCCAAAACGGCTCAAGACCTTCTCCACATAATGAGATTGCAATAATGTAATACCATCCTCACCTCTAACCAATTTAATATTTAGAATAACATCAGCCACTCCCAGATCTTTCATATCAAAATTTTGAGACAAAAATAATTTGACCTCATTTATCACATTGATGTTTGTCCCAAAAATCAAGATGTCATCCACATACAAGCATAGAATAACTCCGTCACCCCCACCATAGCGATAGTATACACATTTATCTGCCTCATTGACAGCAAAGCTCGCAGATGTCGTTGTTCTATCGAACTTCTCATGCCACCGCTAGGGGCTTGTTTTGCACCATACAAAGATTTCAACAGCTTTAACACATTGCCTTCTTGACCTTCTACTACAAATCCATCAAAGTTGTTCCATGTAAATTTCTCATCCAGCTCTCCGTTAAGAAAAGTTGTCTTAACGTCCATTTGATGAACGAGAAGACCATGTGAGGCAGCCAAAGCAAGTAGTACTCGAATTGTGGTCGGCCTAGCAACAGTGAGTAAGTGTCAAAGAAATCTTCGCCTTCTTTCGAGTATAGCCCTTGGCAACAAGCCGAGCCTTGTACTTTTCAATGGTACCATCAGGCCTAAGCTTCTTTTTGAACACCCACTTGCACCCTACAGTGTTTGCACCCATAAGGTCTATCTGTCACCTCCAGTGCCATTAGCGATAATGGAATCCATTTCACTACTGACACCTCCTTCCAATAGTCTGCATCGGAGATGCATACGCTCGAAATAGACTTGGGAGTGTCGTCCACAAGGTACATAGTGAAATCATCACCAAAGGATTTGGATATCCTTTGTCTCTTGCTCCTTCTAGGAGCTTCACCGTCATCCTCCTCATTGACAAGTTCATGTGTATGTTCAAAAGGTTCAGGTGGTGTGATTGAACTGAGAATTATTTCAGAAGGTTGACTAGTAGTGTTATGTGTATCATTCATTGAAAAATATTCTCAAAGAACGTTGCATCTCGAGACTCCATAATTGTACCAACATGCATGTCGGTACCTCGGTTTTAACTATCAAAATCTATAGGCAATGCTATGATTAGCATATCCCGTAAAGACACATCCACGCTTTTGGTCCAAGCTATGCGTTTCTTAGTTATTGACACATTGACTTTCGCCAAGCACCCCATGTACGCAAGTAAGAAAGTGATGGTTTTCTCCCAATCCATACCTCGTATGGTGTTTTGTCCTTATTTCTATTAGGAACTCTATTTAATACATGATTAGAGGTTAGCAGAGCCTCCCCCCACCATGTCTTAGGTAAGCCCGCAGTGTCTAACATGGCATTCACCAAGTCACCAACGTGCGATTTTTCCTTTCGGCAATCCCATTTGACTCGGGAGAATAAGGAGGCGCCCTCTCATGTATAATGCCATGTTCCTCACAAAATAAGTCAAATTCGATTGAGAAATACTCTCCACCACGATCTGACCCAAGTCTTTTTATCTTTCTATTTAATTGGTTTTCAACTTCTGCCTTATAGATTTTAAAATAGTCTAAAGCCTCATCTTTCGTTTTCAATAAATACACATAATGAACCTAGTTGCATCATCAATTAATGTCATGAAATATCGCTTTCCACCCTTCGTCAACATGCCATTCATCTCGTAAAGATCTGAATGCAGGAGTTCTAGTGGTGCCAAGTTTCTCTCTCTGCACCTTGTGAGGCTTACGAGGTTGCTTTGATTGCACACACTATGGCATTTAGAACCTTTGGTGATGGAAACGTTTGGAATTAAATTCATCTCGAAAGCCGAGACATCAAACCAAAATTAATATGACATAGACGTGAGTGCCAAACATTGGCCTCATCATCCACACCGCCACAAATATGGTTCATGCACTTATTGCGAAATCGAAAGGGAAAACGGAACAAGCCTCCGCACTCATAGCCTTTACCAATAAAATATCCATGTTTAGACACTACTACTTTATTAGACTCAAATACCAACTTAAACCCGTCTCTACATAAACGGAGCCACTAACAAGATTCTTGTCTATAGAAGGGACATGTCTGCACGTTCTTCACCGCACGATCTTCCCAAGTAAACTTCAGATCTACCGTGCCAACACCATGAACAAGAGCATGTGACCCATTCCCCATTAGGACGGAGGAATCCGGCGCACTGATAAGAAGAAAACAACGAAATATCAGCACACACATGTACATTAGCTCTGTATCAATCCACCAATTGGTAGATTGTCTAACTGAAAGAACATGAGGTAAATTACCATACCCACCCCATCTCCGCCTTGCCAATGGTCACGTTAATGCACTTAGAAGTCCGTCCCACAGTGCCTTCTTTCCTTTGCGTTGTGGGCACTTCTTGGCCATGTGACCAACCTCACCGCACACAAAGCAAGTTCTATCATCCCGATTGTTGTTGTTGTTCTTCTTCTTGAAGTTGGTTGTCCATTGCGCTTTGACAAATTTCCTTTGTTCTTGCTTGAGGGTTTCGTACCACATTGGCACTAGATCGCCTCCATCACCCTTAGACACGGCGCCCTTTTCCGAGCTTTCTCCTCAATTTCAAGAGACCCAATCGGACTCTCAACAGAGTACTCTTGTCTCTTGTGTTTGAGTGATGTTCAAATTCCTCCATGAAGAAGGTAATTTCGCAATAATACATCCACCACAAACTTGTCGTAAGGCACACTTCAGAGTTCGAGTTCCTTAGCAATGGCCTCGTATCTCATGAGCCCGATCTACTACGAACGGTTATCAACCATCTTGTAGTCATGAAATTGCTCCATGACATACATGTCATTGCTGGCATCAGTAGCACCATATTTGGAATTCAGTGCATCCCATAACTCCTTCGCGTCTGTCATGTGCATATACACCTCGCATGCACGGTCAAGAAGAACACTAAGAATACATCCAACAAAGAGAGTAGTGGCGGCCTCGAATTCTTTTCGCCAAGCATCAAGAACACCTTCAGCTTGCCATTACTAACCTGAATACATTCATAGCAAGAAGTTACGAGTGACCTTGATCGCCATCTCTTAAAGTGCACACCGAGAATTTATCCGCCTCGGTGCATCGGCAAATCAAGCCATAGTAAAACCACAATTGCCTACAATAAGGTTTTTGGATTGTTGGAAATATAAGCACATGTAGATTCAATTTATTCCATAAATAAATCATGACAACATGCACGCAAAATAACATAACCATCACAGGCATAAACGATCTAGACATGTAAACCAGAAACCGTATATGAACAGATCTAATACGGAGAACATGACGCATTACGCATCGATGGTTCGTTTCGATCGACGGCGATGTTGACGCTGCAGAACGGTGTGGATGACGCGGTGTCGATGACGACTTCGCCGGCCGAACGACGAGGAAGACGAGCCGATCTACAAGAAGCGCGCGCAGAGCGCTTCCCAAAACCTTATTCGCCTCTCCGGTGCAGACTTCAAGGCGACGATTCCGAGACTCGCTCTCCGAACGACGATGCACGCCGCGAACGGACGGAGTAGACTACGTGGGACGCGCAAAGACAATGGAAGAGGCAAAACCTAGATTGATTTTCGCATATGCCGTATGGAGGCGCGACTCGGTATTTATAGAGGAATCAGGACGCGTGATCAAGACGCTCTCCATAACTCGTAACCGAAACGGATTAGTCACGCGTAACCGATCCGGATTCACCGTGCACTCAAAACCGCAAAAAATAAAACTGCAAAAGGAAGCCGCGTCTACGCAAGCACCTGTTGCCGATTTTGGCGGACCATTCACGCAGTGCCGCGCGTGCGCGCGCGCGCGCCGCCGCCCGCCCGGCGAGCGAGCGCGCGCGTGTGATCCTCTAGTTCTCTCCCACACATGCCTCAAGTGGCTAGGAGTGCACCATTCCTTTTAAGTTGGTCTTTCTCTCCTAGAACTAGCAATGTGGTACTAAAGTTCACATGCATGCCTCCTTTGCATGAGTGGGCCTTTGAGATTTGCCTTATATGGACTTGGCCCACAAATTTTAACATAGATTACCATGGAGGTTACCAAACTTACCATAGCTTTGACGACAACCAGTCTCCCTGCCCTTGAGAGCAAATGCACTTTCCAAATTGGTAGTCTTGCTTGGATTTTGTCAATGTAAGGTTGGAGGTCTCTTCTGCACAGATTGCCGGATGTTAGAGGCATACCAAGGTATCTTACAGGGAAGGGTGTAGTATTGCACCCGAAGACCTCCTTAGTAGATAAAAGATCCTCTTGTGTGCAACATATTGGGATTAGAATATATTTGCTCATATTTGGTTGAAGTCCTATAGCTGATCCGAAAAGCGATAGCATTTCCCTGGCGGCAATGAGGTCTTGAGGCGCTAGGGTAATGAAGAGCATGACGTCATCTGCAGACAAGGAACATTGCCTCGGCAAGGAAGGAGCTGATGTTAAGATCTGTAGCCACATAGCTAAGAGGAATAGCTTGTTTAGCACATCCATAACAACAACAAACAGCAAGGGTGACAGAGGGTCTCCCTGACAGAGCACTTTGCTGTGGTAAATTCTTTGGCCCGATTTTATCGTTGAGCAACACTTGGGTAGAGGCCATAGAAAACAGGGCCGAAATCCAATTGATCCATCGAACACCGAAGCCCCATTTACACAAACTTTCAACAGGAAGGGTCACGATAGGCTGTTAAAGGCTTTGGCAATGTCGAGTTTGAGAAGGATTTGCTTTTCCCTTTTTTGCCGTAAAGTCTTGACAGCATCATGCACAAATTTGTAGTTATCCTGAATCATCCGACCCTTGATGAAGGCGCTCTGGTTATGGTCAACCAATTGGTCCATATGGGGCTGCATCCTGAGCGCCAAAAGCTTGGTGATAAGTTTTGAGAAGCTATGGATTAAGCTTATCAGTCTAAATTCTGAAGGGTGGGAAGCTCCTTGCTTTTTTGGCAATAGGATGATTAAAGCTGAGTTCAACCGGTGAAAACCATGACGATCCATGGAGAAAAAGGCATGTATTCTGGTCATGATGTCCTCTCAGATGATAGCCAAACTTTTTTATAGAAAGTGCCCATGAACCCATCAGGTCCCAGGCCTTCTCGGCTGAGAGCGCATTAATCGCTTGGAGGAGTTCATCTTCAGAGAAAGGTTGCTCCAGGCTATGCAAATCATCCTCCTACGAACCCACCTCATCCAAATTGATTGACCTAGATGCTTGATCATCAGTTTGAAGCAAGGATGTGAAGTGTTGATGAACTAGTGACTCCATTTCTTCGTGCATCTGGTATATCACTTCATTATGTGAGAGGGAGTTGATTTTGTTTCGCTGACTTCGATACTGGGCATGGGTGTGAAAAAACGCAGTGTTGGCATCTCCTTCATTGAGCCATAGAAGCCACGATCGTTGCCAAATCATAGTTCTCTTCAGGGAGGAAAGGCCAAGAACTTGTATTTTAGCAATCTCCTGAAATCTCCCTCGCCTGATGACAATGCTCGCTTTTCTTGCGCGAGGTCCAAATGAGAAATGATCTCTTCGACCATTAGTAATTGGAGAGTGATGTTGCCAAACCGGAATTGGCTCCATTGCTGAAGTGCTTTTGTTGTGGCACGGAATAGAGCTTCCAGCCAATGGAATAGGGAGGTAGAAGGAAGGTGACTTGTCCAGCTTCTTTTCACTATGTCTGGGAAGTCTACATGTGAGACCCAATGCTTGTCGAAGTGGAAATGGCCGCCATGCTTGATACATGTGTTGGTAGCTAGGAGTAATGGTGCATGATCAGAACACGAGGTAGCTAACGCAGATAGAAAACAACTTAGGAACAAGTCCTTCCATTCTGGCGGGATGAGCACCCTGTCAAGCCGTGACATGGTTGGGGATTTGCGCTCATTGCTCCAGGTAAATGTTCTCCTGTTGAGATGCACATCGGTTAAGTGAAGGTCATTCACTAACCAGCGGAAGCGACCGATGTTTACTCGATTCACATTGGTGTTGCTTTTGTTACTAAGGTTTAGGATCATGTTGAAGTCCCCCACGACACACTAGGCGCCCGGTGTCTAATCTGCGTTAGTTCCTTTAGGAATTCTTGTTTAGCTGTGTCCACTTGAGGACCATAAATAGAGGTGATCCACCATGGCTCTTGCTCGGTGGCTGTCTGGATACGCATGGTTACTAAGAACATCCCATGGAAGGAATCAAGAATTATCACATCGGGCGTTCTACAGGCAATCAACATTCTACAGGCAATCAAAATCCCCCACGCGTGTCCGAGACTGGAAGGTAGGAGAAATGTGTGAATTGTGAACTGAGCATGGAGATGATGACTGATGCCGGTATGTCGGAAATCTTAATCTCATGAATACATACCAATGCGTCTCTGTGGTTGTCTACTAGCACGCGCAATGCGTCACGATGCCCCCTGGAGTTTAGATCCCGTGCATTCCACACTTGGATATTACAAGTAGATTTGTCCATGGAATCGAACATCGACATTGGATGCCACCGGATATGTTAGGCCTAGGTTGCTTCAAATGGCGCTGAGTCCATTGTGAAGCTAGACGGATGATCAGCTTGGGAGAGCCTGAAGAGATCATACAATGTCTGGAGCTGCTCCTACGATAGAGGTTTGTTAAAGATGGCCTCTTACGACATGAAGTCTTCTGTACTTGGCGACGAGTCCATTGAGATGAGCCCCCATAAACACAAGTTGCGCTTGTCTGAGTAGGCATGATGGACTGTGTTGATATTTCCTTGCCAAGCGCGCATTGCACCGTGGGCTTCTGGTGTTCGTTGGGTGGTGCTTATAGGTTAAGCCCTGAAGCAAGGGGGCCCTGGACTGGGATGATCATCCTAGAGAGAAACTGCCGAATTGGTGAAGGAACTGACAACAGACCTTCCTCGTGATCTTGTCCATGTACAAAGCTGAGCGACCTATAGCTTTTTCCCAAAAAGCTTAAAACATAAAGGAACTTACGAATAGACCTTCAACAGTTAAAAAATCAAAATAGTAAAGATACCGATCATAAATACGTCGAACATATCTAATGTGAAAGGAGATTTAAATGATAAGATATGAAAGGCAAATTTGATGATTAGATATATATAAAATAAATTTTTAGGTTAAGGGGTTTTCTACAAAATTCCATAAGTAGATTGGGGTTTCCACCCATCTCAATCCAAACCGTAAGTACTAATTTCAACCGCTGAGGTTGATTTTCATATCCTAACACTTAAGTCTCCTTTTACTCTAGATATGTTACCCATAAATATTATCTTAATTATATATTGGACCTCATACATGTCTACTTCGGATTGATTCCGCTGATACCCACAAAAACTACATCGCAATGTCTTATCTTTCGAATTTTAGATAACAGAACTATATTCCCTTAATCCCTTTCTCCCAGAATGACACGAGCTCGTAAAAATAATGGCGGAAGCCTTGTACTTCCCACCTCGTTGAGTTGTGTTGACGCCTCCAAAATCCAAATTAACGGTCCCAACTCCCAACAAGCCTGCCGGACCATGCGAGCGTTACCCACCCGCTGGCTGCTCAACAAGACACTCCCGCTGGCTGCTGTACCAGTACCACCACCACCACAACACAACGGTGCGAGACAGCGAGACGCGGGAGCGCGGCCGGCCACAACACAGCCCAACGTTCGTGTCGTGCGCGCGTATGTGGTGTGGCTCCAAATCACGCGGTGCTGACCAGTGGCGGACGGGCGGAGCGCCCTATCCACGTGAACGAGCACGAGGCCTCGCTGCAGGCCAGGTCGCCTGCCACCCCCCATCCATCCAACGTGGTAACCATCATCTCCTC
The DNA here is from genome assembly GCA_036346575.1 of Dendrocalamus sinicus. Lineage (NCBI taxonomy): Eukaryota > Viridiplantae > Streptophyta > Magnoliopsida > Poales > Poaceae > Dendrocalamus > Dendrocalamus sinicus. Next base: position 43,879,647 of record CM070647.1, on the reverse strand, counting down.
TCCTTAGCTCGCACCACAACCGCCGCTCCTCCCCTCCAGCCTGGTCCCACCATCCCACACCCCTCCCTTCCCCGCTTGCCCCCCTCAAATCCCCAACCCGTGCGTGCCTTGCCTCGCCCGTCCGCGTGCCCAATTTCGCCGTAAATCGGGTGCTTTTTCCCGTGCCGAGCGCGCGGCTTCCCCAAATGGCGCTGTCCGCGTCGGCCGGGCGGGGCGCGCGGGCGGAGAAGGTGCGCAGGATCTTCGAGCGCTTCGACGCCAACGGGGACGGGGGGCTCGACCGCGACGAGATGGCCGCGCTCGTCGTGGCTGTCAACCCGCGGGTCAAGTTCAGCGAGGACCAGATCTCCGCCATCCTCGAAGAGGTGTTCCGCACCTACGCCGAGTTCATACTCCCCGGCGGCCGGGGGCTCTCCCTGCCCGGCCTGCTCCGCACCTACGATGACGGCGCTGGGGACGTCGACCGCGACTTCCTCGCGCTCTCCCTGCCCCCGGTCGACTCCGACGCCTCCTCCCCCGAGATCGCCGCGGGGGGCGCCCCCGCATCGTCTTCCCCGCCCTCCGGCGCCACCGCCGCCGCGTCGCTCCTTGACGATCACATCAAGCCGCTCGGCGCTACGGCGCCGTCGTCCAGCTCCCGCACCGCGGCCGCCGCGCCGGCTTGGGCGACCTCGCCCAACCACGGGATTGCATTCGACTCCTCGTGGGCGCTCCTCGACGACCTGGAGATACTCGTCAAGCGCCTCCGCTCCAAGCAGCTGCGGAAGACCCCCTCCATCGACAACAGTGGCGGCGGTAACAATTTCGACTCCTTCTCTGAGGCAGGGTGGTCCAGGGAGATCTCCGGCCCCGCCGATTCGTCTTCGAGCGCCGCGCCGTGGGACGAGACGAGCCGCGACTACCTCACCTTCGTCAAGGAGCTCGCTGTGCTCCGCACGCGCGCGGACGACTCCCGCTCACGCGAAGAGGCCTTCGACAACCACATGATCATCGGCCGGGCGCTCTCCGAGCACCGCCTCTTCCGAGACGCGCTCGCCAGCTTCCGCCGCGCCTGCGAGCTGCAGCCTACTGATGTCCGGCCGCATTTCCGCGCTGGGAACTGCCTCTACGCTCTGGGCCGCCACGCCGAGGCCAAGGAGGAGTACCTTCTTGCGCTTGAAGCTGCAGAGGCGGGTGGCACCCAGTCCGCGGACATTCTTCCGCAGATCCATGTCAACCTTGGTATTGCAATGGAGGCTGAGGGGATGGTGCTTGGTGCCTGCGAGCACTACCGAGAAGCCGCCATACTGTGTCCATCCCATGCCCGGGCGCTCAAGCTCCTTGGGAGCGCGCTCTTTGGTGTAGGCGAGTATCGTGCAGCCGAGAAGGCATTGGAGGAGGCCATCTTCTTGAAGCAAGACTATGCTGATGCACACTGTGACCTTGGGTCAGCCCTGCATGCGATAGGGGATGATGACCATGCAATTCTGGAGTTCCAGAAGGCAATTGATCTCAAACCTGGGCATGTTGATGCCTTATACAATCTTGGTGGATTGAACATGGACGCAGGACGCTTTGTGCGGGCTGCGGAGATGTACACTCGTGTGCTAAGCATCCGACCAAACCATTGGCGTGCTCAGCTAAACAAGGCGGTCGCTTTGCTTGGGCAGGGGGAGTCTGAGGAGTGCAAGAAGGCACTCAAGGAGGCATTTAAGATGACACAAAGGGTGGAGGTGTATGACGCCATCTCACATCTGAAGACACTGCAGAAGAAGAAGCCTAAGCCTCCCAAAGGAAACGATGATACTCAAGGAGAGGAGACCTTTGTGGTTGTGGAGCCATCCAAGTTCAAGAGGGTTGGCAGGAAGACCACCTTGCGGCAGGATTTGGCCAATGCCCTTGATATAAGGGCCTTTGAGAGAATGACAAAACTTGGCCGCTGCGATGTGGAGATTCTGAGGAAAGAGATGAATGAGACTGATGTCCCCATATCCTACTCAGGCACTGGCATCCTGGAGAAGTCAATACGGAAAGCGGCTCTTGAGGTTATTCTCCGCAGGATCCTCTCTTTCCTCAAGCCAGATACCTTTCAGGGTGCTATCAAGGCAATCAACGAAAGAATTCTCTCCGTCCTTGATGCCTCTGGATCTGGTCGCGCTGACCTTGGGATGTTCTTTGCTATCATTGCTCCAATCTGTTCTGGTCCTGTGGATAGGCGCAAGCGTGTCGTCTTTGATGCACTTCTTTGGCGTCCTGCAAGTGAAGGCAGCAGGGGCCAGATTAGGAGGAGCGATGCGCTAAGTTACATTAAACTTCTTCGTGCCGTTTTTATACCTACCCATGGGGCTAGTGACATGCTTGAAATGCATGGGGAGTCTGACCCTACCATGGTATCATATACGGAGTTCCTTGAAATGTTTAATGATCCTGATTGGGGATTTGGAATCCTAAGCACATTGGTGAAGCTTGAAGATAGTGATCACGTTCGTCATGGTCGCCACACCTGCTCCATATGCCGGTACCCTATCATTGGTTCACGGTTCAAGGAGACAAAACACTCCTTTAGCTTGTGTAACCGATGCTACAGCGAAGGGAAGGTTCCATCAGCTTTCAAGTTGGAGGAGTACAGGTTCAAAGAATATGGCAATGAGTCCGAGGCTCTTATCGATAAGTGTATGTGCTTCAATTTACATTCTAAGAATCTGGGAGTTGATGCTTGATCATTCGAACTTTGGTGTCAAGTGCTCGAGCATGAACCTGTGTATCCCCCTTCTAGGTGCGAAGATGTCTAGTTAGCCCACCTGCCCTCTTGTAAACTAAGGTGCCGTTTGTTCGGAGTTTTTTAAATGTGTTCCGATTACTTGAAATCCTAAGCCGTTAGCTATTGTTTGTTCCAAGTGTATGGGAGTAAGAACATGTTGATTTCAAATACACCCCTGCAACAATCCCAGTGCTCTTGTTACAATCCAATGTGACCAAGGTGACCCAGATGTGTTCTTGTCTAAATAAAACAGTTTTGGTCTATTTTTCTCCTTTCATCTCGTAATCCTATGTATCTGAAATTTCAAGTATGATTGTAGGGGCAAACCAAACATCACTATGCTGTTCTCTGTTTTCAACTTCTTTTCTAAACCGGCCTAAAAAGGTTCTTTTCTGAGCTAGTCGCAATGGCTGCTCCCATCATTTCTCTCCAGATCGTTTGCATGGCACAGGTGAGTTCACGCAAAGACCCAAATCTGGGAAATGTTTTCTGATGGTTGCCGAACTTTGCTCCTCTAGCTGTGGCTCATATATTAATCAAATTGAGGCAGATCAGATAAAGAGGGACTAGCACTGGTTGGATTATCTGGGTTATGCAGGTTACTTGTTCCTCGGCATCCAAATATCTATGCCATGTGTTATGGCCTTGCAGGTTTTTGTGATCTGGGTATTGGTTCCATTCAAATATTCAATGTATTCTCACCCTACACGATATTCTGGGTTATGTGGCTTGTGCTTCTTTTCCTGGTACGTTGAATTATGGTTGTGTTTTTTTTTACTTCATTTAGTGTTGCCTTCAGCTATTCAACCTATGTGAAATTTGAAGTATGGTTGCAGGGGCAAACCAAACATCATTATGTTGTCCTCTCTTTGCAACTTCTTTTCTAAACCGGTCTAAAAAATGAATATTTTGTAAGCTAGTGACAATGGTTGCTCCCGTCATTTCTATCTAAATCGTTTGCATGATGTAGGTGAGTTCACTCGGTGACCTAAATCTGGGAAATGTTTTCTGATGGTTGTTGCCGAATTTTGCTGCTCTACCTATGTTTCATAATTTAGAGAGGATTAGCACTGGTTGGATTATCTGGGTTATGTAGGTTTACTTGTTCCTCGGGATTCAAATCTTTATGGCCTCACAGGTTGTTTTTGTGACGTGGAGACCTACACGATATTCTGGGTTATGTGGCTCGTGCTTCTTTTCCTTGTAGTTTGAATTATGGATGTGTTTTTGGCTTCATTTAATGTTGCATTCAGCTGTTGCAGTTTTTGTTTCTTCATTCTTATGCATTATATTTCCAAACTGTGCATGCTGCACATGTATCTGTTCTTTCATAGTAGTATAGTTCGTAGAACGCGTATGCATCGCTACTCGATTGTTGCCTTCACGCATCTAAAAAAAACGTTGCCTTCATGCGTCCCAGTTCTTACTGCAATCCTCAAGTGTCAGTGTTCATTGTCAAAGTGTTTAGTAGAGATTCTTGCTATCTATACTTTTCTTCTCATCGGCATGTGTCTGGTGTCCAACCGACCCATGCTGTCCAAGTCTCCATCGAATCCAGCATATGAGACCCACTTCAGCCTTCAGTGACTCTTTTCACTCGTTTTCTTTCCTTCAGGCTTCCTTTTACGTGTCGGCTTTTTTCGCCCTTCTTTTCCTGTGGCCACTGGCAAAGCAACAATGGCGTAGTACAGCGTCATGTGGGCGTACGGGCAGTGACGATGGAAATAAATCCTATCGGTAGGGTTTAATAAGGGTCTAAATTTGACGAGATCCCATAGGATTTTCTTGCCGGCGGCAGCGATGGTAGCGGCGGCAGTGGCAGCGCGGCGGCAGCATCGGCCAGGCTGGTGGGTGGGGCAATGGCGGCTGGCGACCTTGCAATTTGCCTGAACACGCTCGTTAAGCGCCAAAATGCAATATATTGAAGGTGTCGTTGCCAAACACTACTGGCATAGTGCTAGACTGCTGGTGACCAACGATGGCTGCATCGATGCAGGTATAGAACGTCTGACAACACCGTAGTTCAGTGTGTGTTTGTGTGTGTATTGCGAGGGGTACACGAAATATATTCAGACAGACAATACAATTGCAGTTTTTCCCCTGAATTATCGAAGGTGACATTGCCAAGCCATGTTTCTGCATGGCATCTTCTGTTTGCTCGGGAAAAAAATTTCAAATAACCAACTTTCTGGCAGCATCAATGAAGCTTCACAAAATAAGGTCCAACATATGGCCCAATGGTCATTTCTACGTACTAGCTAAGCTTCATAACATAAAGTCTAAGAGCATCTCCATCCACTTCTTTATCTTGCTCTTCATTGTATATTTAGCTAGTATAACCCAAAAAATGGACTCCAACCCATCTTTTATCCCCCTCTTCAAATTTACCCGCTGGCTTTTTCCTTCCGGAGGTCTGGTTATCGGCGAAGCGGGCGCGCTCGCCATCGCGATTTCGCGGCGAATCTTCCTTCCCGCGCGCTTCCTCCCCTCAAGCGCCTCGAAACTCCTTCCGCGCGGCGCCTCGCCCCTCCCGCGCCTTCCCTTCGCCTCGCGCGTGGCGTCCTCCCACCTCCCGCGACTTCCTCCTCCGCGACGCATACGCCGCGCTCCCACCGGTCCACCGGTCCGCGCCGCGCCACCACCGCCCCCCGCCCCTCCCACCGGTTCGCGCGCCACCACCGCCTCGCGGCCCTCCCCCGTTCCGCCGCCGCCACTAGGCCCTCCCGCCGCCTCCCACTAGTCCGCGCCGCCCCTCCCCCGCCGGCCTCCCCAGCCTCTTCCCACTAGTAATTTCTCTCTTCTGAGCATAGCGCTAAATATTTAGAGTTTTTCATGTCTGTCTTAATTTCTCTCCCCACTGGTAATTTTTAGCGCTAAATATTTGACCTCATGTCTGTCTTGATTCATATAAGCTCAGCCAGCGTTCTTTATCCATGGTATGAGATACCCTCTAGTCTCTAGAAAATCAATATGCTGTTACATTGGCCTAAGAGTTAAGACTATGCGTTGTTAGTTTACACAAGGAGAATTGTTACTACCCCTTTTGCAGCTAGCATAGCCTTTCTATAATTCACCCTGTTAAAGAGACCAAAAATAGACTCAATTGAACATGTGGTATACAGGTATCCAGGCTTTTAGCATGTTTTTATGCAGCTTCCCATTGGTGAGACAAGGGAATTCATGAACAGTAGGATTCCTCTGTGCTCAGCAAATTTCAAAGAAAAGCAAAAGGAACTGTAGGTGAGCTGCCTGTTGTCCTAGCTTGGTTTTAAAGCATCACATTTGTTTGGTGGATAGATGTATGCATTGGACTTCACAGCCATGGCACTGTTTGGTTTTGCTCTTTTATTTGGTTGTGGAATCACATTTAGCTGCTGCGTTTGATCATTCTTTGCTCTGAAGTATGGACTACGAGTGTTTGATCATTCTTTGCTCTGAAGTATTTGAACCACAATCATCTTCTGAACCACAATGGAGCTACCAGTTTACTAGTTTAATCTTCGAAATTGTCATTACAATGTTTGATTGATTACAGGTTTTTGCCATGGAAGGTTATATGCACATCCTGAGGGCAGATAATCTTGATGGCAGCGAAGAAATTTGGGATGATCCATTTATATGCCCCCCTGAGGAACAAACTTGTGCAGTTGCACAAGGTTCTCAACCTACCAGAGGCAATGATGAATATTCTCAACATACCAAAAGCAGCAAGAAGAGGACTAAGAATTTTACTGCCGACGAAGATGAGAAGCTGATCAGTGCATGGCTAAATGTGGGTCTTGATCCGATTGAAAGCAATAACCAATCGATGTCAAGGTATTGGCAGAGAATGCATGCTGCCTTCCATGAGCACAAGGATTTTGAATCGGACCGTTCAGAGACATCTCTTATGAACCGCTGGTCAATTATCAATGCGAATGTTAGCCGTTTCTGTGGGGTTTATGCTCAGGTAGTGCGCAGGAAGCAAAGTGGATTAACGGAGCAAGATAAGGTATTGTTTGTCCTCCCATCAATTTGGTTGCTTTCTGGTTCTCCAATAATTCTTTCTGTTGGTTGATAATTTCAGATAGATCATGCAAAGGCACTATACAAGAACGGTCACCCAAAGAAGCAATCTTTCGTGATGGACCATTGCTGGAAGAAACTACGTCATGAGCAGAAGTGGATTCAGAGGATGACAAGTCCCGAATGAAACAACAAGAGAACAGCACCAAGTGGTGCTAGTCCATTGAATCGTAGTCCGGAAGCAATGAACAGCATCTAATGAAGCAATGACAAGGCCTCCGGTAAGAAGCAAGAGAAGGAGCGACAACGTCGAGGAAAAGACCTTTGGTGATGGAGAGAACCACTTGAAGGAGGTGATGAGCGATTTCTGGATCAAAAAGAAGGAGACAGAAGATTTGAGGGAGTTGAGGAAGAAGGAGCGCAATGACGAGAGGCTACAGCTTGAACACGAAAGGCTCGAACTGCAGCGGAAGGACGTGGAGATGAAGCAAAGGATTGAAGACGAAAGAATAATAAACATTGATATTAGTACAATGAGTCCAGATCAGCAGCAGTTTTACAAGAGGTTAAAGGATGAAATATTTACTCGTCGGTTTGGCGAACCTCCCGTTCGAGGCGATACTACATCAATCTAGTTGTGGCCATGAATACTTTACAAGTTTTACATGAAGTTAATGCTTGTACAAGTTTGATGGAAACGTTACGATAGCAGCACCTGGCAATATACCTCCAAGGATCTTAAATATGCTTGCTTGATTTAGCTATGCTAGTCTGTTGTAGATATCTGCAATTCCTGCTGTGGTCAAGGATTTTGGAGATTGTTCAATCTGGCAACTTGTTCTAATACTTGCAATTGCAGAGTGTTCTTCTCAATTTTTGTACGTTTTCAATGCACCACTGGTGGATATTAACAAATCAAACAATCTTCTTTTGGTGCTAGCTGTTAGTGTCATCACAGATTGAGCTGACACTCTTGCCCCATAAGGGAACTTTGCCATTTAACTCTTCAAGTTGATGTTAGATAACTATATTGTGTATCATAGCTCATTTGCTTGTTTTGCCTGCGTGGATACTTTTGACCGTTTTTATCAGTAACTAATTAGTTTTTATGTGTGCTTTCGAATAGATATGGTGATCAAATTGTAGCAATAAAGGTTCTTAACAATGGCAATACTCCCGAAGAAAAAAACAACACTTGAAGCTCGTTTCATTCGAGAAGTAAATATGATGTGTAGAGTGAAACATGATAATCTTGTGAAGGTACATCCTTGCCTGAATGACATGCTGCTGTGGCTAATCTGAGTTTGCATTATTTTCTCTAGTTTAGTTCAGAGCTAGCATAGCCATTACGCAAAACAATTCAAACAAAGGAAGGCCCAAAAGAATTCAGCCTACCCAGATGTTTAAACAATTTAAAGAGGGAGAATAGCTAGGCCATTGGAATGCTAACTCAAATAGAGAGCTGCAAATAATAGCTAGCCTCTTTATCCTAGGAAATAGAGAGGGAGAAATGACTAATGGGATGGAGATGCTCTAACATGCGGTCCAAAGGTCATTTTTACGTGCTAGCTAAATGTCTTTCCGTTGCTACCAAAAAAAACATGTTACCATGTATGTCGAGCCGTCGTCGTTATGCTTGTCCTGTACCATGCCTCCGGCTCCACTGTCACGCTTGGCCAAGCTCCACCTCAGCCCGCGGCGTGCCTCGGACACCGTGCTCGATATGCGTTGTGCCCGTCTTCACCTTGCACCTCCGTCGTCACGCTCGGCTGCCTTGCGACCTGGCGTTGCTACTCCCAGCCTACGCTGCTGTGCTTGTATCATGCCGCTTGTGGCCAAATTGGGCCGACCATGACTGCAGACTGGATGGAGGCACTTGAGGCGACGGAAGGGGTCAGGAGCAATTACTAAACCGTGCATGCATTACAGCTTTTTAAAAAAAATTAAATCAAGAACATCTATTTTTATAAATCTAATCTCATTCTAAACCTATTAAATTCGACAGATACCTACTGAGCTAGGGCCCTTTGCGGCAACAGGAGCTGCACAGCACTAGCGCAACGGCATCATTTAATGCCGTAGATTAGCGCTAAATACAGATCATCATTAGCGCTAATTAAATATAATTAATACTAATTAAATATAATTAGTACTAGTTGTATATAATTAGGACTAATTAAAACACACACTAATCGGCTGGCGACTTAGAGCCTGTTTGGTAGAGCTCCACCAACTCCAGATCCACTAAAAATAGCTCCACTCCACGAATTTTTACCCAAACGCTCTAGCTCCACGAAATCTAGATCCACCAAAATACTGAATCTAGCTTCAGATTCATGAAATCCATGGAGCACCTCAAGGGGTGCTCCACGAAACCTTGTTTCGTATCTACTCGTAGAGTTGGGTGGTAATTATCCACCTTTTGCCACTGGTTACACACCCCATCCCATACCACCATAAAACCCATGGGCAAACAGGCCATTCCCACTAAAAACTCAGTTTCGTAGATCTGGAGCTGTTGTGCAAGCCAAACAGTTTTGTCCAGCTCCATGGTGGGATCCCAGATTCACGGTGGAGCTGTTTTTGGTGGATCTGCTGCTCCAGATTCATTTTTTCCAGTGGTGGAGCTCTGCCAAACAGGCCCTTACTGAGCCAAGGGAGCTTAGCAAGTGACTGTCGAGCTTCCTTAGCTCGGTAGGTCCAAAGAGATAGTTAGATTTATAAAAATAGCTACAATTCTATTTGTGAGGATGAGGCCATGAGGGATAGTTTTTTTTAGAGGGATGGACGCTTCATACCGTTGAATTGAATGATATTCCTTGTGAAAAATAAAGGGAATTGAAAGATATAAATACAACTTACATGAATGGAGTAACAAACACATGATAATTGTAAGATCGGTATGGCAACAAATGAGATGAATAGTGTCTTTAAATTTTTTTTCAAAGTATTCGCCGATCATTCACTCTGATAGCTATAGAGCTATGAAAATTAGGATAGAAAACTAACACCAAAACTAGCAAATCAAGAAACCAAACACCAGAGCTAGTTTTTAAGATCTGAAGCCTTCATTATTTAGAATAGGCCCTTATTCTGGGTAGTGCACGACATAGTTGCATGTGAGGACGCAGGTCCACACAAGTCGGTGCAAAAACTCTGCGAGGGGAGTCGGGGGAGGGCGAAGAGAGAAAGAAGGTTTCGCCAACAGATTCTTTTTAAGATATCCACTGCAGATACGCAGCTCCACCAAAAGAACAGTGGCAGCCGCCATAAGGAACGCCCAAAAGAAAGGAACTAAAGCATATGTACATTGGACTGGTAATCAAGTATACAGATACAAACACCAAAATTGAGATAAATCAGTGCTGTCCAAAAATTATATATAGCTGCATGGACCTCTTGACACATACATCACATCATTAAGATACAAGTGACATTTTACCCCTGATAAAAGATCAATTTATTCCCATGAATTAGAACTGAACCTACTCACAGTCCAAGTATACAAACACATGGTACAGAGGGGTCTGTAAGCTTTGGGGAAAGCTACAGAAAACGACCTCTCATGCCTTTTCTAATAACAAGGAAAGGTGAACCAAAAATTATGAAGGGACCTTCAAGTCAGTTGCTAGCTATACCCGTTATGTATAGAACCTGCTCCGTTTCTTGGTCTAGCCATGTTTGATATCATAAGGCAATATACACAGAGAAAACTTTCTTATCCATACCCCAAGCTTGCCAAGACCAAAACACTCTACTTTGGAAAGCAGGCACAGAAAAGTATCAGCAAAGAAATGGTGCATCACAGTTGTCAAAGAATCTCCCCATCACTCTTCATCCTCTGAATCTGCATTACAACAAAATTGAACAATTTAATAATTAGAACCAATGCAAATACCTTTGCTATTAGAGTTTCTGCTCCAATTAAAGTTCAAGTATCTATCATATTATGACAGAAGGGACTTCCTAAAATATGTAACAAGCTATTTGCCAGAAGGCAATCTGATCAATGTATGTTTTTTTTAATCTGCTATTGTGACTGTGTTATATTCATGCAACTAGTCTATTGAAATGCAGGGTTTATTATTTTAATATGTATGCCATAGGGGCCTACCCTACCGCTTTTCCCTAAAAACGTTTTGAAATGAAGGGTTCTCCTGCTTCATGTAGGAAGTGCCAACAAGGCAAAACCTTGTATCCTCTGGGAGGAAAAGGGTATCCTAATAAGAACAGCCACGACTGAAAGGCTGAATGTAAATCAATTACTTACGTGATTGCACCAAAGAAAAATTTTCTTACCGGATCGAACATCCTCTCCAACTTGTCCTTTATTATTCAGTTGTCTCATTATCATTAAACATATGAGTTTCCACCAGTACATATGGAACACAAGTAATGTGAGAAGCATTGTGTTGAAAACGTAGTACAAAGTTGTTGGGAATCTATCCAGCTTCCTCAAGGATATGATGGACTGATAGCTGGCATTGCAAGAACAAGACCGATAAGTGTGAACCTTACAAGGTAAAAGAAACACAGGATATCATGTACAGAAGTAGCAAACAAACCTTGAAGTTTTGATTATCCAAAATGGAAAGTAAATCAGACGCAACAGGAGCCAAGAGAGAGCAAAAAGCCCAAAAAACAAGCTAGCCCCTAGTTCTTTTTCTGTGTACTTGAACAATTTGGCGGTCTCAAGAAACACATCACTCGCATCATGCAAAGCAAGAATAATTGTCCCAACACGGAAAAATCTGCAAGACAACAGAACTTTAGTTGTCTTAAAGCCGTGTTGAAATGCTGAACTTGAAATACAAAAGTCAACTATATCCTGTGAAAGATCATAATCAAAAGAAAAGAAGTGACACAAAAAAAGAGGCAGTACCCTATGTCTAACGAAGCACAGTGATTTTCAGAAACATCTATGTACTGTTAGACAACATATCTATGCTGCAAGGAAGAAAGGCTAAATTAAGGACTGCTTACTGGAATATTCAGAACAATCAATGGCAAGAGTTACATTGATCTCTCATTGTCACTATAAGTTTTGCTTTTCTATTTATGTATTTTATTTACACAATCCCATTGTTCATCAATTTATCCCCAAGGAATCAAACCCCTAGGAAAATTCTCTAACTTGGTAACTAGAAAGATCTGGATAATTGCCAAAGTTCAGTGCACATTGCACAATCCTTGAATTCTTGTGTAAGTGATGGGTAATTGATGATTTTTTGCCTCCTAGATGCATAATGACCAATTGAACATAAATAGGTAACATCAGAATATAACAGAAGGGAGTTGTTGTGCAAGTGCAAATCCAGCAAAAACATTATTAGAGGGGCACGAAAAAGATTTACCTGGTCAGATATGAATATCCAATCAGAATAGATGTTATTACATGATGAGACATCATTACAGCGAAATCTTTCCTGCGGGTTTCCCAAGCAATAAGAGCACCGATGCTGTAGATATAAAATCCACACTGGCACATGTAGAAAAGCATCAATGAGAACCTGAGACAGAGAGAAGGCAGCACATATATTAGAAAAAAGGGGGGGAAATATCACTTCACTCCAAAGAATAGGTTAAATGGTTATGCACAAACGTGCCTGGGAGTGTATAATGTGACAACTCCTGTTAAAATAGGAGAACGAGAACTATCAATCTAAGCCATTTGATCAGCATGGGAATGAGCACAGGGAATTGGTGTTGCATCGTGTGATTACACAATTGCTGAGAACTCCTGTTAAAAATAGGAGAATGAGAACTATCCATCTAAGACATATGATCAGCGTGGGAATGAACACAGGGAATTGGTGTTGCATCGTGTGATTAAACAATTACTGAGAACTCCTGTTAAAAATAGGAGAATGAGAACTATCAATCTAAGCCATTTGATCAGCATGGGAATGGACACAGGGAATTTGGGAATGAACACAGGGAATTGTGTTGCATCGCGTGATCAAACAATTACTGAACGGCTCAGACCATGAGTTTGCATTCTCCCCTTTTAATGGAAGGTCACACCAGGTACACCCCTCACCCCTGGTATGCCTAGAAAAACTATGGTGGACAGAAGTAGACTAGATGACAGGGTGAGTGAACAATGAATTTTTATGGTTACAGCTAGTAATGGTGATATTGAGGATTCCACTATCAAGATGCGAAAGCTATTCTAAGAACACATGTCCAAAAGGGACAGTGGAATTCACTGAAGCACATGGTTGCTACATAACATATTCTTTGTAGCTTGCATGCATGGCCCCAAAAATCGCCTTTGGTTAAAATCATTACAAAGTTGATCACATATCATAACTTGCACTGAATCACATTTAGGAATCTCTCTGAGAAGAGCTAACACACAATAGCCAACAAAATGGTGGGAATCCACCTAATTTTCATGCCTATTGAATTATCAACAAAAAGTAAATAATGTCAATGTATGAAGAGAGTACGAAATGCAAATAATCTAATCATCAACAAAAAGTAAACAAAGCCTACGTATGAAGAGAGTAAGAACTGCAAACTAATCTTCCTTTCAAGTGCATATCGAAAATGTAATAGAGTAGCAACACCCTTAAGGGTTGATCAAATACTGTGCTAATCTTCATAAAAAAGAATATGGATGCATGATAAAAATAGCGCTTTTGATACAGCCAACTTTCTCATGTTAGCTTAACAGCAAGGAAAGTGGGTGCTGGTAGCAAGCGGTTGATGTTTTTCACAGCTACCAATTTACGAGAAAACTTATCTTCCTTCTGCAGTATCAAGCACTTAAATGCCCTGGAATATTCTGAAAGTCAATACTTCTGAGTACGTTTAGAGGATAATATATCACAATGATGGTAAAGTTCTTTCTCTTCGACTTCAAAGCGACGGGGGAAACCAAGTAATGTATCAGGGCGCTCATGCCACACCAGTATGCCCATAGATTTCAGGAATTTATAAACGAATAGTTTGCACTCACGGGATGGGTTGATTCGGCCAGCCATCAAAGTATTGCATTGTATCCAACGACCATGGTTCCTGCTTTACTATCAAGAGGACCCATGCTTGAACAGAAGCATAGTATGTCAGCTTCCAAATGGACTCTGAGAACTTGACAACCTTTGCTTCTCTGGCCTCATCATTCATCAACTTCGAAGCCTTGCTATTGAAAAGGTAAACTGCCAATGGCTGAAATGAAATATACATAAGTCCAAACGTAAGATGGGCAGGTTAAACTGGCAGCTGTTCTGGAATGCCAAAAATATTGTTCATACTGACATTTTGGACAGAGACAAAAAATTATACAGAAATAGAGCAGAAATTACCTAGCGGCATAACTATATGATAATATGACCATCACTTTCTCTACAGGGCAAAGTTATCTAATGTATCAAAAGAAAAAAATAGATCTATTATTCAATAGCCCACAGTTTTCACATTGTTCACATCACCTCGATTTGGTCCAACTTGTTAGCTAAAAACATGTTATCAGATTTGCTGCGTTTCTCAGAAATGAAAAACCAATAGGTATGCCATACTGCATGTGGATTTTACACTCTGGATGAAAAACTGATGATAACAAATAGGCGCAGTGATGTACCATGTACAAGCCATATATAAGTATGAAATCGTTGATCCAAGCATTAGTTTACCGCAGAGTACTTGAACCACCAGAAGGCATAGGAACAAACACGCAAGCACAGGTCATTACTAGTAGTACAGGCAAAGGCCAACCACATTGATCCTAAACAGCAGCCATAAGTAATGCAATTAATGACCAGTTTCCATTTCGGAGACAGCCGGACACATTGCTTCACACGCGCATGGATGATTCGTCAAATTGGCCGGATCAAATTGGTCGGTTTACAGACTCGCAGCAACATCAATGAGCAGCAGCACAACCCAGCGCCCGCGTCACCGTGGAGAGCATTGGCGGAGATCTCGCGGAGCCCAACGCGAATCTGGCGGGGCGGGGGCGGGAAAAGGAGGAGCTGATTCGGTACCTTGTAGACGAGGCTGTCGAGGAGGAAGCGGGCGCAGAAGAAGGCGAGGGAGAAGAGGAGCGTGAGGGGGAAGAAGGACGCGGCCTCCGGGCCGCGGATCGCCATCGCCGGCCTCGACTCCGCGGCGGCACCACCACCGCCACCCCACGGCGACGCCCCGGCCGGCCACGCGAGAGGGCGAGGGCGAGGCGGCAGAACGCTCGCGCGCACGCGGATAATGTGAAGGATTGGATTGGGTTGGGGGGCAGGCGGTTTCGGGAGCGAGAGGCCCAGGCGGCACACGCTATTCCTATTTCCTTCTATTTCTACTCGCGCAGTAGGAGACGGGGCTGGGCACGAGCAAGGGAGAAGGGAGGACGACGATGTGCCTGTGCGCGTCTGGGATTGGCTCTCTCTCTCTCCCCCCACTGTTGCACTTCATTTAGGGTGTATTTGGTTTTGAGACAAAGTGGGATGGGATGGGATCATCCCTGTTTTCTGGGACGAGGTGGCCCCTGTCGCTGTTTGATAGAATAGATGGGGCGAGCCCCTTTTTTTGTTTGGTGCAAAGGATGAGTGAAGGACGAGGCCGCCCCAGTTTTTGTTTGGATGGATGAATATGGACACATTGATCTTTACCCCATATATATATATACAAGTTTACATACACAAAAATCAACATAAATATAATAGATAATTAGCAAGCCCTTAACATATATAATTAGCAAGTTTAGATCTTACAGACGTTTCTGCCATACAGGCATACATAATTCCACTAGCCTAAAGGCTATACAAAAGAACAGTCAAGTATCAGACCACACCATCGAATAAACAATGGTCCAAAAGAACAATCAGGCATCAAACCCCCCTATAGAACCCACCAGTGCATTGTTTATGGGTTACAAGACAAAATAAAGATCACACCCACGGTCCCTACTCTAAGGAAAGGTTTCATTAACGAACTTAGCTAGCGAGCTAACTGATATGTCAAAGGCAAAGTAGGGAACTTCCGCCCATACGTGGATTTTCAACCAAATGAGCATAGTAATACGCCTTCAGGTGTCATCGAAACTGGAATACTTTGGATTGTTTCAAGCAAGTCATCCGGCACCTCATTATCGAAGCCTTCTCAATTGCATTGGCAAGTCTCTCGTAACAGATTTGAAGGCAAGAATCAACCCATCTTCTTCATTGTCAATAATTTTGGCTCTCTTGTTGGGTCTAGTGGTGAAGATGAAGCTCCATTATCTTACGGAGGGTGCGATCAGTTCCAACCACATCATCATTTCCAATCTCGGAGTTTCGGTTCAAGAGCCTCACTTGATCCCTTTGCATATTTTCCTGTAGCCATGCTGCTTCCGAAGATAGTGAACATTTCCTTAAAGTGCTCAAGAGGCTTGTTTAAGAATTCAGCATCAGATTTGTGATCCTACATATAAAAGCATACAAATCTATGACAAAAGAATGCAAGATGACAAGTACAAGGGTGGAAAGTTGTTTTAGTACATACCGCCACATAGTTTGTGTAATGCTCATGGTCAAGAGTGATGATAAAATTGTCTTCATCCCAGCCAGCAGCACTCAACCTCCTAAGACTATTAATCCTTCCATACTTTCTCTTCCATGTTCTCAAATGGTTCTTGATATGGTCTGCAGTGAGCCTCATTTTGAAATGTTCATTTAATGCTCTAGCACACATGTTGAGATGGAGTCTCTTGAAGCCTGACGATGTCCTAATGCCATCAGACACCAAACTTGATAGGTGAGTGAGCATATAAGTGGACATTGCAGAAGTCCATACAACATGGCCACTTCCTTCAGGTTGGTCCCCCAAGTGCTCTCCTAGTCCTAAGACATGATGTGAAAGTATGTCACAATTCTATAAGTCAAGGATCGGTATTGTCAAATGATGCTACAAACTTAATCTATTTACCTTCTGGTACACGAAGGCCATTTTCCCGCTCTAAAGCATCTCTCAATACTAAAGCATCATGCGCTGACCCCTCCCAACCAGCCAAGACGTATGTGAACCGAAGATCAAAATCTACGGCCGCCATTACATTTTGAGTGGCATATGACTTTCTACCACGAAAAGAGGGCTCCATATCCTTAGAAACTGATGCGCGTACATGTGTACCATCAATAGCTCCAATACAATCCTATTTAGTTCAGCACAAACAAAAAAAAATAAGTTCCATACTGCTTCGAATACCTAAAATCTATATTGAGAATGAGGGAAAACTGAACCTCGCACCTTAAAGTATGGATCCCATCTTGGGTTTCCTGCTATTTTTGTTGGAGTCTCCAATGAAGGTGGCCTAATAAGTTCAGCTCGTAGCTCACCAATAGCACGAAGCACTTTGTTGAAATAGCGACTAACAGTTTCACCTGAACTATCATAGTTAGTTCCCACTAATCTATTCCTAAGATTGTGTCCCACCGTGTTTAGAAACATAGCCACTTGTTCCTCAACACACATATGTATTGTATCCTGAAGCAAAGCACGATCTCTAAAGATCTTGCAAAAACGGAAGAACCTTTCTCTACTAAGTCTAAGCATGTTAACACAAGTTGTATCGTTCCTCCATATTTTTGTGTTAAGGTATTCAAGTCTAATCCTATCCCTTTCTTCCATTGGACCATAAGTAATACCAACTCTAGTATAGTCCCTTTTCCTTTTTCTAGACTTGATAATCATAGCCATCATGGACAGCAACATGTGTGCAAGAAGAGCATAAATCAAAAGGTTTTCATCTTGTCCATCTACAATACATAATCACTCATTCCAATTAATCCATCCAAGATAATACATATCTAATGAAATCACTCATTTCAATTGAGCTTAGGGTTGACATTGGGTACCATACCTTTCGGTCGCCGAGCAGGGAGCGCGCGCGTGGAGGAGCTGGAGCGCGTCGGGGAGGTCGGCCGAGCGCGCGAGTAGAGACTTCGGCCGAGCGGGAGCGAGCGCGTCGGGAGAGAGCGCGACTTCGGCCGAGCGGGATCGAGCGCGTCGGGAGCGAGCACGACTTCGGCCGAGCGGGAGCGAGCGCGTCGAGCGACTTCGGCCGAGCGCGTCGGGAGAGATTCGCGCGAGGCGCGCGCCAGCGAGCGGAAGCGGAGCGCGCGCGGAAGCGGAAGCGCGCGCGGAGCGCGGCGGAAGCGGAGCGCGCGCGAGCGAGGCGGAAAAGCGACGCGGCGAGCGCGCGGGAAAAAAATGCGGTGCGGGATTTTTTTCTGCGAGAGCGCGAGGGGATGGGGCAGCGCCATCCGCTGGAATTCGGGGGATGGGGGTGCCCCCGAATCTGAGCGAATATTCCGTGATGGCTGCCCCTGCCTCCCTGTGACTCCCATTCAAACAGTGACTCCAAAGGGGCCGCCCCGTTCCATCCATCCTAAAACAACAAACCAAACACTACCTTATTTTTCGCTCAAGTCGACTGTTTCGATTTAGGTTTTTTCCCAGCTTTTGATTTTTCTACGATAACTAGCTTTTAAATAGAGTATTTTTTAAAATAAAGTCTACTAGTTAATTGTAGTATATACTATACCGACTTTATTTATATTGATAAAAACTGCACGTGAATTTCTATTACTCTGTAATATCTCACACAAGCAGCTGAAAAGTCATATGTTCAATCAAAAATAACAGCCCTTTAATTGTTCTTCAACTGGGGCTCCTCTGATCTAATTATTGTGGACTCTTGGTTTGGATTAATGGGAGGAGGTCTGCCACCTCGAAAGAATATTGGCTGGCTGGGTCTCCGTATCAGCATTCCTGCCGCTGTCGTCCGTTCTACAACAAAGTACTACTAGTACTACAAATTGAAGTAGCGTCAATGTGTGTGTGTATATAATGGCCCACGAGTATGCATTTGGTTTGGGTTAAAGTAACTAGATTAGATTAGATCAACAAATCGATCTAAAATGTTGTTTGCCTAGATTAGGCGGATTCGTCGGGTTAATAGTAAAAAAACAAATATCGAAGGGTTAATTACGGTATGTTAGCTTATTACCCCTTTAGTGAGTTAACTTAATTAGTCTTGTGTTAGGGAGTTAAAAGTTAACACGGGTTAATATGTTAGGGGTTCAAACTTCAAAGGCTTTAACAAGGAAGATGTTCTGGGTCGGGGTTCCTCATTTGATAACATGTAAGGGTATGTGTAAAATTATAGACGACTGATGTCTACAGTATTTTTTATGTTATTTATAAATGGGCACTAAAGACGATTCATATAATATGTCGTCTTTTGCATGTTTCTATAGATAATTTCTCTATGACATAATATGTCTTTTTTTATCGTGTTACAGTCGACTGTTGTATAATAGAAGATCTAATTCTATACGCTCTTTCTCTTCTACATCATCTCGTATCATATATGGTAAACTTTATAGACAATTAATATCACATCATTGTACATGGCCTAATAACCCACTTTGATGTAAACAGCGGCCGGTTGACCTCGGCTTATTTGGTGTCGATGTAAACTCTATTCTTCTTAATAATGAAATGCACGCTTAATCTTTTGTGAGTTCTGAAAAAATTTCTTGCCTGTAAGGAATCTATCTGGGGCCAGACAAACGTTATAGCGCTAGAATTGCTAATTAGAAATGCTATTTCATGTGCTTATTAACACATAGAAGTATTTGTATTGTGTAAGCCTGTTTTCTAAGGTGTGCATACATTTTAAGAGTCAAAACTTCATAAAGCATGAATCTAAAAAAAACTTCATAAAATATGGCTAATAATTAGTTTAACAATATGTAACGTCAAAATCATACCGATGGTTCATAATTTACTTCCATCATCATGATTTTGTGTTTATTAGCAATACTTCATATAAAGGAAATTAATAGCCAAATCTTGATTCCGACTACTGTGACAGATCAAATGGCACTACCATTATCAGTTTATCACAAAGCAAACCCTTATGGGGGTGATACTTCGTGACTTCATACCTACAGTCTGGGTTCGATCGAATTCAAGTTCCGTAATATATGCACACATGAGTACACTTCTATAACGAAGTGTGTATCTACGCTCTGTGTAGTCACCGATTTGTCCCTAGCATATCCGCCATTTTAAGAGTGTGTAAGTAGAGCCTGTATTACGATGATGGTTATGTCTGTGAATATAATGTTGAATAAAAAAACATGAGAATCGTAGCAAGACAATACGGTATTTACTTTTGACGTGGAATTGACTATTCTGAAGGTTACATTCGAACCATTCTTTGATTCAGAAAAAATACTATTGGCACTAAATTTGCTACTAATTGTTCATCTTTGTGTCACCATCAAACTGGCCAGCTTGCCTCTTCAACTATTGCGAGCCAAGATGGTTTCTCCGTCTTGCTTTTTTAAAATACGGTTATACGATTGTGATAAGGGAAAACATCGCAAATTAAGACGACGGTGACTAAGACATAGGGAAAAAGCAAGAAAATCCCATGTGTAGCCTTCCTGAAAACAACAAATAAGCATGTGAAGGATAGACGCAGCTCATAGAAGTCTCGAGCATTCGTATCCAAGTTAATTATACGCGTGACGTCAACATTTGAACAAATCCAGCACGCGTTTAGCATTTCAACTAAGAATGTGAGCGCACCACGTCACTTGTTTCTCTTGAACTGCAGTACTATAACACAGATAGCATGCTAGTTAACAACCGACGTGTCAATGTCCGATATATAGCTTAACCTATGTGGCGCCTCAGCTCAATCCCTGTAACAACCCCCATTTCTAGGAGTGTTAGGTTACCTTACCCTCGCAACTGCCCAAGACTGTTCAGCTGCGAGTACTGTAGAAGAATGTGCATCATTGCCAGGACAAGCTTAAGCATAAAATCAAATTTTATTACAGAAGTAAAGGCTTTACAGCCAAGTTTTACATAAAGGGGCGTACAGCCCAAAGTTACATTACCAAAAGAAACTCCACAGGCAGGCCTGAGTGTAGAATAAACCCTAACACTCGGCGTTGTCTACATCGTAGAGCTCAGTGTCTTCATAAACTCCTTCATTTTCTTGACAAGCATTCTCTGTTAATGATTTTAGCAAGTATGAGTACAACCAACCGTACTCAACAAGTCACATGGGAATGCTATTTAACTATATGCAAGAAATTGCCATGGAACAGTGTAGTTCATTATTTTATGTGGATGCAATTTTGTTTGTAAACACTTTGCTTTAAACATAAAAATATTAATCATAAGGTATTTGGGGGGGGTTTCCAAACTTGATTAACACACTTCCACTTTTCCAATCCATTCCAAACCTACTTATGCTTCGTTGTTGGAATCACCCATTAAACACAGCTTCATTTATCGGAAGCACGGCGTATTCAAATACCATTAGTCATGACTTTGCAAAACTGCCCTGCTTTACCCACAAGATCCCTTAACTCCCGCGACAGAGGTAAGAAAACAAAGCCTTTCACTACTCAATTCTTTATATAGCTTCTACCCGGTAGGGACAGGGAACACAGGCAGTCGGCATTCCGTTGGCCAACGTAGAAAGACGCACCCCGACTCCGTGTAATCCTACCGTTGTTAAATATGGTTTTCTTGTTTCCATACCAACCTTGTATACGCGTGATGTTCCTTATTCGGAGTCCCCAAAGTAAGTTGTAGATATTCGATCGATTTGAGCAGCTACTAAACCAGGTTTGACGAATCAACGCTTGTGGTTGGACGATCACTATGTTCTTTACTTGGCATAAGTTTCTAGTCCTTGCTTGTTACTGAAACTACTTTTCAACCACAACCAACAACTTTTCGGCAACGCCGAACCACTTTGTAATATGAGATATCAACATGTAATCTACTTTGATTAATTAAATAGCATATTTAGTTTTACTAGGGTTTGTCAAGGTGAATATGGCCATCAAATTAAACAGCGATTTTTCGGGTGGTAGGACATAACTAGTATCATGTCATTCTAAACATTCATTGTACATAAAATAACATTGCGCAAATAACATAATGAAAATACTAATAAATAATTAAAGGAATATAGGTTCAACATGATCAATGACATGTGACTTGCCTTGCGGATTTTTGATTTTGATTATTTCGTATTCTTCAATTTCTTGATCTTGAGATTGATCCAGGGCTTCTTCTTCTTGAGTTAGCTGGCCTTCAACATCATGTGCTAGCGCAAAACAAGAAAGAATTTTTAATTCCACGCTCGAAGAAATGAGCTAGGAATAAAGAAAGAAAATAAATAAATAAAATTCGAGAAAAACCAAATAAAATGGGTTTAGGATTTTTAGGAGGCTTAGAATGGTGAAATGGACCTGGAAAATGAATTCAGGGGCTCGAAACGGTTCAAAAGAGTATATTTTTGTATTTTTAGGCTTTTTATTTGCTAACGGGTCTGGTTACTGCTCAATGAGGGTAATTACTGTTCATCGCGGGCGAAGCACTGTTCATACGGGCGGGTTTACTGTGCAACCGGGTTTACTAAAGCTGGCGGGTTTTGGGCGCAACGGCTTAACGGGCCGAATGAACAGTGCCTTGACCCGACACTGTTCTTCTTCCTCAGCCGGTCACGCGCACGCGCAGCCGAACAGGGGAGGTAAGCGGCGGCCACCGACGGCAAAATAGTGACTTGCGAGAGGCTACGGTTGGACTCATGGGACTACCAGGGACCCATTTTTGGGGTCGGCACGGTTGGAGGAGGCGACGTTCACCGGCGGCGAGCTGGTGAACTCGGGATGGTGTTTTAGGGTTAGGGAGCTGTAGAGGCCACGGTTTTTGAAGTTGGTAGGCTTTTGACCATCTTGGAGTGGTCAGAGAGGTCGGAGTGGTAGCGGTTTGGGCTAGGTGCAAGGCCGGCCACGGTGGAGCGCCATGATCGAGCGGAGGAATTCGGAGGCGGAGAAGTAGAGGACTCGGGAGCTCAAGTTCATGGTTCGGGGGTGTTCTAGGGAGCTTGAGGAGGCTACAAGAACGAGCAATTGGATTGAGATGGACAGGATGGGTTAAATTGAATTGGAGCTCACCTTAGGGTTTTTCGAGGATTGCCGGCAATGGAGGCGGTAATAAGCCAATTGAGTGTGCGAAGAGCTTCACTAGGGTGCATTGGGGAGGTCAGGAAGGTCCTCGGCTTTTATTAGTGCCCGAAGGCGGTTCGACGCTGTGAGAGGATCAGGTCAATGGCGGCAGTTCATGGGGGCGAGAAAGGTCAGGGAGAGCTGGCAGGGGAGGACGGTTGACGTCTCGGGCAGGGCATTACGGCGGTCAAAAGGTGCGGCTGGTCGGCCAAGAGAAGGAGCTCGCGAAGATAGAGTGGAGGCGACGGCCAGCACGGCATGCAACTTGACGCGCGGCAAGGGAGGGGCTAGGGCTAGGGCTAAGCGTACGGCCTCTGGCAGCGGCGTGGCAGAGAGGGAGGCGCGAGAAGGCGCGAGAGAGGGCCAATTGGCTTAGCGGTGAAGAAAACAGCGGGCGGCGGCAAATATCCGGACGGCGACGAAAATGGTTTGACCGTGAATAGTGATGGCGCCAATCTCCTCCGTTGGGACAATGCCGACAGCAATAGATGACGTGGTTGGCTTGGATTTAAGCTGGATTAGGCAAGGGATTGAGAGGAATTTAAATCAAAATGAAATTACAACTCTTTTTGAAAATCCGGTTTGTTTCAATCCCCATCAACCATCAGTCAATAATTTGTATAGATTTTTCGCTATATTTAGAACATAGGCGATGAACTATAATTGAAAGCCTTAAAATAACTACATAAAAAGTATACCACACGTTATAGTGTTATACTATCCAGTATGGAATGCACCTCATGAATACACATGTAGTACCGTTTTGTATGGGTGTCAACCCTGCGTTGATCAACCTGTCATTTGCAATCTCTCTACTCCATCCCTTTGACCTTTGAAAACGCTTAGCTACTCAAGAAGAAAACAAAACAATCTACAGTTAGTGCTGCCTTCTGGAACATTCCAAGATCCACTCATCATTGCTCGCTGGACCTTTTGACTACGGCTGAAAAAAAACACCTCTCAGAACTGTTTGCACGGAGGGCGGGAGACGTTGGACCCGTAAGAGCGGTCCATGCCTGTTCTTTTGTGGCTGTAGCTTATGGTTTTTAGATGCGACTTATGGTTTTTAACTATTCGTATGAGAGATTACAGAGTAACTAAAATTCACGTGCGGCTTTTGCCGATATAAATGAAGTCGGTACAATATATACTACAGTTAACTAGTAAACCCATCTTGAAAAGATACTCCGTTTAAAAGCTAGTTACTGTAGAAAAGCTGAAGCCAAAAGCCACAAAAGAACAGGCCCGACGCAAGCACAGCCGCAAAAGCACACGAACAAAGAGAGGAGCGCATGCGAGCCGTCCGCCGCGCCACGCGTACGCGGATCCGCGCTTGCCTGCACGGTCAACGCCACCCACCGTCCGCTGGAGTGCACACGCGATCGCTGATGGAATTCGCATGCGGCGCTTGGGTTGGTCGGGCGGAGGAAAATGTGGACTTATGATGGGTTGGGCCAGTGCATCTGACCGCCAGGCATTGCGTCGCCACAAAAACGAACAAAAGCGACACCCAGCGAGCGAGTGGGAGTCGAGATAGACAGAGTGGCCTACTCCTCCCCTCTTCCTCAGCTCGGTCCACTAGACGGTGTCGGCGCGGCAACGGTGCCAGTGCAAAGGCGTCGGGTGCCGGGGCGGAGATAGGAGGAGGCAAGAACCGACAGCTTTGGCTCTCCTTTTCTGCTGCAACTATCATGTATCATCATCCCATCTATCTGTCGATCAGGTAGCTAGCTAAATTCTCTTTTGAGCTCCTCCTCTCCTTGCCATGATTGCGCTCTTTGGGTTGGGTTTCTAGTCCGGTTGGTGATTTGTAACACCCCGGCTCCTCTCTAAGCCCAAAGTGCTACCACTTACTTTATAATGCTATCAACTTCTACTTTTGCCACTAATCTTGCAAAGCAATTTCTCTATTTAAATATTAACCAAACGACAAAAGTCAATACACTTGGCACTAAGCACAGCAGAGATATAAATTTGCTAATTACCAAAAAGGTACTCAGACTATTCAAGGCTAAATATGTCAACTATAAATGATATGTGAATTACTGTTGCACGTAAAACAACTGTGCTACTCCCACCCATACATGCCACCTTCAACAGATACCTAAAAACAACAATAAAATAAGGGTGAGTCCGAAGACTCAGCAAGCACATGATAAAATAGTGGGGTTGGTACAATAATCATTAAATCACATATTTATGAACTGTAACCTAGAATTTCTAGATTTCCTCCTTGTCTCCTGTTCATTTCCTGCAAATGCAATGCGACACGATGCACCTCTATATGCAGCTTACATCGATATAGTGGAGTTGCTTCATCCGTCGGTGAAACCCCTCTGCCCCCATCCCTGGAGGTGCCTACCGAAGTAGGTCTTGATTTCCCCACCGTCGTGGGAGGCCTAACATTGTAGGTCTATAAGTGCAATGAATAATGCGTATTTGTATGCCGCTTATACCGGTATAGTGGAGTTACTTCACCCGTCGGTGAAATCCCTCTACCTCCATCCCTGGAGGTGCCTACCGAAGTAGGTCCTGTTATTCCCACCGTGTGGAATGCCTACCGTCGTAGGGCTTTCATGATGCTCATGGTGAAATGCAAATGCTACATTCTTCAAATGTTGATATTCAATTATAAGCATCACTCATCGCAGTATAATCAACAGATAAGCCAAGATATCATTTCATAATATAGCATAAATCATGGCATAAAACAAATACCAGACATTCATCACAATCCACATTTCTACTATGCACTTGCCTGATTATTCCCGTGGACGATGCGTGAAGAAGCGCCAAACCAAAACCTCCACCTGAAAAACATCACCCAAACCCTCAACTCAACTTTGCAATTCGCACAAGCATACAAACAACAACGGTTCTCCACGTATAGACAACAACGGTTCTCCACGTATAGACAACCAACTATGTCGCTACCTCGACTATTTGCTTTCCTATGGATCAATGTCTTCGTGCACAACAGATTGATGCCATTGTACTTTTTCATAGTCTCCTCCAAAACTATCCGTGCAATCCTCATTATAAATTTTATTTTTATTCAAAATTTTACTTATTTTATATTCGAGTTGTATAAATATCGAATTGCCAATTTTACTTAATTTATTCTGAATTTTAGTTATATACAGATTTTACTTTGGAATTTGTATGGAAATCAAATTATAAATTTTATTTTATCATTTATTCTGAATTTCAATTTTTTTGGAATTCAAAAACAAATCTAATTGATCATTTTTATTTAATTTTATTACGAATTACAGTTATTTGGGTAATCAAATTACTAATTTTATTTTTATACTAAATTATATTTAATTAATTGTTTTGCCCAACAATTCTTTTGGAAATCAAATTACTAATTTTAACTTATTCTAAATTACACTTCTTTAGGGATTGTACATTGGAATTTGTATCGAAATAAAAAAGCTAAGTTTATTTTATTTTTATTCCAAATTTTAGTTATTGTTGCTTGAATTAGTCATTACAATTATATAAATCCAATTGCTAATTTTTCTTTTATTTTTATTATAATTATAGTAATTTGGGGATTTTACTATAGAATTCGTATCAAAATAAAACTGCTTATTTCATTTTAAGTCCAACTTACATTTATTTAATGATTTACTTAGGATTTTGTATGAAAATCAAATTGCTAATTTATTTATTTTTTATCCTCAATTTTAGTATTTTCTAGATTGTATTTGACATGGACAATTTTGCTTATTTTATTTTATTTTTATTTACAAATTTAATTTTTTTATTGTATTTGATATGGAGTCTTTATTTTAATCTAGACCATTACAATCTGAATCCACCATGATCAACAGTGCTGGTCTTTTAGTTTTTCCTCTTATTAACATGGTAATTTATACCTCATGAAAGCAAACACGATTGCATCTTTTGCCTCTACTTTAATAATATAATAGATAGATAGATAGAATATTTTTATTTAATTTTTATTTTAAATTAAAGTTGTTTTAGGATTTTGCTTTGGAATTGTATTGAAGTCAAATTGATATTTTATTTTATTTTGAATTTTGGTTATTTTTGGTCGGAATTTGTATACAAATCTAATTGTTATTTTTAATATTTTTATTCTAAATCATATTTATTTAGGGTTTTACATAGGAATTTGTTCAAAAATCAAATTTGTAATTTTATTTATTTTTATTTTAAATTTTAGTTATTTTTGGATTATACTTAGATGGACTTTTTCTTTTAATTAAGACAGTTATAATATAAACCTATCACAATTGATGGTATAGATATTTCTCTTCTTCCAATTAATGTGACAATTTCTACCTTTTGAGAGAAAACGTTGTGGCTTCTTTTATTTCTGTTTTAATATTGATACCAGCATGTATGCTTTTATCGTTGTCTAATGATGCAGAGAACTTTCTCACCATCACCAGTGAAACCGTACCCTTCACCGGCGATGGCATACTCCTAGTTACCAAATGGCCTCATATTATTCATAGTTAGTCTTTAATGCAAAGCTTTTCATCTTCCCAGTACCATGGCTTCCCCATCGTTAAGTTGCTTTGGCCATTGATTTCTTCAACAACGCCAACACTTACCACTTGTTGTCGTGATATGTTGATCCTTTGACACTGGCTTTTCTCTTCAACGGCTCCCCAACATGATATTGATCTCAACTCCACTGTTGCCACCTTGGGTCTTCACTTTCCAGTAGATCAATATCTTTTTTCAGGGCAGATCAACGCCATTGCACTTTTTTATGGCCTCCTCCGACACCATTCGTATTATCTTTGTTATAAATTTTATTTTTCTTTAAAATTTTGGTTATTTTTTATTAGAGTTTGTATACAGGTCAAATTGCTAATTTTATTTAATTTATTCTAAAAATTAGTTATTTAGGGATTTTATAATGAAATTCATATTGAAATCAAATTACATATTTTATTTTATTTTTTATTCTAAAATTCAATTGTTTTCATTATAATTCACGCACAAGTCTAATTGCTAATTGTTCTTTAATTTTATCCTAATTGCAGATATTATAGGGTAATCAAATAGCTAATTTTTTATTCAAAATTATAATTATTTAACAATGGTACTCAGTAATTCATATGGAAATCAAATTGCTAATTTTAACTTATTCCAAATTACATTTTTTAAAGATTTCACTTTCGAATTAGTATCAAAATCAAATTACAAATTTTATTTTATGATTTATTCCAATTTTTGTGTTTATTTTTGTTTGAATTCGTATAGAAATCCAGTTGCTATTTTTAAATTTTTTATCCCAAATTATATTTATTTAGTGATTTACTTAGGAATTGTATGAAAACCAAGTTGCTAATTACTTTTTCTAGATTTCAGTTTTTCTAGATTGTAT
Source organism: Dendrocalamus sinicus (assembly GCA_036346575.1). Lineage (NCBI taxonomy): Eukaryota > Viridiplantae > Streptophyta > Magnoliopsida > Poales > Poaceae > Dendrocalamus > Dendrocalamus sinicus. The sequence goes on along the minus strand of CM070647.1, from coordinate 43,851,512 downwards.
TTCACTCAGAGTCTTTAATTACTTTTATTTATTTTTAATTTCAATTTTCAATTTTTTCTAGATTGTATTTGTGTTTTATTTTGTTTCAAATTTCAATTTTTTCTAGATTGTTTTTAACTTGTAATCTTTTGCTAATTTTATTTTTTTTGTGAAATTTAGTTTTTTCTGGATTGTATTTGGCATGGAGTCTTTTGCTATTTTTATTTTATTTTTATTTCAAATTTCACTTTTTCTAGTTTGTATTTGACGCAGAGTCTTTCGCTAATTTTATTTAATTTTTTTTATTTCGAATTTCAGTTTTTTATGTTGTATTTGATATTGACTCTTTCTTTTAATCTAGATTGTTATAATCTGGACCCACTACGATCAATGATGTATATTTTTCTCTTTTTTTTCTTTGATTAAAGTGGCAATTTATATCCCTTGAGAGGGAATATGATGTCTTCTTGTTACCTCTGCTTTAGTAACATATTAGATTTTTTAAATTTTTATTTTGAATTTCAGTTTTTTCTAAATTGTATTTGATATGTACTCTTTCTTTTAATCTAGACCATTATAATCTAGACTTACCATGATCGACAGTATAGATCTTTCTCCTTGTGGTAATTTTTTGTGCGAACGTGGTGGCTTGTATTGGCCACTGCTTTAATAATACAATATAATTTATTTAATTTTTTATTTCAAATTTTATTTTTTTCTAGATTATACTTTCTCCGTCCAGATTTGTAAGGCATATTTTTAAATGATTTTATCTATAAATATATAGTGTATTTCATATTTCAATATAAAATTAGTGTGATATTTTCTTTATACCTCTAATAAATATGCATTTTTACTTGCTATTCTCTGTATACAGGCATTGAATATAGTACTTAGATATTATAATTATAGGTAATCTAATCATTTTCACTATCTCCTTAATATATGTGATAAGAAAAAATACGCTTTATAAACTTGAACGAAGAAAATATTTGATATGGACTTTTTTTTTAATTCAACTCATTATAGTTTAGACCTACCATGATCGACGGTATAGATCTTTCTTTTTTCTCCGATTAACGTGGTAATTTCTATCCCTTAAGAGCGAATATGGTGATTTCTTTTGTCACTGTTTTAATAATATACTAGATAGATGTGCAACTCAACTGAAGATATAGGGGAAATATAATGGCGTAACTATGCACAAAAGAGGACGCAGTAACAACACAATCAAATACTTATTTTAAGATACAAAAGGCATCTACCTTTATAATGAACCCCCCAACAAAAAACTAATTATAGCCCACAACCATAGCTTTCAGATTTATTCGATTCGCAGGGCAACATAAGCTTATTGCTTTTCTCCACCCACTGATGATATCTTTAACATGCAGAGAGTGAAGAACCATGAACAAGAACCAACAGAGAACTCTAATGAGTCATGACACACTATTCCTTGTCTACGAAAGCTGACTCAGCAAGATCAATAGCCCGAGCTAGAGCTGCCGCCTTATTCTCGCATTCGCGCTGCTCGTCGTCCGGGCTACTGTCAGCAACAATGCCCGCACCAGCCTGGAGGTGAGCGACCCACTCCCGGCGCCTATCCGCGTCTTTGTATGAGTACATCGTGTTGTGGCTTGGCGCTGTTGAGAATACAATGGTGCGGAGAGCAAGAGCGATAAGCATGTCACCGTCAAATGATATCCCTCCTAAGCCACCGCTATATGGTCCTCGCCTTGTGACTTCCAACTTATCTATCAGCTCCATGGCTTTCACCTGGTTATGTCAAGTGAAATTTTAGTAAGCAACAGTTGTTCCGAAGAGGGAGATGAAGATTAGCATAACCCTGATTGGTAAACTAAGAACGAACTAAGAAAAGTAAAAGCGAGATGAATTGAGAATAGCTAAAAATAGGTTGGCAACTAAAACTGAGTACTACATACAGAAAGGATCTAAGCCAAAAAAAAATTCTGTGGAACTAGGGTGTGTTCACCCCCTACATGGGTGAGGATCGAACCCAAGACCACACGCTGGTGCAACCGCACTCCACCAAGCAATGTGATTGGACAATTGGAGTTTACAAGAGAAAAAACAAATTAAACGATGTTATGCAGTTAAAGTAGACACGTAAAGTCTAGACTGTGAAAATGCAAGATATTAATAATATGTGCTGATAAGAGAGGAAAGATAAATGATCTACACGAAGTACAAATGTTCCTCAGAGAGGAATAAATTTGTGAAGGAGATTCGGAGGAAGACTTCACCTTTGGTGCTCCACTCACTGTTCCAACAGGCAATGCTGCTCGCAGGGCATCCCAGCTTTGGTGATGATCATCCAACTCTCCACTAACCTGAAAAGCATTCAAACAGAAATTACATTATTTTTCAACACACTGCAGAAGGGTAGAATTTCTCACCATACAGGCATACACGCTTATGTCAAAGAACATTCCATAGTGAAAAACATGTAACATTTTCATAGAGAACTGTAGCTTTCATAATACATATTTTGTGAAAAATGTTCTATAATGTAGAACCAAGTCCTTATCGAATGATCAGTGGTCACTGGTCAGTAAGCATATATCATATCAACCTTACAAATGATAATAGAGATGCCATTTGGAAAATAGTGATGATCTGTTATTTTCGGTGCAAGCTTATTTGACCTATGCATTCTTGTGTTTGTTGAATAAGGCCACATTGGAAAAGAAATATAAAAGTGTCAAAAGTGCAGAACCAGCAAATATTCATAAAACAAGCCAATAAGTTAATTAGAATTTAGAAACAACATATGCAGGTTCCTTTGATGAGCTGAAAATGTAATTTGGCAGAAAGTTTCATGTACTGAGCTAAACCTTATTGCTCCTTAGCAGAATAAGATGTTGGTCCCAATTAACAACTTAGCCCTGAATACTAAAGGAAACAACAGTAATGCAACAAACAAGCCTAATTTAAGTTAATGGAATGTGATAAGAGAATAGCGAAAGGAGCTAAGTCAAAACTGCCACAGTATAAAATGGATGTCATAAGAACCACTGTTCAGACAACAGGAGAAGACCCTAACCGTTGAGCTGATGTGCATGACATGGGAGTACCGTTCAATGTTCATTAACTTCTCCACCTTTACAGATCCATGTTTGGAGACCTGTCAAGTAGAAGTACTTATAAGAAAATTTGCAATACTGCAGTAGTAGTAAGGCTAACATGTTCCCTTTTATAGTTCGGGAGAATGGCTGTAACTGCAGCCTAACAAAGCTGTCAAGTTTGTGCCACCATGGCTCAATAAAAAGGAAAGGAGATTGTATCCATGTCAGAACTCGATGTAGTAGATCTGGCAGGTTTTTAATGAGGCGAGTCCAGAGCCTAGGCAAAAGTAATACAAACCTTGCCAACATCGTTTCTTCCCAAGTCTACAAGCATAATGTGCTCAGCACACTGTTTCTCATCACTTAATAGTTGTTGCTCTTGCATTTCATCTTCCTTCTCTGTCTTGCCTCTTCGAGTAGTCCCAGCAAGTGGTCGGTTAATGATTTTACCCTGAACAAAAAAGGTGTAGATTAGTGAAAGGACAATGAGGTAATCTGGCTAATAGCAATAAGAGCGTTGACATACCTTCCTGACTCGTGTTAGAATTTCAGGACTAGATGCTACCAGGACACAGCCTCTTGCCTAAGAGATGGCAAAAGGACGATATTTAGAACTTCAAAGGTGCACATAACAGTGTTCAAAGTGGGCACAATATCCAGAAGAGTACTCAATGTTCTCTTATAATCAGGTTAAAACAGATAACCAGAAGAACAGATCGCAATGTAAATGTACCTGTACATATGCCATGTATGGGCTAGGGTTCACAATTCGTAAAGCTCGATAAACCTCAAATGGGTTGGCATATGTTCGCCTCTCAAACCTCTGGCTTAAAACAATCTGGAAAATATCACCAGCCACAATATGCTCCTTAGCCTTCATAACAGCATCCTTGTATTCATCACTTGTCATGGTCGATTTGTTCAAAGGTGTACCAAATTGCCGAGTGTGTAGCTTCACAAATCCTGGAGGGAGTGTGGGGCTGGAGTGGAAATCAAATAGATCTAGAGGCTATGAGAACCGAACAAAAATTAGCAAAACACAGGATTCAAGGAATAGGCACAGCATAGCTTACACATTTAAATTGTGCACTTTAGATAGCAACAAGTTCAGCCGGGACCTGCCATCTTGGTATGCTTCCTCGGTGGATGCATACCTGTCCAGATTTACCCAATGGATGACATATACTTTCTGCAACATGCACAGAGCCAGAGAATTTGAAATGAATACAAATTTTATGCGAGTTTTCACTCACACAAGGTGTGGCAAGTTAAAATGCAGGAACGACAAGTACATGTTATTTTGCATTATAAGTTGCATAGCACTGAACACGGAACAGCAGGTTTGAGAGATGTGGTCTCAGTTTGTTATTGTTGATAAACCAAAAACGAGATGCAGCAATGACAAATGACAGGTTTGTGCGATTTAGTTTCAGTCTCAGTGTATTGTGCTTTGTACTACTATAAATTTTCGTCTGCCCTTGAAAGGAGGTGTTTCTACTGATGTTGGTGAACCAAATGTCAAATAATACGGAAGAACTTTGATTATAGGATAATATCCCTTCCTGACAGCCAAAGAAAAATTAACTTTGTTCAAAATAAGGTACAGGGAACGGGTACTGAAGAATTAAGAACCTTCTCAACATTGTCAAAGACGAGAACATCATCGTAGAGACCCAAGTGAACATCAGGAAGGTTCCTATCGTCCTGGGGAGCACCGGAGAAAGGTAGCTTCTTCTTTTCGACATAACGGACCGTATCATAGGAAAAGAATCCAACCCATCCACCTGTCGCAAACAAAGAAACCAACTGCAATTATTGAACATTTCATCATTGGTAATATCAAATCTTCCTCCTTTCTTCTTCCCATGATGATTTTCGTCGCTCACCGCAGAAGGAGTCGGGGAGCTGGTCGATCTGCTGCGGGTGCCATCCCTCCATCATGCTCCTGGGTACCTGCATAGGATCGTCGACGACCTGCTCCGTCACCTGGCCCTTCTCGTGGTCCATGATGGTGACCTTGTGCTCCTTGGCGACGATCTCCAACACCGGTTGGGCTCCCACCATGCTGTAACGACCCTTCAATCCAATCCAGTTCCACAGAGTTATTGCCAAGGATAGGAATCGATAAGGGAGCAGATTGGATAGGAGAGCACAAGAGAGAGAGGGGAGGCCGTACGACGTTGGTGGTGCCCTCGGGCCCCTGCTCGACGGATTCGAAGAGGAAGCTGGGGGTGTCCATGTTGTCCTCCTGGACGAGGCAGCGGTAGGCGAGCACGGGGGTGAGGTGGTCCGACACGATGCACTCCCACACGGGCACCAGGTTGCCCTTACCGCTCCCCTGCTCCGCCGCCTCGAAGAACCGCCTCCTGTCCTCCGCCTTCGCCGCCGCGCTCCCGTTGATCACCGCGCTCGCCGCGCGCAGCTTCCCGGCGCAGCACCTGACCCCGCGCTTCCCATGCCTTCTCCCTCCTGCCGCCACCGCTCTTGCTCTATCCGGGGCCGCCGCCCGGGCGGGGCGGGCGGCGAGGCGCGAGGGCGAGAACGCGGCGGCGGCGAGGGATTCCATTGCGGTGGCCTTCCACTTCTCACTCTGAGCTCTACCCGATTTGGTGATCGGAGAAAGCGAATGGGAGGGCGCACATATATACAAGGGGGAGAAAATGGCCACCAGACTTTTGATGTGACTTTTACTTTACTTTTGGTTCCTAACAAAAAAATAGTTTTTAGATGAAAGGGATATAAAGATAGGTTCGTGTAATAAAAAAGAAAAAAGTAAAATAGGTGACATACTCGTGACTCTATTTTATCCGCATAATAAAATGGTAGCGAGAAAAGTGAATAAGATAATTTATATTGGCTTTTAATTTTTCTAAGTAAAAACCAGGAGCCAATACCAACATGACCTTAGTAGCCAGGTTGGAGTTGGGTTCTTGGTCCTAGATAGATTTGGATCTACTGACATGTGAAAGATAAGTCCGATAAGCATAGTAGGCTTTCAATAATTCTAAGTTATTCAATTAGAAAAAGAAGTTAAGATTAGATGCATCACTTATCCGACTCATTTCATATCCCATCCTATCACCAATTGGAGAGTAGGTACCCCTTAGCCCAGTCGCTCCGGCCGAGACACCATTGGTCACCGCCATGCTGCTATCGATGTAGGAATCTTGTGCGAGAAGAGCTACTCGAATTTGTTCGGTCGTGCAGAGATGGATGAGAACGGCGAAGATGGAGAGCAAGCTATCCTCGGCGGCGACGTTCGAGGAGGGAGGCGTGCAGGAGACATGCGACGACGCCTGCAGCATCTGCCTCGAGCCCTTTTGCGACAGTGACCCCTCCATGGTTTACATCTGCCGTGGTGGAGTCTTTCAATTCAGTAGTATGTTGTTGATCAATATGCTAATTGTTTCTGTTTGTTAGTGTTTTCTCTCGCAGGTGACAAGTTGCAAGCCTGAATACCATCTCCAGTGCATTCTTGAATGATAATGTTTCTTGCTGGCCTAATTCAATATCTTGGACCTCAAATAGTTCAAGATGCAGAAGCTCATGTAAGGATTATCAGAGACAAGATGAAGATTGCTCAAGATCGTCAGAAGAGCTATGCTGATACAAGAAGAAAGGATCTAAGCTTCGAAGTCGGAGATTATGTGTATCTGAAGGTCACTCCATTCAAGATTGTTAAAAGGTTCCAAGTTAAAGGAAAGTTGGCACCCAGATATGTGGATCCCTTTCAAATCACAAAAAGAATTGGAGAAGTGGCATATGAAGTACAGTTACCGTCCAATTTAATAAGAGTACACAATGTATTTCATGTGTCTCAACTCAGAAAGTGTCTAAGACAGTCTACAGAGAAAGTCTCGATGGGAGAGATTGAACTGCAAGCAGATCTAACATACCCAGAAGAACCACTACAGATACTTGAGACAACGGAAAGACAACTCAGAAACAAGAATGTCAGGTTCTGTCAAGTACAATGGAAGAATCATACAGCTGCAGAGTCAACTTGGGAGAAGTAGTCAGACTTACAACGGGACTTTCCCAACTTGCTCCCTGGATCAGTCGAATCTCGGGGTCGAGATTCTTTTTAAGGGGGTAGGTTGAAACAGCCCTAAAATTTCAAACTTTTTAAAACTTTTTGTAAATAGTGTTTGAATGCAAACCCCTTCCCAATTTGGCAACTTCTAGTGAGTTTACGCTTTCTCTTTTTCGCAAATACGCTTTCTCCCTCTCTCTGGCGCCCTCCCGCGCGCGCTGCTTCTCCGGCGTCTTCCCGAAGCTGCAGCTGCACGCGTCGCTATCTCCCCGCGAAGGATTGCGGCGCCGCGCTTCTCTCACCTTGCGTCACCTCTGCACAGCGGCCCCACACGTCAGTTACCCCGTCCCGTTCTTCCCCCTTGGCCGCGCGCCACCGCTACGAGCCTATTTCTCCGCTGTAGCCACGCCCATCCCCTACTCCACTATTCCAGCGCCTCTTGGGGTCAATTGACCTTGCAATTTGGCAGAGGAGACCCGCCACCTCCCTCTCACATATCTCTGTGAAGCTCTGGTTCATTCCCCTCTTCCTTCACGTGAGAAGAACGCGGCCGAGGACGCTTCACTGTTGCCGCCGTCCTACGTTTACTATAAAGCCGTTTGAGCACCACAGAGCTTCTCCTAGCGCACTCATACACCTCCCCAAGCAGCCAATTGAACTCCCGTCGCTTCTGTCGCCCGCAATCGAAGCCCCTGAGCTCGGTTAACCCTAACTTTGATCTTGTGAATTCATTTATTATATGTCGATTCCTTGCAATACTATGGTCCTTAGGATATGCTGATTATCGTGATACCCTCAATTGATCAGTAGCATTTGTCTACAACCTTGGCATCGAAGGTCCCAGTCGGTCGCAAAGGCCTCACTGTGGCTAGCTTACTGGAGCTATTCCCGCGCTTCGCCAACACTTCCAATGTGGTTCTTAGGTTCCATAGATGCTTAAATCGCAGCCAATTTAACTCAAGCTTCACCAGAGTCCATGGTCGCCGTCGTGTGCGCCACTGTCTTCTCGGCTCCCGGCGACCGTCCTTATCCACCCACATCTCTTGCAAAAGCCCAAAATGGAAATCCTGCTCATACGCCTTTTGGTGAAGGCCATTCCCCACGAGCATCTCTGCCCTTGTCGCGCCACCGCTGGCGGCAGACTCTGTTTTGCCGCCAACGCCGGGGGTCGGGAGGTAGACGACGACGCTCCGCCGTCGATATCAACCCATCCGAGCGTCGGTTTAGTTTAAATCTAAGCCGTTGGCGCTTGCGCTTCACCTCCATCCGGGCGTTCACGCTCGCAAGATCTGGCCGTTGGCACCAGACGTGCGTCGCCCATCGGCGGCATGCTGCGTGTCTTGGCTGGCTTCGCCTAGCGCGATGGGATGCGCTCGCTCGGCGAACGCGGCCGTGCCGATGGGCCGGTTTGCTTGCGCGGGAAGAGGACCGCCGAGCTGCACTGTTGCCCGGGCCGAGCCCAACACTGTGCGAGTGATTTTAGAAAATTCCGAAAAACCCAGAAAAATCCCCAAAAATCCTAGAAAAATCCAAATATCCTAAAAATACCAAAATATTCCATTTTAACTAGTTCAATGTTTTGAGTTCAAATATAAACTCCATTTCCTCATATTTAAACTTGCTAAATTTGAATTCCTCCTTTCCCATATAGTTAGAGTTATAGATTCCAAATCTTCATAAATTCGAATTCCACAAAGTCCAAATATCTTCTTCCACCAAAAATCACTTCCTAATGTCGCTGAAATGTTTATTTGAGATTTTATGCAATTTACTCCTATTTATTTAGACTATTTTGCTTAGCTTGATTAGAATCAAATTCGGACTTATGTTGTTATTTTATGTGTTTGCGCTAGCTTCCGAAGTTGTTGGAGTGTCCGTCCCTGAACAAGAGCCAGTGGCCCAGATCTACGATCTAGTAGAAATCCCAGATCAGTAAGGCAAGTTACATGTTTTTGATCATTTTGAACCCCATGTTATTTAAATTATTTAATTACAGTATTTGTGAAATGATAATTGTTTAAAATAAATGTTTAGAATGGTATGCTATTTAGTTAAATCCTACCACTAAAAAATGCCCTGCCTTAATTGATGGCCATATTCACCTTGACAACCTTAGTAAGAATTTAATTAATGTACAAATATATATGAAGTCATCTCATACAACATGTTATACTACTAAGTGACTTTGGCTGTTGGCCCTTAGAATTTAAAAAGAACAAAGTCTAGGGTGAAGGTGTTGGGGGAATCCGTGTGGCGGACTTCGCCCACCACTTGATCCTAGGATTGGACTTCGGGTAGAGGTGTTGTGGGAATCCGTGCAGTGGACTTCGCCCACCACTTTACCCGGGGATGGAGGCTGGTTGAGTGGGTGGTGGTTAGTGCTGTTGAGCACAGTGAAAGTTGTGGTTGAGTGCCTCAGGTGAAAAATATAAGGACAAGAACCTTGTGCCAAGTAACAGACATAGTGACCGCTTAAACCACGGGAGTTGATTTATCAACACTGGTTTAGTAGCTGCTCAAGTTGATTGAAACTCTACAGGATGAGATGACAAGATGCCGGGGAGGTAGGTATGCTGCAGATACCTAACAACGGTAGTGCTCACTTAAAACGGCAGTGTGAAGCTTATTTTATGTTGGGCCGTGACTGAGTGATGCTACCAGGTAGAGCCTATATAAAGAATTGAGCAGTGAAACGACATGGCTTTCTTAACTCTGTCGCGGGAGTTAAGGGATCGTGTGGGTAAAGTTGAGCAACTCTGCAGAGTGAAATTAAGTGGTATTCGAATACGCCGTGCTTCCGGTTAATGAAGCTGTGTGTAATTGGGTGAATCCAACAACGAGGCATAAGTAGGATTATGATGGTTTTAATATGGCTAATGATGAACTTTACTTGTTAACAAACCCCCTGATCTTAAGGAGCAAATGTTTTAAATTTTATTTGTTTGCAAATAAAACTGCATCCACCAAATGTAATAAAACCAATATATTCCCGTCCTTTGAATACCCTTGCATATATTAAATTAGGGTTTACCCCTGTAACTTGCTGGGTACAGTTGTACTCATTACTTGCTAAACAAAATTAACAGAAGGTCAATACTATCAAGAAGAGCCTGCTGAGGATGAAGCTCCCGAGGAACCAATCTACTCCGATGAGGATTGGTCTTAAGTTTTAGCTTACGCTCAGACCGTTGATCCTTTGTAATGTAATGTGGTATGTGGGCTTGTGCACTCGCTGTGTAAAATAACAATAACAATATATTGTAATAAAGTTGGATTTTTTGTTGTAAGCTTGTGCTGTTATGATAATCATTCGTAACTGCGAACGTCGTAACTGTTCACATTGTACGGTTACGATGTTCCGTACCGTTCCCAGAAATGGGGGCGTTACATTGCCAATCTATGTAAAGCAATGTAAATTATGGTAATTGATTAATGTATTGTGAGGAATAGGCTAATCTTGTTTCTAAACAAAGGTAGCACATTTTTTTATGCCATGCCATGATGAAAATTGTCCAATTTTCTCCTTGACGGTTTGCACTCTACCTTGTATGGCATAATTCCTGTGTTGTTTGGCTTATTGTCATAATAATGTCTTGTTTTCCACCAAGAGAAACAACCTGGCTTTTGGCTACACGGCGATGAAGTAAGATGGTGTTTGTCTGATAGTTGTGGTTACACATTCCTGAATCCCGGTTCAATTTGACTGTGGTGTTCCGGCAATAGCATTTTAATTCACAAGAATTGCAGATTTTGCCTGTTTTAAGGTGACCAGCTTACAGCATTTGAATCCTTACTAATTGTAACGCTGAATTGCTAACAGTAAAGTGAAATTAATGTACGATTTGTAAGGTGAATCATGCATTCTTACCTTTGAGAAATAAATCATGTATTTGGTACAGGCCGATTCTCTTAGGCTGTATTCAACCTGTCTATACAAGTTGGAAAGATCACCTATACTTTAAACGCTGAATAACCCTGCATATGTAACTCATGGAACATATGATTCACAGGATCGCAAGGTTTCAACAACATTATTCTTCCATTAGATGGGGCACCGTGCCGCAGCAGATGCCATTACTAACTTTATTGCAAGGTTACTTGATTGAGCTGTCCCGCTGGAAGAATTTTTTTAATGCAAGACTTGTTTATTGAGTTTGTGCCATGTGTGCCACAAGCCTAGAATGATAGTTTTGTTAAAATAGTTGTTGGCATGATAGTCCCTTTACAGTAGGCTATTTTTGCCGTTTCCAATGGGGGATATAGTATTAAGTTTTCTTAAAAAATAGATGAAGCTATTTCTATGCTGTCTATCTATAATGCAAGATATATAAAATAATATCATGCTGAATTTTTATAAATAAGAATGCTTGGGATTGAACTCATTTGATTCAGGTGAAAAATTGTATGAAGTTACATCCAGTCAATGTGTACTGAAAATACTATATCATCCACCGTGTTTATAATTTTCTTTGTCACATGCTTTTCACTGTGTGATAATCTAGGTGCCAGAGAAGCTCTCAGTGTCCGATGTGTTGGCAGCCTATCAGCATGAAGGAAAGGATCCCATGAGGTGGAATGTACCCTGTGTATCTCATTGAGTGAATGTCATATTTTGGTGGTTCTCATTTACTATTTTTAAGTATACAGTCAAGAGCTACTGGAGGCCTACTGGAGGCTGTTGAACAAGAGAGGAATATTGGAGCTAACCGCTCGCACGCATGCTGCTGCTGTTTTTCATCATCTAGTGCTTGGTGATTTTGAGGTGCAGCATATTTATCACTCACATTTGATTATCTTTGCAATAATGGCCTGTTTGCTGCCCTAGAGAACTTAATGCATGTAGTTCCATTGATATCTCTATTTCTTATTTCAGTTCTATTGATATTTCTGCCCTAGAGAAAAGGTAGCTCAATTTATATTTAATTTTTTTATCTTTTATTAATTATGTTTCACTCCTCATAAAATTTGGTTCTAGATCTACAAGTGCGCGGGACGCGGGCGGGGGGGACAGCCGCACGCACACGCACTGCGCGCAGCGGACGAGCGGCTTGTCGCGATCGGACCCGGCCCCCTCGTCGTCCCCGTGCCGAACGTTTAACACGGCTGGGGTGTCCTGCGTTGTACTCCGCCCGCGCGCGCGTGGTTCGTGCCGTGGTGCGCCATGGAAGCAGCTGCGTGGAAACCCGCGCGAACGCAGTTGCGCGCGCCCGTGGCACCACGGCATGGGCGCGGTAGGTAGGTCGCGGTTTTCGATCACCCGTATCAATTTTGCTGCTTCTCTCTCGGTCTCTCCCCGCGAGATAAACAGGACAGCGACTTGTGGGTCCATGAAAAACGCAGGCACGACGATGAGCGTGAAAGAGAAACGTGTTGCTCCACCCGCACTCCAAGACGTCTTGTCCTTTAAAGCTTTTTTGTGTTAGAAAGGGTAGTGACCAACTGACCATCGGCATCTCCCGTACTCCAAAACGTCTTGTCCTTTAAAGCTGTTTTTTTTGTGCTAGAAAGGGTGGTGACCATCGGCATCTCTTCCCATTACTAAACTCTACCACTCAAAAACTATCACGTGCTGTTCTTCGATCAAGTCTAGTGCGGTGCAGGTGGTGTTCATTTCTACCCATCCCATGTATTCCCATTGAAGGGGATGGTCTACTGGATATCCCTTGTGCCCGTTTTCAAAGGCTGAGTTACTTTGACCCCTCCGATGTCATAGGACATTAGATCTAAAAACTTTTTAGCAGAAATCAGCACTTCTAATCTATTTGTAAATCTACAGTCCAAATTTGGTGCACCCAATCTATTCTTTGAAACCCAAGGAAGAGAGCACTAGAAGTCCTAATTCCCAGTAGCTAGCGGTAGTCCACGAAGAGCCTCTGCTGTCCCTAAGCCTATGAGGCAATTACAGCAGATTGAGCCAATCCTTGACTAGTTCAAGCGGGAGGACTGCAACAAGCTATGACATCCATTTGATCGATCTCTAAACGTGTCACCTCGTAGCAACCCTCGACACCCATTCGTCTCGCAAGATCGGCTAGGAGAGCGCACCACATCCACCGAATAACCGCACCCAACCAGGCAGCGATCAGTCGCCAGAGAATGAGAAAAATCAGAGCCACTGGCGCCCTTGCCTACCATCTCGCTGCGGCGTCACCTGGTCCCTGTTGCCTCGCATCCTCGACAGCCAAAGGAAGCTTGACTCACCTGATCTATATGTACTTTACTCTAAATTTCTTTAATTCCTTTCCATTTATTTTAAAATAAGGGCTAAATATGTAAGTTAGTGTTTCAATGTGATGATTATTGATTGATTTTGTTGAATTGTAGGGTTAAGAATTAGGGTTTCAATTTAAAATTTTGGAATAACGGACTAACTCATTGCAAATGAGAGGCAAAATCGTATTATTGGACTATAATGTCAAGTAAGTAAGCCACTAATTAAATGTATTTTTCTGTTATATCATTCTTGAACTACTGAACATACAAATATCTAATTGACCTTGCTAGTTAATTGATGATGATTTCATGAATGATAGACTTATTTGCTATATAGAGAAATAAAGATTGAAGAAGATTACTGATGATGTCTTAGTTCATCGCTTTATAAACTTAAAAGAATGTAACTACTAAAAGATAATGCATTTACTTATAGATTTTTACTTGAAAAGTTTAAATAATTTTGTTCTCTTTTTATAGGTTATTAAGGTCGGATGATATATTTTGTTGATGCCAACCAGCTTGTGTATGTGATTTTGTCCTTAGTTCCTTCAGTTTGTTGGAACTAACCAATATTATTATCGAGCATTTTCATTTTGGTAAACAATTCGATTACTATTTCTTTATCATCATATACTACTATTAGTTATGTTAAGATATTGATGTTAAAAATTATACACATTATTAGTATAATATTATTTAAAATTATACATATATATATATATATATATATATATATATATATATATATATATATATATATATATATATATATATATATATATATATATATATATATATATATATATATATATATATATATATATATATATATATATATATATATATATATATAGGACGAGTGTTTCATGCACCTTGGTGCCTAGGCACCCATATCAATACTCGTTGATTTGCTTTGAGATTCGCAACGTTTGATGTGGGTATCTTCATATACCCATAAAAAAGTATATTTGAGATGTCAAACTCCGAAAAAAATTAAATTCAACTTCAGTTTAATTAGTTTGAACTATTTTTATGGTATATACGCACTGTAGTCGCATTGAACTCAAAAGTAGTTCAAACTAGTTTGAATTGAGTTCAAGACTTACTTACCATAAATATATCAAGGGTATAAAATATTTCCATGCCCAAACTCAAAAAAATTATCAATCATACACGTGTATCGGACGGTTCTTGATGTGGGTGCCTAGGCACCCAGGTGCCTTATGTAATTTTCATATATATATATATATATATATATATATATATATATATATATATATATATATATATATATATATATATATATATATATATATATATATATATAACAAACCTCAGTCATTATCGTTAGTTTCGTGCCTACCCGTTTCGTACATAGCAGTGTCACTCGAGGACAAAGAAACGTCAAGGGTGGTGAGTGGTTCGGTTGAAAAGCTCGTGGCTTATGGCTGAAAACACTGTACCTGGCTGAAAAAAGTATTGTAGCTGACAGAGACTTATTTAGCATAATTAAATTTAAAAAAATTAAAAATAAAAAAATATGCTAGCCCATTACGTATAATACAAACAAATACGGGAAAAAAAGAACCGGCAAAAAAGCTCAACGAAAAACCAAAAGTTCAAAAAAAGACGAAACTTATGAATAGTAAAAAATAAATCAGAAGCCGAAGCCGGGTTCATCAGGGCCAAGATCAGCATCTCAACTACTCGCAACATTTACTCGCAACATGCGTGCAACATGACAAAAACGAGGAAAGAGAAAAAGATGGTTCTCTGTTTCATTATACTTTCATCACAGGCTCACAGCAGGTTCGGCTGCTATTGCACATTCCATAGCTTTAATAAGCCCACAAAGCCCAAACTGATCCCTAAAATCTGCTCCAGAGCATAGAAGCACCCTTTCGTGCTTGGCCCACTTACGGTCCAAATTATCTGAAGGCCAGATACAGATATGGAAGGTTTGAGGCCTGAGCCCAACACAGACCTGTAGTCATAACTCATAAGTCTCTGTTAGCGACATAGCAAGCTTGTGAAAAGGCTCGATTTCTACTTCAAAAGCTGAAAAACGGAGCTGACCAAGCAATCTACTTGTTGCTTGAGCACTGTTTGTGGTATGCTTCGTTAGACTGGCCTATGAATTGGATGGGCCAAGCGACAACAACAGAGTGATGAGCTTCGTGGCTTCCTATCCAGTGGCGGACGCAGGAATTTTAAAATGGGTGTTCGAAGTTGTAAAAATATTTTTCAGTATAAAACATAAAGATCTACAGTAGTAATAGTTAACATACAATTGTTCGTATTAGGATAACATGTCAAATAATATAAAGAAATTACAAAACAATTGCAAAAGTTCACAAACAATCGACATTAATATTAAAAAAAGGCAAAGGTTTTTATCATCATATATCCACATTCAATTACCATACAATTCACGGTTAGGATGTTGTATAAATATAATTGGTAACCACACACTAGAAATATTCAATAACATGTTTGGATGACCATAAGTTAACCAAAGCAGTAAATTTCTTATAACCAGTGGTACATATTCCATTCCATTCTTCATACTGTGCATTTCCTTAAGTAGCAATGCCGGCAAAAATTTTGGCAAACATGTAGAATGTTAGAGTATGATTACTCGAACTTACTGTGCAGTCCAATTCTCAGTCCACAGGCGAGGATTATTTTTGTCACGCATCGTCCATGTGTCCCCACAGATCCTTCCGTTGCAAGTAGGGATTTAATGAGAGCAAGGCACAAATTAGAAGACTGAACCAAACCAAAGTAATACAACTCTTTTTAGAACTTGGAGCCTTTTGTCATTTCTAAGAGATCTGATGTTCTTTCAATATACACATACATATGGATCCAATAATCACCAAAGTCCTCACCGTACAGCCCTACAACCGTAACCTTATGACCCAAAAAACGCTCCTCCTTTCTAAAGGGGAGGAAATTGCCTTTTGCATGGTAACCAAAAATCCCCAAGTCAGTACTGCAAACTTCAAAAACAGTACAATAATACTAATTATCAACACATGGTATTTCAAATTAGAGCTGATACCACAGGAAAGGACATATATCCTATAATCAGCAAACTATATTCAAAATCTAACAAGAGGGATGCCTGAAATTACGAGTAGTTCTTAATAAATCCCTGAACTCTTATGATCTCATAGCTAAAGCATCGAATGGACAAAAAAGGTGCATGTGTCATTTTTATGTTCCTGAACAAAAAATGGAACGAGAAAGCTCTTCATTACCTTTCCTTTCGCAGAGTTACCATCATGAGCTTCTTCAGCTGCATCTTCGTTGTCGTTTTATTTTAATATCAGCGAATGGTAGATATTCCTCATCCTGCACATCGAGGATGTCTTCTTTTCTAAGCATCTTGTGGTAAGGTGTACCTGTTATCAGTCTCATGTATTTAAAAATTGCACTGGGTGCAAAAGGATGGATGATTTCTTGTACACTGGATTAAGTTCAATAACAACACGACATGAAATTTTTTTGAGAGAGCACTATTTGAATTATTTGTACCATATCTTTGCTATCTTTGTATTAACTGGCTGAGTTGCCTACACAATTGCATTACTGGATATTACAATACTTATATTTATATCTAAAAATAGAATTGTATTTGTTATACCATGTCAACCACTGCCCTTTCCTCTGAAATTCAACAACAATTCAACATTTCATCTAAAGTCTCGACCGAGTCTGCGATTCACCGAGGACTACATCAGTCGATTCAGTCATCATTCATCAACAATTCAACAATTCAACTCAACATCATGCTCGTCGTCTAGTCGTTTTTACACATAGTCATCACATACGCGATGAGAGATGAGTGCTCACTCAGTACTCATCGCCGATCGGGCGATCAAGCGAGGCGCGGTCGCGCGGAGCGGAGGGCCGGAGCGGAGAGCTCGGAGGTGATGACGCGGTGTCGCGGTCGGGCCCGCCGTCGAGGTGCCGGCGGAGCGGAGGGCCGAACGGCCGATCTCGGGATCGACGCGGTGTCGCCGACAGCGGACTCGCGATGCCGGCACCGGCGGAGCGGACCTCGCGGTGCCCGGCGGAGCGCGAGCGCCGGAGCGGACCTCGCGGTGCCGACGGAGGAGTGGAGCGCGAGCGCCGGAGCGAGGCGCGCGGCGGGAGGGCCGGCGCGCCGTCGCCGCTAGGGTTAGGGTGGATTGCGTCGCCGCGTGACCGCGTCGGGCCGGCCGCTCGGGCAGGATGGAATTGGGGATTTGGGGACCGGGGGTCGGGCCGTCGGGGGAATGGGGGCCGGGGGAGCAGGCGGGCATCGCGCAGCAAATGGGCTGGCTTCACGCGCACGCCGCACGCGGACGGAGGTTCCCTCGGGCCGGCCGGCAGATTTGTGACTCGAAACGGTAAAACTGGCCCAATTATATATATACATATGCAATATACCTCATATATACTAGGTTTTTTATCAAAAATTTTGGGTGTTCAGCTGAACACCCATGAACCTATGTAGATCCGCCCCTGTTCCTATCTCAAGCGTGGCAGACATAAGTGAAATTGGTCTGCGTGCAAATTACAAAAGGGAAAAATTCCCATCCAAGGGCCGATCAAACGTTACGGCATGATCAAGAATGGCGTGGCATTTTTCCACCCCTGGAATTTATCAAATCCTAGGACTGTATCCTAGGAACTGTGCCTTCAACTATGAGGTAAAAAAGAAGGTTGATTCCGAACTGTCAAAACTTGATCTTTCCGAGCATTCCATTCCATTGCCAGGTCGTTGATCGTTATGGTATACTCTTCCGCCAGAAAGAAGGAAAATTTTCCCGCCGGTGGACACATGAATAAGAGGCGCAAATCCAACGACAGAGAAAGCAGAGCAACAGGAAATGAGAGGTGAGGACAAAGACCATGCACCATTCAGCTGACAGTCGACACAGGGAAAACAACAGTAACAGCTACAAAAGGCATGCCAACCACACTGCTACATAACTTATATGACTATGGTGCGGCGTATGGTAGACTCAAACATCATCACATCGCTATTGGGAAGTGCTCGGTCCGATCCAGCGAGGTAGGCAATGTGCAGTGGCCAATGCCGAGTGCTGATTGCTCGATCCGGCCAAAGGTGTCGGACCCAGCCAAGCCTTTCGAGTGACGGACAGACGAGCGAGCGAGCGAGCGAGCGAGCCATGCATTTTGCCGCTATAATTGAGCTGATGTCTCGCCGCGGTGAGTGACCACGGCCACCTAACGTTGAAGAGGGGGCAAGCAAAAGAGTAAACAAGGCTATACACTAGCACTGGCATGCACGTGCCGCGTGGCTAGATGCTGTAGATGATGACGAAGCATGGGAGCACTGCTCGGGGGTTGAACACCAGCAGCTCGACGTCGTCCTCTCCCCGGCGGCCTCCGCCGCTTGGTGGCACGGGCACCATGGAGTCGTAGGCCACCTTGTCGTCCGCGGCGCCGCTTCCGACGCGGCCCGCCACGACACGGCACACCAGCATGGCGCGGCGCACCTGCAGGAACGCGAACTCGCGCTCGACGTCCTCGGGCAGCGACGCGTGCGCGGCCCAGCCCGTGGAGTAGGTGGCGATGCCGTCCAAGTCGGCCTGCTTCCCCGCGAACCCGTGGCGCAGGATGCTGCAGGTGCAGCAGTAGGGGCTCCCGCACACGCCCGCGCCCAGGGAGCAGAGCATGGTGGAGCAGTGGAACCGCAGCCGCTCGTTGCCGTCCGCGATGCAGCGCTCCTCCACAACCGCGCCGCCGGAGGAGGCGCCAGCGCAGCGGCGGGCGGCGCGGGCGCGGACGAGGTCGCGGTACTCCTCGAAGCGGGCGAGCGCGCGGGGGTTGTGGTGGATCCTGAGGATGCGCCGGACTGCCGGGGCCTCGCCGGCGCCGACGCCGGCCGGCTTCCACCCGGCGAGGAAGATCATCTGGATGATGTTCATGCTGGAGTCGAGGTGGGAGAGCTCGGAGAGGGAGTGCTTCATGGCCTGGTGGAGCTCCAGCTGCTGCGGATTGCTCAGCACCTCGCCGCACACCTTGCACGGGAACACGTCGCCGCGGGCGGCGAACGATCTGGCCGACTGCCTGGTCGCCTGTGGCAGCTGCTTCTGGGGCAAGGACGGCACGGGAGTAATACTGAGGGACTGCGGCGAGAGCGGGGACAGGAACGGCGACACGCACGGCGACGACGGCGTGGACAGCACTACCGACGACTGAGGATGAGGCAGGGACTGGACGAGGGGCGAGGACACGGTGGTCGTCACGGCCTCTTCTTCCTCTGCGGGCGGAACAGCATCCTTGGCTCCGGAGGAGGAGGTGAAGATGCGGTGGAGGTAGAACCGGAGGTTCGTGGTCAGAGACGACACGCGCCTACGCCTGGCTCTTACCCTCTCGTCGGCAGCGGTAGACGATGACGCAGCCGGGGAGAACGCGAGCGGCGATATCTTCCTCCTCTTGTTGCCGCCAACGCCCCCGCCCTTCCCATCAGCCTCCTGCGCAGCATCGTCTCCCTCCTGCGGCTGCGCGGCAGAGCCTGGCGAGAAGCAGCAGCCGGCGTGGCCAATGTGGAGTAAGAGGAGGAAGAAGAGGGACACGAAGCCGCGCAGCAGGGAGCTGCACCTGCCACTGCCCGCCATCTCCGATCTTCACCAGCAAGCTCAGGCCTCAGGAACCCAGATCATATCATAATGGCGCAAGCAAATTAACAACGCAACGAGAGGGCTCGAGCTCGAGAATGGAAGAGGAGGAATACTCTGATGGGTGAGTGGAGGAACCAAAGCCAGGAACGAAGGTGACGAAGCGAAAGGACGGAGGTGGAAAGCGAAGGGAAAAGTGGGATGCTTAAAAAAAGGAGGGGGGGAACGTGGGCTGTGTGCCTGTGTGTGTTGGTAAAGGAGGGAAGGCAAAAGGCGATCCGGAGACGCCAACGGGGTGACCGAGTACGCAGGAAACCTAGCATGCACTGCAGACTGCACTACTGCTCCTGCTGGGAACTGTACGCTCTAGGGACAACCCCACTCTACTCTTCCCAGCGCGGTGCGTCGTAACACCGAAGAGACTGTCGATAGAGACACAGGATGTGAGACCACGTGGAGCCACCTCACAGATACGATGAGTATTTAACTTTATTATATAAATATTGTCAAAGTTTAAATTTAGTTGTAGAAGTTTGCAATGTCTAAAGTTGCTGTTAGGTGTAAGACGGTCTAACCGTCATGAAGATACGGTTTGACCAGCCGATAGTCGACGGTCTGATCACCTGTGACGGTCAGACCAGCCAATGGTTAGCGGTTTGACCGTCATGGGGCAAGCGGTTAAACCGATTATATAGCTTTTAGAATTTACACATTAAACACTTGTAGATGTATTTAAGGATATATTTGCACTAGGTGTCACCTAAACTAAGGTTCTGAGTTGAAGCTAAAGAGAGTTTAATTGAAATTCTAGACATGTTGTTTTATGATCTTTTGAAGCGGTCAGACCGGGCAAATACAGGTTGTCAGACCACTAGCAGTCTGACCGGCATAGTGCTAGCGGTCAAACTAGCACAAGTGATCTAACCTGACATGTAATGGCGGTCAGATCAAATTTTGGCAAATTGATGCTGAAGTTATGCAATTTGGTTTGAGGTTTGGTCCTAGGGTTAGAATCAGTGCATGAGCATGGTTGAGTGTGTACGGCATGGGTGCCGGTGTTTTGTTGTAGTGCATTGCATAATGTATTGTTTCGAGTAACATGAATCAAGTGCATGGAACTTGTGATCGACATGGTTGCTTAGTCTTTAGATGTGCGGGTAGTTTGGAGAACGTTAGCAATCAACGGCAAAGGGCTGGGACTCAACAGGGGAGCTGAGCAATCATGTAAGTTTGGGTAAAACTATATTGCTCAAGTAAGAAGCATAGAGAAGACAAGAATAGTGAAGAAGCAAGTGAGTGCATGTGGTGTGCAAAGTGATGAGGCCGATGCACGCAGAGAAGGTTCAGGGGAGTCTGAATGCTTAAAGATATAATAGCTAGTCATTGGACACTACCGGCTACGTGTCAAAACATACGGAGATGCTTTGAGATAAATATAAGGATTCTTGGCTCATCAATTGTGTCAATTGATGATTTTGTGTATTGTATGGTGTTATATGGTTTGTTTATTGTTTTTGTTTGTAGGACTATGATGCTAGGTCATGGAGAGGTGGACGGGACCGAGACTAAGCTAGAAGAGCTTAGATCCAAAGCGGTCAAGGGATCAAGACTAAGCCAGGGGAGCTGAGCTTCAGAAAGATCAAGGTGCCATTAGAAGATGACTGAGTCTAACGAAGTCGTTACAAGCTAGAAAGACAAGAAACCAGAGCGGGAGCTACCGGTAGTATTCATGACAGGCAATGACAAAGTGAATTAGGACTAAGCCTAGTGAGGAGTTGAGGTCTAGAACGGTCAGGAAGCCGAGTGCCGTCATGGTGCATGGAGAGGCGTGTCACGCACCAAGTGACTTGGATCCGTTTGCAAGCGAGGATGGTTCAGTGGGATCTCGACACGTGAGAGACTTGGAGGCAAGTCATTGAGACTACATAGAGTTAAAGATGAAGTACGGGACTGCTTCAAGACGAAGGAAGCGTGAAGCTTCGTGGAAGGTGATTTAAGGGCAAAACAGTCTTTTTGCCCAAAACTAAAAAGCTAAGACTTGATCAAACCACAGCGTGAGGAGGCACAAGAGATGTGGTTTAGGTCAAGATTGTGCTGAAAATGTTAAGTGGGTTAAGTTAGCGAGTTAATTGTTGTGTGCGCTTTGAGAAGAGTACATGTGTGAGTGTAAAATCTAGTATGGTATTGGATTAATGGGTTAGTCCATGTAAGTAATTGAAATCGAATAGAGGGCTGATTAGAATTTCTTATAAGCCTCCATATATAAGGAGAGAAAGGTGTTGTCTTAGGTAGAAGTTTTGATGAGCTTAACTAAGCCAACCGAAGCACGTTAGGGTTCTTAGTAAAAACTTTGGAGAGATGAGTTGCAACTCTTTGCCTTGGACTCTTTATTATCGACTTTTATGAGTGGCTAGGAAGTGACTGTAAACATTTATCTCCAAGTATCAATAGATATCAAAATTCATCTAAGTCTTTTTGCTCTTTGCTTAAGTGTTAAAATCTTGATTTGGCTTAGTTTTTACTGTTTGTTTTTTCTCTCTTGATGTTGCTATGATTCATGATGAGTAAGAGGTAGAAGATGAGTCTATTGATCAATCTTCACCTATCTAAATCACTCATACAACAAGACTTGAGATCAAGATCGGTTTTGATTGTTCTTAGCTTAAATTTGGGTTTTCGTGGTCAGAATAGCTTTATCTCAAATCTATATTTAGATTAGCTTACTATGACATGGAGTTGTAAGATCGTATAACACAATCAAAGGGCGGTGAATGATTGCCTCCACTTCTTGAAATCTATACGTAGTCGATGAAGAATCCGAATGCTCCAATGAACACTTGATGCTCAGCTTTGCTCGTAGTCGTACGCGTTGTCCAAATAGCAATCACTAGAAATCACGAACTAGATTGATTTAAGATGTTATTTATTGCTAAATTTTCATGGATTTATAAAGTGTCCTCACAGGCACCCCTAAAAACCCTAGTAGAAAAAGCCTCGCAAAAGTCATGGCCAAAACACTTGGCCTCTCTCTGCTTTTATATGCCAGAGCCCTAAACTATGTTCATCTCAAAAACGAACACAAAATCATATCTCTTCCTCAAATCAAGGGACCCGAAACCCTTCGTAACATGGGTTTTTATCAAATCTCTAATCCCTTCCATTACGGACTCCTTCCTTAACATTTCCAATCTCACCACGCGATGAAGCCACCAGGAGCGCACCTCCTGTAGCTCCATCTCATATCATCAACCTCTGTGTAGAAGCCTCCAGCACTGCATCTTCCATAGCTTTTCCACACATCACCACTTTTGATTTTTCATGTACTCCAGTGTTAGCTCGACCATCTCGTGTAATATCCTCAACCATCTGGACCTCAGATCTCCCCATCTTAGTCCCGGTCCTCCTCGGTTACACTAGCCTTAGACCTGCGGTCGGATCGGTGAAAGATCAAGCTCTATTTAAGTTGGTTTTGGTGATAATGATAAATACTATTATGAAATTTTGGTGATAATGATAAATCTAATTGTGAGACTAATATGTTTATTTAAGTATATTGTTGCTTAGTCTCATTTGGACGAAAGGTGAAATCAAAGAGGTATGCATTCGAAATCACATTCTTATATATTAGTGCATTTCTTGTATCCAAAATATAGATTGAAACTCTACAAATAGTCTAAAATGAATATGTGCATATGTTTTCATTACACATACTTGTATGTACACAATTAGAGAGAGTTCACTATATATTTTGAGGTTTCATAAGTACTGATCCATGTTTCATTTAATACACATATTTAGGATCATTACTTTGAAACACATTCTTTAAATATATATATATAGCATGTGTAGTTTATATATACTCATTCACAATAGGGCTGTCATCTAACTTCTCTATTATGTGTTAATGGTTTGATGATTAATAACAACCGGATAAGTAAGTTTTGATTAAAGCTTATCTTAGAGTATACAAGTATTGTGTACATGTTGTTCGTAATTCAATCTTTATCTCATTATTTGTTGAGATTGTTATGAATTACCAAAAAAAAGGAAAGATTGTAGAATCTAGTCTCTCTTTTATGTGTTAATGGTAAAGTTTGATAATTGATGGCAATTATTTTGTGGACTAACATTTTCCATGAGTTAGATGAATAGATTAGGTTTCACATATAAGGATGACTTAGGATGACTTCATGTGTTGATCATCAAGTCAAGTGAAGACACACCATATGTTGATGGAGTTGAAGTAATAGATGCATCATGAGTTGATGCATGTCAAGACTATAACTCAAGGCAAAAGTATGGCTAGTTAGGGCTAAGAGTGTGTTCCTAGCTTTTTACGGATCTTGGTGTTTGGTTAGAAGATAAGATTGCTAGTATAGGTTGTCGTGCTATTAAGAGGGGATTATGTCTAGTAGTTTGAGTCTTATCATGTGTTGATAGCTCAACCTCACTTGCTCTAATTCTCCTTGGCATGAGGCTTGTATTTGCGAATGTGTTTTGCAAATAATTGTAACTCATGTGTTGAACTCTTGTAACATAGGACTATATATTTCAAATATATTTTGCATATGTTTGAAGTTCATGTGTTTCATTCTTTTTAGTATGAGGCTTACATGGTGATCTGTGTGATCGAAGACCAGTGTGGTCGAACCAGCATGGTTGGAGCCGACGTGGTCAAAATCTGTGTGATCGAAACCAGCACGGTCGGAATCGACGTGATCGAGATCTATGTGATTGAAACCAGCGTAGTCGAAATCGATGTGGTCGAGACCTCTGTGGTCAAAATCGACGTGGTCGAACTGACGTGATTAAGATAATGTGGTTGAAGATCGATATAGTAGTCAGAGATCTGTGTGATCGGAGACCAAAATGGTCAAATATCGACATGGTCAACGTGGTCGAGACCTAAGTGGTCGAAACCAATGTGGTCGTAGACCTGCGTGGTCGGAGACATGTGTGGTCGATTCGGACAACATGGTTAGAGACCAGCGTGGTCGTAGACCAACGAAGTCGGAGACCTGTGTGGTCGATTTGGACAATGTGGTCAGCGACTAGCGTGGTCAAAGACCAGTGTAGTCGACAACCGAAACTTTCGACCAGCTCTGGATGAGCTATCTGATCGGCTCTGTATGAGCGGAACTACCGGTTCTGTGTGAGCAGTACTTACAATCTGTGGAATGTCTGGCTTATATAGCAGTACATTTTTCTAGAGTGGCATCTGTGTGGTGGTCTTCTCATGTGGGAGCGGTACTTCCGATGATCGAAACTACTGGAAATTATACAGCGGAACTACCGGATTCAACTGGTCATTTGCTTCTAATGGCTAGTTTTTTGACCATTGCGAGGGGAGCGAAAGTATCGTAGCTTTGCCACCGGTACTTCTGATAATCCTGGTTTTTCAGAGTTTTGGCTCTAACGGCTAGTTTGCTTGTATGGGGTATAAATACCCCCTTGTGACCAATTGGAGAGGGAGTTGCTCGACCCATTTTCTATTCCCTTGAGCTATTATGAGGTCCTCCTCTCAATTGTGCATGTGTTGTACCTTGTGAGCAAGCAGAGTGATTTATGGTGCATGTGTTGCATCTAGAGTTGGATTTAGTGTCCATTTGAGCTTGTGCATTCGTTACATTTAGTGAGAGGCAAGCGAGAGATTTGACTTATTACTCTTGTAGTTTGCCGACTCCTAGACGGCGCTGGAGGTGTCGTGCGTGGTGAGCTTCTCAAAATAGATTGTAAGAAGTCCAGGTGAATTGTGAGTGGTGTGATGCTCACCATCTCTGAAGTGGAGTAAGAGTAACCTTAGTGGATTGAAGTGTTTCGGTTTAATTCGTGGAGCCAGTCCAATTCGTTTGGATTAACCTCAACGTGGACTAGGAGAGGCCGGCAAGTCTCCGAATACCACAGTAAAAAGATATTGTGTCTTTGTGGTTTGTTTTCTTATACTCAATTTACTTTCAAATAATTTACATTTATAGAATTAAATTGATTGTTTGTCATTCTAGGTTTGCAAACCTTTGGCATAGATTTAGGTTGTTAGTGCACTTAGGTGAATCTAGTTGATTTAGGTTTTGTTTATGCTAAAACCAATTTGATTTAAGTTTCCTCATTACATACTTTGTTTTAGCCAGATAGCTTAAATATAATTAATTAAGAAGAGATTTTTAGAAATAACTATTTGTCCCTTCTAATTGATCTCCTTGATCTTACAATTGGTGATTAGTCAAACTGGCCCTAGACCAACTGTTAGACCGCCCAACCTAGTTAGATTGGTCTTATGCCGGCGGTCAGACCAGCCAAGTCAGGTTTTGATCCACTCGTTGTTTCTTTTGTTTTCTTGGCTTGTTGGTTTCTATTTTGTTTCTATTTTTATTGTGTATCTGGTTTTATTACTTTCTCATAGCTAATTAAGTGAAGAAACCAAAAAGAATTATTTCTATTGAAGATAAAAAAAAAGACAAATATTATTCCTCCCCTCTTCTCCGCCATCGTCTTACACAGGACTTGCGGAGGGAGGGGAGAGAGAGAGAGAGAGAGAGAGAGAGAGAGAGAGAGAGAGAGAGAGAGAGAGAGAGAGAATGATCGAGGTGGACGTGCTAGCGATCAGCTTGAGGAATGTGGCTCGTCGGTGAACTGGACTGGGTTGGAATGTGGTTCGGAGGGAGCTATCATTGTTCATAGGCCTAACCTGCTCCTGTGTCTCCTCGCCCCATCTCCATTATTCATCACGTCTCATGTCACTCCGATGCTCCATTATTCATCTACAGGAGCCGAGATAAAAACTACAACTAATTGCTCTGCCCAACGGACTCGTCGTCAGCAGGGAGCATGCGGTCCTGCCGTGCTGCCCTCTGGCTGCTAAACCCCAAGGAGATAAACGAGGCAACGGACGGTAGCTGAGCTGAGACGGGGGACAGAGGGCGAGACAAGATACGCCTGCTCCCGAATCGCTCCCAAACAAGGGCAAAAACGTGCAGCAGCAGCAGCAGCAGTCTGACCGTGCAGATCCCCTTGCTCCGTGGCTCCGTGCCCTTCGTCGCACACGCACGACAAAACAAGCTGGATTTGGCGTAAAATACGTGCATTTTGAGGTGAGCTGGGCAGATAAGTCAGGTGTGGATGTGGATCTTATCACGCTCCTTTGGCATAATGGCGCGGTTCCACGAGTCTCCAGCCTCACCACAGCTTAGAACAGATGGGAAGCCACACCCTGCGTAATCATCCGCATCAGGGTACAACGTACTCAAGTGCCTGGAATCCGAGACATCACAAAGCAAGTGTTAAATTAAATCTCAAACCTGCGTCTTACACAAGAAACGAATGATGCCGGTGCTGGGCGCACAAAGACAGACCGGAGTTCTTGAGATTCGGTGTCATCACGATGTCATGCTGGGCTATGTACCGTTAATACTCCTTTTCCTAAATGAAATGTTAACGAATGCTTTATGGTACAACTCGCCATGTTCTGAAACAAAATGAACACTTGCCCATGCATGCATACAACACTCCAAGGAGACACTAGATTATGTGATTTCCGGACTCATCATGAATGAAACACAATAAGTAGCAATCAAACCAAGAGTCCAAGAATTCTTTTCAGCCCAAGAATTCTATTTATGATCATGCTAGTCACAGGAACATAAGATGAAGAACTATTTAACCTAGAATAACACCAAGAGAGTAAAAAATCAAAGTACCATATGCAATGGGGTACAATCAACAGGCCCACGACAATATACAGGCCATCTGTTAATTTAAGATAAGAAACCACATCCGGTGGCCCATAAAACGATATATGTTTGCATCTACCTAACCAACCTATTGGAAACACAGCATATCTATTTTTGTGCAACCATTAAGGCCATGTGTCAAATCTCAGAGAGATTCTCAGCTAATATAATTTGAAGCAGGTGCGTAGACAAATTAGGTGCTGCAAATAAGAGCGCTATCACGCCACTCTATACCGTTTGGATCGCATCCAATCAGCGTTGCTCCTTCTCCGTCTTCTTTTCGGCCGCTTCCCTCTCCTTCCTCTCTCTTCTCAGCAACACCTCCTCGTCTTCTTCTTTGGTGCCGGCCCAGCTCCGCATTTCTTCTCCACCTCCATCACCACCTGCGGTCGGCGGCGACGTCGCTACCTAGCCCCTCGACCCCTTCCCGCCGCACCACGCCGCCCAACTTAACCGCCATAGCTGCCGCTGCCACCGCCTTCCTCGGACCTCCTTCTATGTCCGAGGGAAAGGGTGAACCCGTAGTGGGGAGCCGAATCCAATGGCAGAGGAAAAGGAGGGGATGACAGCGGCAAGGAGGGAGGAAGCGGAATATGGGAGTGAGAGGGAGCGCAAGAGAAGGGAGCGGCGGCATGAAAGAGAGGAGCAGCGGCATGAGAGAGAAGGGGGGGGGGGTTCGGTAGTTTTTCTCTGCAAATAAACAGCATCAAATAAGTCCAGCATTGAAGCAACAACACTTCTGAGCTCTAATGGATCTCAGTTTGGTTTTTTAATGCGGCTACAAAGAAGTATCGATGCATCACATATGGACATGACCACTAGAGATTAGTCAACGGCCCCCATTATCATATGTTGATGCTAATCTAAAAAATTAAAAAGAAACCCCTATCAGATATCATGTAGCATTTCTTCTTCTTTTTCTAACATCAAAGTTCTAAAGCTCAAAGAAGAAAACAGGATTCTTACAAAATTCTTCACGCAACTAAAACATAGTAGTGCACAAAGCCTACAGGTTCGCTGCTGTCTCTATCTTTGCATTATTCTAAGGTTATCTGATATAAGTTCTCTTGACACAGCCACACTACCAACTATACTGTACTGATGTTATTAAGAAAACATATATAGTACTAATATGCTGTTGCAAATACTGTTTTGGTGGCAATGTTTACTATATGAAATGAAGCTTTAAATACGGACGAATGCTACCTTTTGCAATCAGCGGACTTCAGTTTTGATGTGACACAAAAATCATTCCAAATTCAATAACTCATTTGTACCAATAGATAACGTTTGGAATACAAGCATCCTGACAAACAGCATAAATTATTGGCGCACACGAATTTCAGCAAGCCAATATCAAAACTCAAAAGGCATAATAGATGCTAACAAAAGATTGTAAGCAACGCCAGCAACAAAAATCGGTAGTTGAATTTGCACTTTCAAAGGAACCTACTCCAGCAACAAAGGAAAGGCCACAACTCACAGGACAAGGTTGAGGCTGAGTTTAAGCTTTGAAGAGGAAGACACCTATTATGATGCTTAGTTGATGTATTTCATTCATGATGATTAGTAGGTTCACCCTCAAAAAGGCTTATGTTCTCTGAAAATGACATTGTCATAGAAGATGAGCATGACAAGATTCCAGAGTTGTAAACATGCTTGTGATAACTTTACTGACAGCAGTTGTTGTAGCATTCTTTTAAGAAAATTTCCTTAGTTTCCTTAACACCATATCACCAACTGGTATAGAATGTGCCTAAGTTTATCTCTGCCTCAAGGTCTCCCTAATGTTCCAATCTGTTTTATAGAAAACAAAAACCAATTCAAAATGGCAGCTCCCTAAGAAATTTTTTGCCTGCAATTTCCTTGAGTTTGGTTGCCTATGTTCCTCATCAGCTAGACACATGAGGACGTGTGTTATATAGAGCTTAGCCTTGCAGGTTAATTACATTAGGAGAACAAATCACTTGGGCGGTGTTGTCAAACAGAAGAGACAATCAACAAAAAATACACAAATAGCTTCTACTCTATGGACTTGTCCAAAAAAAGGATTAAGTATTGTTTCAATTAGTATTATATGAAATCTGATATATCAAGTTTCTGAATTACATTTTTGCGCATTATAATCTCATAAGTCATAACCAATAAATTCTGAAAGAGAAACACAGGAAGAGATTACTTTTGATATCAGCAATAGCTAATCTTTCTAATCCATTTAACAAGACAAGAATGATAAGTTGGTCTCAGCTCAGGATGCTCTGGCAGAAAAATTACAAAGCAAGCTACATAACTACATTGCACGGCATTGAGGATGCCAGGGTTTGCATAAAGCTGAGCTCTAAGGGATTAGGAAAATATACTTATAGCAAAGAAGGTTACTTCGATCTAGGGCATTTGTTTGCCATGAAATGCATCTGAACTTCTGCAGAAGCAAGAAATGTAACTTTACCACATCATGTCTTGGAGGACAGATTACAAAGGAAGACCCATATTTTCAGTACTCAATTTGTGAAGGAAATGAGCGGCGAGAACATGAATATGATCCTGTACTAGAAAATGCACTATCAATTCTTTTGATAGACCCTTCAGAATGATCAGTCATGTTCGTAAAACTGCTATGTGAGAGAGATAGCACTAGCCAGGCGAGAGCTCTCCCAAACTTCCACACCATGCATTTCTTCTCTGGCCACAAACAAGCGGTCTCCACCCCCTTCCATCATCAGTATCATCCCATGCTTAGCATCCTCTTCTGTATCCATATAGTTGCTCCTAAAACTATTTTCAATAATTCCTTCTCTGTCGAGTTTCTCCTTTGCTCTCGGTTGCTCTGCCAAGTTGCCTGTGTCATTGCTCTGCTCTTCCAGTCGGGACCAAACCTCCAATCCATCCTTCCGGCTGACAAATACCTGGGACTTGTAGCAATGCAGAACACTGCCATGACCCCCTCCACTCCCTCTCGGTCCAGATGACATATACACCCAAGGGTCATTACCAAGGCATCTCAGGTCAGCAACTCCAATATCTCCTGACTTTGAACACACCTTGTATAGTGTCAGATGCTTAACATCCACATCCGCATCTGCAAATGGATCCCCAAATCGGCTGCTTCTTCCAGCTCCACCAGGCTCGCTCGTCTCCCACACCACATCCCCAGACCGAATGTCCCACAGTCTCATGTACCCAGAGTAGCCAAATGCCCCTGAGCTCACAGATGACGCAAACACCAGCCCAAGCTCCTGCAGGTGCACTACTCGTCCTGGCACCGACGACTTAGCCGCACTCCCACTTTGCCGGCCAATCTCCTGTGTGGGCTTCAGAGTTACAGGGTCAACCGCCAGGATGCAGTTCTCCCGATGAGGGCACTCGAACGTAGCCAATATCGGCGAATTCTTATCAGCTGCATCAGCAGGAGGACCAGCGGCAATGGTAATGACCTTCGCCTTGTGGACGCGAGGGTCGGTGGGGTCTGACCATTGAACGGAGGCGACATGCCGGCCTTCGAGGAAGCCGTATACATGGAGCCCGGGGGAGGAGCTGGACCCAATAACGGCGAGGTTGGGGGGCAGCTGCCGGAGAGAGGTGACGCGGTGGAGGTGAGTCCGGAAGGTGGTGAGGTGGTCCAGCGCGGGCGAGTAGTAGGTGAGCTGGCCAGCGCCGTGGGCGAGGCAGAGGGAGCCGTCGTGGTGCGCGGCGAGGGCGGTGGGGAAGGGCTCGGAGGTGGGGGAGAGGGTGGAGGCGAGGAAGGCAGAGAAGCCGAGGAGGGGCGGAGGGGAGAGGGCGGCGAGGAGCTGGCCGTGGAGGCCGTAGAAGAGGGCCTCGTCGAGGAGGAGGCCCGCGGGGAAGGCCGGCGCCGAGGAGGGGGCGTGGATGGCGGAGAGGATCGCGGACAGGAGGGCGGGGTCGCGGTCCACGAAGATTGGGTTTGGGGACGGATCGAGAGAGAGGGAGAGGGAGAGGGAGCTTGCCTCCAGGACGAAGAGCTTGCCCCCCACGTTTAGCTGCTTCACCGTGCCACTCCTCCCTCCTCCTCGGCCGCCGCCGGCGGTTTCCATCGATGGTGCTGGTACTCGCCACTCTTGCTCGTCCTGTTGTGCTGTCCGACGAGGCGACGACTTTCCAGACTAAGTTCAGGTTCTGTGCAAGGATGACTGGATGAGACCCGGCGTGGGCCAGCCACGTCCGGCTAATAAAAAAGTTCGGGTCGGCCTGGCCCAAATGTAATGAGTTATACAGCTACCATATGTCGGCCAGGCTGCCCAGCGTCAAAGCCTTTTTAAAGCAACTCCAACAGTAACTTCAAATCAGAGCCCTTACTTTTGATTTGAGGGCTCCTCCTATTTTTGAGGGCTCAATTTTTTTTGCATCTACTCCAACAGCACCCCTCAAATCTAAACCCTCAAATCCATTCCACTACACACTGACACATGGGACTCACTCCTCAAATCCGGTCTTGACCTCCAACTTGTTCCTGCCCTTCCTGCCGTCGCTCCGTCCGCCGTGGTCATCGACCCTCCTGGCCGCAAGCTTGACGTCGCCGAACTCCCGCAAAGACGCGCCCATGCCGCGCTTGGGTGCGCGCAGCGCGCCAAAGACGAGCACCATCGCCGCCACCGCCTCGATCGCCGCCTTTGTCGCCGCGGAAACATCGCCGCGCGGCAGGCGGCGGCGCGGGCGGGCGCGGCGGCGGCGTCGGTGTAGGTGAAGGCGGTGATGGTCTTGCCTGGAGGCCGGTCGGGGGGAGGAGATGATGACCACGCCGTGGAGCTGCGCGCGCCCGCGCCACCGGGGCGGGCGGCATCTCCGGCGAGATCGCAGCGACGCTCCTGGGAGGTCAGAGGCGGCGGAGAGGGCAAGCCATGGAAGGGAGCGAGGACGGAATGGGAAACTGGCCAAGGGACCAAATGGATTTGCTTCGGGTTGGTGGTTTTGGTGTGCGGAGCTGCGGGGAGTTTCACCGAGCGGGAAAAAAACCGAAAGATGAGAGCCAGGAGAGGGCCCCTAGGAATGAGGGTTTGAAGACCTCATTTGAGAGGTCTTCTATTTTTGAGAGCCAAATTGGGGCCCTGTTGGAGCTGAGTTTTTTTGCTCTGACTCTCAAATTTGAGTTTGAGAGGCCAAGTAAGGGCACTGCTGAAGTTGCTCTTAGCCGCTCAAATCCGCCACTGCATAGTGGTGATAAGACTGAGCTAAAACCAAGCTGTAGGAATGACTACGATGATAACCAAAAGGATTATCATCCCTCCAGCTGAGTCTATTCACATCATTCAGGGTATAGCAATCATATTTCATGTTGGTGTTTTTTCATGGGACATTTGCAATGTTTGTTTTGCTAGTTCATGGAGTAATAGATTCACCATCTGTCTAAATTTAGTGTGAGAATCGGGCCCATTATGTTCACAATTTTTGTCGTCTTCCCAGATATAGAAAACTGTATACGGTCATTACATATATACGAGATGTTTCTATGCTTTGCTTAATATGATTTGTATAATTTTTAAAGTATGATAAATTGTTGATATATATTTCTTATCTCTCCGTTTGCTTTAAGATTAGTGCTACTCTTATTAAAAAAGAGAGGAAAGTATTGAAGAACTAATCTACATGTAATTGTATTTAAAATTCTGATCCATCCAACAGCTTCATATATTCTACGAAATGTACATGGTACACCGAATATACAGGAAAATATAGACTACATAACAAAGTGCAGGGAACCAAACGAACCTAGCTACAGCAGATCGCGAACTCTCACCGGTCTTTTCACTGCATTTGTGAAACCCTGCACATAATCACCTTCATGAGATAATGGCCAGAGAAAAACGAATCCAAAACATATAAAGGAGCATGTTGCTTAGAGCAATTTGCTTAATGGAGCTAGTATAATTTTCTCGTAGCAACACTATGTTCTAGCTTTAATTCTCTTAGCAATTTGAGTTACATTTATAAAATAATGCAACAATTTTATAACAGAAAAAATGATGTGCCAGGTCTTCAGTATGTCCTTTTTCAAAAGCATTGCCCGGCACCTGAAAAACATATCACATTAACCCCACCAATGGAGAGCTACAATCTATAGAATCGTTGATCAAAGGGTTGAGAGTTGCACCCCCGGAGGAAGAAAGGGTCGAGGGTAGTGGCATAAAGCAGATTGTAGGAGGGGAGGACGGAACTGAGGTTGTAATGGAAGTAGATGAAGAGACAGGTATGCTGCAGGGTGACTTTGAGGTCTCGATTGCCACCAACCAAGACTCAGGCACAGTTCGGCTGGAAGGAAATGAAGGGAGGAGTGGTATGGAAGCTAGATCAGGGGTTGAATTATCAATAAAGAAGCTGACTTTCAAGCGCAGACCAAGGAGTGAAAGAGCAGGGAAGAGTAGTGAGATGACACTGGCGGCTAACAAGAAAAGACAAACCCCGGACTCTGTCGGGGAGGTCACAGGGGAAGGTAAGAAAAAGCACAAAGAAGGCGAAGGAGCAGGGGTTCTTGGTGGTGTGGAAGTCGAGGGTAATGCTGAGTGGGCGGGGTTGCCTAAGCAATCCCGCCAGGCCCAATGAGACTTATTGCTTGGAACTGCCGGGGATTGGGGAATGGTCCGGCAGTTCATAGTCTTCTGGACGTCCAGAAGAAGGAGGCCCCAGATGTGTTGTTCTTGTCGGAAACCAAGCACAGCACAGGTTGGATGGAGAGGTTTAGGTGGAGCCTTAATTTGCCAAACATGTTTGTGAAGGACAGTGTGGGCCTAAGCGGGGGCCTAGCTTTGTTTTGGAGGAAAGGGATTGATATCACGGTTGGAAGTATGTCGAGGTACCATATTGAAGCCTTTGTGAAGGAGGAGGATGGGTTTGAATGGCGTTTTACTGGGATCTTGGTGAGTCAAGGGGTGAGGAGAAGGAGAAAACTTGGAAATTGTTAAGAATTTTGCGTAATAGAAGCGATTTGCCGTGGCTATGTTGTGGAGATTTCAACGAGATTATGTTCAACTGTGAGAAGGTGGGGGACCGCCTAGACCGGAGAGGTGTATGGAGAATTTCCGCCGGACTCTTGTGGAGTGTGACCTATGCGATCTCGGTTCTGAGGGCGACTCCTACACTTGGAGAAATCACCACCATAGGGTGGACAGCTTTGTTAAAGAGAGGTTGGATAGAGCGGTGGCCAATAGTTCCTGGAGGGCTCACTTTCCTCTGGTTCGTGTAATAAATGGAGATCCAAGGCACTCGGATCATAGACCAATCATCGTGGAACTAGGGGGGAGGGAGAGAAAGGAATGGGGGAGAACTTTGGAAACGTTGAGGAAGTTTGACGCGCGTTGGTTGGAGGAGGAGGAGGGTCAAATTAGAGTGGAGGAAGCATGGTGTAAGGCTTTGGAGAAGGCGGAGACAAGGCTGATGGAGATCCAGAAACAACTTTTAAGTGATTTGTGGGAGTGGGATAGGTGTGTTCTGGGAGAATTGGAGAAGCGTATAACAGCTGCCAAGAGGGAGTTGGAGATCTGCCGATGCAGAAGCTTGAGCCAAACTCAAATTAATCGAGAGCACGTGCTTCGCTACAAGCTGGAGAGGCTGCTGGACCAGCAGCACACTTATTGGAAGCAGATGGTCCATTCTACATGGCTGACTCAAGGAGATCGAAATACAAAATTTTTCCATGCCCAAGCTTCTGAGAGGAGAAGGAAAAATCGTATTGAAAAATTAGTGGGGGAGGGAGGAGATGTGGTGGCGGGGAAGTTCCAGAAAAATTTTATTGCTAACCAATATCAACAACTTTTCATGTCAAGTGCAGGTGAACAGATGGAGGAGGTTATTGGGTGTGTGCAATCTCGGGTCTCTCAGGAAATGAATGAGAGATTGACTGCACCTTTCACAAGTGAAGAAGTATGGGAAGCTCTAAAAGAGATGGGGGAATTGAAAGCTCCGGGGGCCGATGGAATTCCGTCAATTTTTTACAAGAAATTCTGGTCTTTAGTGGGTGACAAAGTGAAACAGAAGGTACTGAATGTGTTAAATGGAGGCAATATGACACAGGGCTGGAATGATACAGTAGTGGTTCTGATTCCGAAAGTGAATAAACCAGAAAAGCTCAAAGATCTTAGGCCGATCAGTCTCTGCAATGTTGCCTACAAGCTGATTTCAAAGACAGCTGCAAATCGGATGAAGTCCATCCTGCCGAAGATTATTTCTCATTCACAGAGTGCCTTTGTCCCGGGACGGCTAATTACTGATAATGTGCTAATAGCCTATGAGCTGACTCACTATCTGAACCAGCGAAAAAGAGGAAAAGTAGGATTAGCAGCAATAAAACTGGACATGAGTAAAGCCTATGACCGGGTGGAGTGGACATTTTTGAGGAAAATGATGGAGAAATTGGGCTTCAATGGGAGGTGGATCGAATTGATCATGCAGTGTGTCACAACAGTTTCATATCGCATTAAGGTTAATGATGATTACACCAGTACAGTGATCCCACAGAGGGGGCTCCGGCAAGGGGACCCACTTAGTCTATATCTGTTTATTATCTGTGCGGAAGCCCTCTCTGCCATGCTGCAACAAGCGAGAAAATTGATCATTTGCCACTTTGAAGAGTGGGCTTCGCAAAATTGCCACTTTCAAAATTGGTTTCGCAAAAATGCCATGCAGTACATTTACCTCTTGATTACCATGCCATTTGAGCCATTTAACTCATTTAATAACTTTTTTCTAATTTCAGGGGCTGGAAAAAACCTTTATACCCTTGCTAAGACATTTACCTCGTCAAGCTGCTTTATAATTTGCAAAAAGTGCATTTCTGCACTAACTTCCAAAGATAAAATTTTATCGTAATAAGGCAAGCTTATGTGATGGCATGGACAACATGACCATAGTCATATAAATACAGCCAAACATATTTTCTACATTGTAGAATGAACTTTTCTTTTCCCTTTAGGTTATGTGACAATGAGGGTAACTTCTGACATTGGTACATGTTAACTTTAGCCTAAGTGGTTCCAATCATTTCGTACAAAAATGTGGAAGATTATTGACCATGCAAAGAAATTTCTTTTTGCTCTATAAACTTCCGTAGTTCTATTACCACAACAGATATTTGGTGGAGCATGACTTCCGTTTCTTAAAATTTAAAAAAAAATCAAAATCATTATTGCTCTGTTATTATCCTTGAAACATAATGTACTGCAAAACTTAGAAATTAGAAATGTACTAGCGGAGGGTAGTTGGAGCCAAATAGGGCAGCGCAAAACTTAGCAAGGGTAGAAAGGTCTTTTCCACCCCCTGAAATTAGAAAAAAAATATTAAATGAGTTAAATGGCTCAAATGGCATGGTAATCAAGAGGTAAATGTACTGCATGGTATTTTTGCGAAGCCAATTTTAAAAGTGGTAATTTTGCGAAGCCCACTCTTTAAAGTGGCAAATCATCAATTTTCTCGCAACAAGCTGAGGCTGATGGGAAAATTGAAGGGATCAAAGTGTGTGAGACGGCACCTAGAATCAATCATTTATTCTTTGCTGACGACTCCCTTGTCTTGATGAGAGCACAAATAGAGGATGCCAAAGAACTACAAAGAATCCTTGATGTATATGAAAGAGCCTCCGGTCAGATGATTAATAGGGACAAGTCCTCTGTTCTGTTCAGCCCCAACACAAATCAAGTAAACAAGAGGCAGGTGAAAGTTGAAGTCATATTGAGTCAGAAGCAAAAAATGAGAGATACCTAGGCCTCCCGGTCTCGATTGGCAAATCACGAAAGAAGGCCTTTGAATATATAAAAAGGAAGATCTGGGTGCGTATACAAGGTTGGCAGGAAAAGATGCTCTCCAAGGCAGGAAAAGAGGTGTTGATTAAAGCTGTGGCACAAGCTATTCCCACTTATGCCATGTCTTGTTTTGATCTAACAAAAGGTCTTTGTGAGGAGTTGAACTCTCTAATTGGCAAGTGGTGGTGGAATCAAAATGATAAGGAGAACAAAATCCATTGGTTAAGCATGGACAAATTAACTTTGCCAAAGAAGGAGGGTGGTTTGGGTGTCAGGGACTTACACTTATTCAACCTGGCCATGCTAGCAAGACAGGCATGGAGAATTCTAACCAATCCTGACAATCTTTGCAGCCAGCTCCTCAAGGCAAAGTATTTTGCTAACAGCAATATTTTGCAATGCAAGGCACGAGAAGGGATCTCTTATACCCGGAGGAGCATCCTTCAAGGCGCTCAACTTCTTAGGGAAGGGATTATATGGCGGGTGGGCAACGGAAATTCTCTGGATATCTGGGCTGATCCATGGATTCCACTTGGGGCTACTCGTCAGCTGGCCACCCCGAGAGGCACATCGTTAATGACTAAAGTTGCTGAACTTATCAACCCGGTTACTGGCACTTGGGATGAAGATTTGTAAAGGATACCTTTTGGCAATGGATGCGATATGATTTTGTCAATGGCGACGGACGAAAATACGGATGATTGGCCAGCTTGGCACTACAATCCGAAAGGGGAATTTACTGTAAAATCTGCATACAAGGTGGCTGTAAAGTGGAGAGAGCATGTAACGTCCTGAAAAATATAAATAATAAATTATGGAACTTTTGGATTATTTTATTTGCTTTTAAATGCCTTATGTTTGAATTGGAGTTTATTGGCTTTTTGTAAATGTAAAGGAATTTCAAAAATACAAAGAGGCAAGAAATCAACACATGAAATAATAAAACATGAGTATTAAATTAAGAATGTGAAAAGATGATCCAGAAGGAATGGGAAAATTTTGGTTTAAATTTAAAGCCCTCATTTTTAAAACAATGGCATGAATAACAACGAAAGCAAATAAATTAAAGACCAAAAATAGTTTATAATATTTTTTCTAGTCCGTAATGTCATCAGGACTTCGTGAATTTTTCCTGAATTTTTGATGCATTTTCATATTTTTTCGACCTTAATTGGATTTTCTCGCAAATCCTAAAAGCAAGAAATTAAAATCTGGAAAAATCGGAAATTCAAACCACCCATCGGCGCCGCGTGGACGCCAGATGCCGCCCACGCCGCCGCTCCCATCCCGCCTTCCTCCTCTCGCCGCCACCGGCCGGTTCGACACGCCATATCGACCGCCGCGCCATCCACCGCCCGCTCTCCCTTTCGCCGGCCGCCGGCGCGCTCGCCCATCCGGCCGTCCCGTTTCGCGCCTCTCCCGCCGACCGGTGGACCCAATCCCGCGAGCCCCACACGCCAGCCTCCTCGCCTCGCCGGTGGCCTCACGCCGCGCTCTCTTCTTCTTCCC
The DNA here is from genome assembly GCA_036346575.1 of Dendrocalamus sinicus. Lineage (NCBI taxonomy): Eukaryota > Viridiplantae > Streptophyta > Magnoliopsida > Poales > Poaceae > Dendrocalamus > Dendrocalamus sinicus. The sequence continues at coordinate 43,812,578 of CM070647.1, read as the reverse complement.
CTCTTCTTCTCCACGCGCCGCGACGCATCCTTCCTCACGCCGCTCTCTGCAGCAAATCCGTCGCCATTCTCTCACTCGCGGGCAAATTTAAAAGTACGGCTACAGGAGGGGGAAGCACCTCTCCCGCCACCTCTCCCTGCGAAATCCCAAGAGGATCGCATTCCTTCCCCGCCCGCTGAACAATGGCGCCAAATATCTCCTCGCCATACAAGCCCTCTCCGACTATAAAGCCTCACTCGGGAGTCTCAATCGCGACGAAATGTTCCTTCTTCATTCCCGCAAGCAATTGACCAGTAGTGCACCAATTCCCCACCGCGACCTCTTCTTCTCCACGGCGGCGACCGAGCCGCCACGATTCCACCACCACCACCAATTCCTCCTCCTACACCCTCTTCAGACTGGCGAAGTAGAAACTGCTGCACCAGATTATTCAATCCGAATCTATCGTGTTAATTGCATTATTCTGGATCGAGAGATAATGCACACAGAACATTCTCGATTCATTTCATACATCGCATACTCATTCATTAATTTACATAAATTGAAATACACCACATCGGTGAGAGTTTTACAATAAGGGCCGCTTAGGCCAAATGTCATTATTACAAACGCAGAACGAAACGAAAGCAAAAGTAAACCCCAAAATCCACAGCAAGCGATCGAAGGGTATTGTGTGCATTATATGTCGCCAGATGACCGGTAACATACGTGCACACAAAGCCCGAATCTACTTGTCTATGCTTAAACTCGTAGCCTACGCCTTAGTTCCTTTCGTGTCCTTCTCCTCCGTAGTGGAGCATCTTCATAGGCGTAATGGTCATGTGTCCTCGCATCTGAATTTTTGTCGCAAAGCGAGCGTGAGCACTCGACCGTGCTCGCGAGCCAACACACCTAATGCAATATCTAACATGTATGGCTAAACAAAGGATGGCTCTGGTTCTTTTATTTGCAGGAGTGCTTTTGAATACAATTATATAAAAATTTCCTAAGACTTAGCATTTTTAGAAATGACAGAGTTTTTAAAGAAATACTCATGTATATCAGTTGTTACTGTAATCCATCCACCATTACATGGCTTCGCACCATATATCTTCTTTCAAGCATTATAGCCGCTTAACTTACCATGGGACGACACCCAGACAATTCCAATTCGTAGCTTTTCAACGCTCTTCCACTTTTCCATTCCCACCCACAAAGTTTTTGAAATGTAACTATATCCGTTAAGTTCCCATGTCCGCTCTTAACCGTAGGCACGACTATTCGAATAGTTTTGACTCGCAGAGTTCGCACACTTTACCCACAAGAGACGGTTCACTCGTTGTCCCACACGATTCCTAAGCCGTGTGGTTGAACAAACCATCACAAGAATCGCTCAACGCCTCGCCCTTCGTCATTTCACCCTATGGGTCGCTCCCACTTGCGGTGGGTCCCATACGCAGCGGGATATCCTACTTCGAACGCCTCAGCACCGCCACGCCCGCTAGCCCGCCACAAAGAGAACCTCACTCTCACGAGTGTCCCATTCAAGTCGCCCCATGGATGACCACTTGCACTAGCTCATCACCTCGCCGTGAGAATGACTTCCGTGGTCTAGTAAGTCTACCGAGCTAGGTTGTACTTCTGACTTGTGGTTGCACTGCTTACACGGGTATCATGACGAGATTCGGTCCTTAGGGCTACCCGGATGGTCCTACCGCATTTCATATTTTGTGCTTCCATCGCACCACACCCAACCCCTAACCATCCATCCAGTACATAAGCATTTTTGGGGTTTTCAGGGCATAAAATAACAATGCTAAAGTATAACATCATTCCCACCATGATCGCCCAAATCATTGCATGTTGAAAGTGTTGATCATGGGGTATCGAATACCCCAACTACCCAAAGATTTCTAAGCATCATTGTATATAGGGACTTATTTGCAAAAATCTACAATATTACATAAGTTACTATGGTGACAAGGTTCACTCATCAAAATGGAATCAATGGAATATACCAACAAGCATATTAAGGGACATAACTAATAGTTATCAAAGTCAAATTAACTTTGCTCATAAAAGATAGCATGCAATTTGCTAGATTTAAAAGAAATTATCGCTGCACAAACATGGGTTCAATATGGTCAAGTGTTAACTCGCCTTGGTCACGGGGTCGAGGTCTTGATTTTGAAGCTCCTAAGGTGGCTGCCTCCTCCTCTTCTTCTTGGACCTCAGACGCTATTTAATCGTGCGCAAAAACCCAAATAAAAGAAAAGCAATAATCACTCAAAAAGTCACCAGAAATTCAAATAGACTCTAAAAATTATGGTTCTGGTTTCATTTGCTAGTTCTCGAATTTAGATGAATTTAGAAATTTGTCCCACTTAATTTGGAGTTAGGATGAAGAAGTTACAAGCATTTAAAGTCCTCAGTTCATAAAAATCCCAGAAATTGGGAAAAGTCTGACATGTGGGTCCCACTAGTTATTTTTATTTTATTTTCAGTAATTTATTATGTTCTGCGTTGTACCTATGACAGGTGGGTCCGGGGTTACTTTATCAATTTATTTCTAACCCGAGGCCACTGACATGCGGGCCTAGCTGTCCGTGAGCTGCTTGAGCTACAGTCGCTGACGGGTGGGGCCCACCTGTCAGCCTAGGATATAAAAGAAGAAACTCACCCGGCGCGCTGCGGAGCCAGGGCTCGAACGCGCGCGGCCGGGGAGCCTCGGGGGAGGGAGAAGAGAATCAGCCGCGCTAACCAAGTGAACCGATCGTTGTTGCTTACCATATACGGGCAGTAATTTATCTTATACTCTTAATCCTAGCGGGTGGAGTTAAAAGGGAAAATCAACATGCGGCCGAGGGGAATCGAACCCGGGCCGACCGCACGAGTTTGCACAGCGCTAACCACCCGAGCACACGACCTTACCTGACCGAGAGGCGAGGCGCTCTTTGAATAAGGCTTGGGAGGGTCGGGGCGCAGAAGCTCTGGCGCGGTGCCGCGGCGAAGCGTTGGTCGGGAGACTCGGACGAGTGTCAAGTCATGTTCCGGAAGGTGCCGTGTCGGCGCGGGGGTCGTCTGGGTCGAGGAAGTACGGTGGAGGCCCGCGCGAGCGCGCGGCGGTCCGGAGAGGCGCTTGGCCGGCGAGGTACGGCCGCCGAGAGGCTCGGGAAGGCCGGGGCGAGTTCGCAAGGCCCCGAGATGGTGTTGGCGCTGAATTGACCTCGCGCGCGTGTACCGACGGGAGAACTTCACGAGATGGGGACGAAAAGGGCGCCGCGAGGTGGGGTGTTTGCAGACGACACCGGAGTGGGAGAGAACAGAGCGTGGGGAGTATAATGGGGATTCGGGGTCCTTATAGGGGCCAAGGAGGCTTGGCAACAGCGGCGCCCGCCCGCGGGCGCGGCGGTGTCATTCGGCGGTGTCACGCCGCGGATTTCGGGATCCGGTGCGCCATCGCATTGAAGGAGCTCGCGCCACGCGCCGACGAGACGGAGGATTCCGGGCGGTGCGAGGAATCGGTGGCGGATCTCGCGGTGCGCGCCACTCGGGACGGGGTGCGCGACAGCGACGGCGCGGGCGGAGGACCGGCGGTCCGAGCGTGGGCGTGCCCCGGTCCGAGCGCGGGCGCAGTCGCAGTTGGGCGCGAGGGGCGGAGCGCGAGGGAGGGGATTGCGGCCCGGAGAGAGAGAGGGGTAGGGGGGAAGAAGAAGAACAGTAAAATGGGGTGCTGGCTGTCACGAGAGACAGGGAGGTGGACTCGCGGAGAGGGGTGATGGGGTCAATGGGCCGAGCGGCCTGGTCTCGCTCCCATCTCTTTGAACTTTTTTTATTATTTTTGCTGTTGCATTTGAATAAGTATATACATACCTCTATATATATGTGTATCCTGGGGTATATACATGCCTATTCACTCTTACTTATTTTCCGGTTTATATGTGTACATATATCTATTTTACTTACATATATATATATTCACATATATATATATATATTTACTTTATTTACCCATTTGCTTGCCTTTATTTTTGTATTGCTCTTTTATACTAGTTTTCAAAATGAGGTGGTATATTTTAACCTAGTTTCTTCCTTCAGATAATCGGATCATCTTTTGATTCGTGTTTACAATTCTTAGTTTTTGTTATTTCATGTGTGGGTTCTTCCTTCTTGCTCCTTTTATCTTTTAAATCTTTTGCCTCAGTTTAAGAAAATATTTTAACTCCAAAAGCAAACGGAAATACAATACAAATATAATTGATAACTTCACATTTCCTTAATATCATTTTTCAGATGTTACAAATCTACCCTCTTAAAAAGAATCTCGAACCTAGATTCAAATTTAAGCCGCTAATAGGTACGGTTAATCTTTCATTAGCTGATCTTCATGCTCCTGTGGCCCTTTCCTTGGTAATGATGGTTTCATTGAACTCAAGATAAGTGGGTAGGTTGATTCTTAGCATTCTCGCCACAGTATCTAAAATCTTGATCAACTAGTCCTTGTAGGTTAGGTCACTCGAGCTTGATTGTTTCTTACGAGGTTTGATCCTCCGTACTCGAGGGCATTCCTTGTTGGGATACCTGGAATACATTGTGCATATCCTCTAGACTTCTTTGGCGTTCTAGCCGGTAAGCTACTTCCCTAGTGGCACCGCCCACTACTCCTTAGTACCTTGCTAGCTAGCCTAGTACAACTATGATGTACAAGGTCGGGGCTTAGTACTACTGTGTCTGCTAGAAAATCACATTTCTCCATAGTAACTTTCACCCCGAACATACTAGGGTGGCAAGGATTATACCACTAGTGGGTTAAGTACCAATGTTTTCTTTAGGGGTGAGACAGTGACCCTAATTTATCGCCTTACTCTCTTGATATAAAGGAACACAAAACTCCTAAATCAATTAGTATTTGTACCGATATGGTCTTGTCGAAAACGCACCCATAAGAATGCCCATGGCCTCTCGAGCTTCTTCAACCGTGATGTGATTGACTCGGCCGTGGTTTGGTGCCGATGCATTCTATCGGGTCGGCGAGGACCGCTGTCCCTTGTTGTGTATCGAGGCTTGATCCGCGATAGAGGCGGTTCCCGTGTTGACTTCACCGATTTGTCTGCTGCTGCGGGCATTGGTTAACAAATGACCCTTTTCTCCACACCGGCGCCTGCTGGTGGCGTGGTTCGCCTAGTGGACCGGCTTGCCGAGCGTGACATTTGAAAGGAGCCTCCACTGAACGGGTATGGAAGATGTGGCCTGGATTGTTCGGGACTTGAGAATGAAGGGTTGTTAAGGAGTTTCGGATAAACCTCCCTTGGGTTGTTGTCTTGTGACTTCCGCTGTGGTTAGCCTCTAAGTTCTTCTTTTCATTTTCTAAGGCCAATGCCTTATTTACCGGTGGTGAAAGCTAGTAAAGTCCTGGATGATCACCGCACTCTTAGTTCATCTTTTAACCCTTCAAAGAATCTATCAATCTTTTCTTCCTCTTCTTCTATATCCTTTCGAGCATATCGGGCCATTTGCATGAATTTTGTGAGATATTCACCGACAGATAGGTTCCTTGCTTGAGATTGCGAATTCATTCTTCTTTATCCGCATTATCCCCGCTGGAATAAAGTTGTCTTTGAAAACCTTCTTGAACTCGACCATGGAATAGCTCCCATGTCATCCCCGGTGGTAGCATCTTCTTGGCCTCTGGCGGCCAAGTAGTTCTCCCACCACGCCGCAAAGACCTTGAAGCCAAAAGAAATACTACTTTGTCTTCATCCGCAATTTTGGCCAACCTCACTTCCTTTCGGTGTCTCGAGCCAATCTTCGGCTTCAAGTGGTTCTTCTACGAGGTGAATGTAATTGGTTTTGTCCTTTGGAAATCTCCTAAGTCACTCTGTGTCCACCGGAGTTTCCTTGTTGTCCAAAGATAAATGGCTTGTAAAATCTGAGTTTGTTGTGCCATTACTTGGGCTATGGTGGGATGTTCCGGTGGTTGTGGAAGAGGGTCATTGCCTTGATCCTGGTTCGTGCCTTGTTCTTCGTGCAAATCCCGTGGTTTGAGTTAACCAGTTTTGCTGGCATGGGCTCGAGCCCAGTGGTCCTTCGACTAGCCATCTGCAGCTTGGTGCTTGCAACTTAATACTAATGCTAAGTAGATAAGGATACCCTCCCATGTTATAAAAGAAAACGACAAGACAAACGGTAAAACAACTTCAATATAAGGCCTATGTCCGGCCGTATCTTAAGCACACGAACATCCACATAGCCACTTTTAGGTGGACTTTACGATTACACAATATATTAAGGTTTGACAGATAACGACTACAATACCAAAGGACTAGTATCATCATACTACAAAGGCAGAATTAGTAATCGCACCACGCATGGTAAGTACAAGACTACTCTACCTACTCTTTCATCGAGACTTGAGCTTATGGTATATGGGCTAATCTTTGTAGTTTTAATGCTAGCAAACTTCCTTCCCGAATTCCATGGGCGAGATAGCCCTGTGCCCTCGTTGCTAACTCCTGCCATCTGCAGACTAAATTACTAGTGCTAGAAATTTTCCAAAATATTTAATGAAAGGATGAGTAGAACAGATCTAAGAAGGATACGGGTAGAAGTAGTACGCTACATTTTTCGAAATCATTTTTTTATAAGTTCTTCAGATATTGTGACCCTATATCCATCCTAGTACCGTTCTAAGGCTTTTACTCGCAAATGATGCTCGATACTACCGCTGCATCTGCATTATTCAATCCGAATCTATGTGTTAATTGCATTATTCCTCGGATCAGTAGATAATGCACACAGAACATTCTCGATTCATTTCATACATCGCATACTCATTCATTAATTTACATAAATTGAAATACACCACATCGGGTGAGAGTTTTACAATAAGGGCCGCTTAGGCCAAATGTCATTATTACAAACGCACAACGGAAACGAAAGCAAAAGTAAACCCCAAAATCCACAGGCAAGCGACTGGAAGGGTATTGTGTGCATTATATGTCGCCAGATGACCGGTAACATACGTGCACACAAAGCCTGGAATCTACTTGTCTATGCTTAAACTTCGTAGCCTACGCCTTAGTTCCTTTCGGTGTCCTTCTCCTCCGTAGCTGGAGCATCTTCATAGGCGTAATGGTCATGTGTCCTCGCATCTGAATTTTTGTCGCAAAGCGAGCGTGAGCACTCAGACCCGTGCTCGCGAGCCAACACACCTAATGCAATATCTAACATGTATGGCTAAACAAAGGATGGCTCGGGTTCTTTTATTTGCAGGAGTGCTTTTGAATACAATTATATAAAAATTTCCTAAGACTTAGCATTTTTAGAAATGACAGAGTTTTTAAAGAAATACTCATGTATATCGTTGTTACAGAATCCATCCACCATTACATGGCTTCGCACCATATATCTTCTTTCAAGTTATAGCCGCTTAACTTACCACTGGACGACACCGGGACAATTCCAATTCGAGCTTTTCAACGCTCTTCCACTTTTCCATTCCCACCCACAAAGTTTTTGAAACAGAACTATATCCGTTAAGTTCCCATGTCCGCCCTTAACCGTGGGCACGGCTATTCGAATAGTTTTGACTCGCGAGTTCGTACACTTTACCCACAAGAGACGGTTCACTCGTTGCCCACACGATTCCTAAGCCGTGTGGTTGAACAAACCATCACAAGAATCGCTCAACGCGTACCTCGCCCTTTCGTCATTTCACCCTATGGGTCGCTCCCACTTGCGGTGGGTCCCATACGTTGTGCGGGATATCCTACTTCGAACGTCTAGCGGTGGCCACGCCCCCGCTAGCCCGCCACAAGAGAACCTCACTCACGAGTGTCCCATTCAAGTCGCCCTATGGACACCACTTGCACTAGCTCATCACCCTCGCCTCGTGAGAATGACTTCCGTGGTCTAGTAAGTCTCTGAGCTAGGTTGTACTTTCTGCACTTGTGGTTGCACTGTTTTACACTGGGTATCATGACGAGATTCGGTCCTTAGGGCTACCGGATGGTCCTACCGCATTTCATATTTTGTGCTTCCATCGCACCACACCCAACCCCTAACCATCCATCCAGTACATAAGCATTTTTGGGGTTTTGGGGCATAAAATAACAATGCTAAAGTATAATGATCATTCCCACCATGATCGCCCAAATCATTGCATGTTGAAAGTGTTGATCATGGGGTATCGAATACCCCAACTACCCAAAGATTTCTAAGCATCATTGTATATAGGGACTTATTTGCAAAAATCTACAATATTACATAAGTTACTATGGTGACAAGGTTCACTCATCAAAATGGAATCAATGGAATATACCAACAAGCATATTAAGGGACATAACTAACAGCTTATCAAAGTCAAATTAACTTTGCTCATAAAAGATAGCATGCAATTTGCTAGATTTAAAAGAAATTATCATTTGCACAAACATGGGTTCAATATGGTCAAGTGTTAACTCGCTTGGTCACGGGGTCGAGGTCTTGATTTTGAAGCTCCTAAGGTGGCTGCCTCCTCCTCTTCTTCTTGGACCTCAGACGCTATTTAATCGTGCAAAAACCCAAATAAAAGAAAAGCAATAATCACTCAAAAAGTCACCAGAAATTCAAATAGACTCTAAAAATTATGGTTCTGGTTTCATTTGCTAGTTCTCGAATTTAGATGAATTTAGAAATTTGTCCCACTTAATTTGGAGTTAGGATGAAGAAGTTACAAGCATTTAAAGTCCTCGTTCATAAAAATCCCAGAAATTGGGAAAAGTCCACATGTGGGTCCCACTAGTTATTTTTATTTTATTTTCAGTAATTTATTATGTTCTGCGTTGTACCTATGACAGTGGGTCCGGGTTACTTTATCAATTTATTTCTAACCCGAGGCCACTGACATGCGGGCCTAGCTGTCCGTGAGCTGCTTGAGCTACAGTCGCTGACGGTGGGGCCCACCTGTCAGCCTAGGATATAAAAGAAGAAACTCACCCGGCAGGCATGAGCGTGGCTCGAACAGCGGCGTGGAGCCTCGGGAGGGAGAAGAGAATCACCGCGCTAACCAAGTGAACCGATCGTTGTTGCTTACCATATACGCGCGAATTTATCTTATACTCTTAATCCTAGCGGGTGGAGTTAAAAGGGAAAATCAACATGCGGCCGAGGGGAATCGAACCCGGGCCGACCGCACGAGTTTGCACAGCGCTAACCACCCGAGCACACGACCTTACCTGACCGAGAGGGCGAGGCGGCTCTTTTGAATAAGGCTTGGGGAAGGGTCGGGGCACAGAAGCTCGGGGCGGCGGTGCCGGCGGCGAGCGTTGGTCGGGGAGACTCGGACGAGTGTCAAGTCATGTTCCCGGAAGGTGCCGTGTCGGCGGTGGGGTCGTCGGGTCGAGGAAGTACGGTGGAGGCCGCGGCGAAGCGGGCGCGGTCCGAGAGGCGTCGGGGCCGGCGAGGTACAGCCGCCGAGAGGCTCTGGGAAGGCCGGGGCGAGTTCGCAAGGCCCCGAGATGGTGTTGGCGTGGAATTGACCTCGCGGCGTACCGACGGGAGAACTTCACGGAGATGGGGACGAAAAGGGCGCGGCGAGTGGGGTGTTTGCGCGACGACACTGGAGGGGAGAGAACAGAGAGCGTGGGGAGTATAATGGGGATTCGGGGTCCTTATAGGGGCCGAGGAGGCTTAACAACGGCGCTCCGCCGGCGGCGGCGGTGTCATTCGCGGTGTCACGCCGCGGATTTCGGGGATCCGGCGCCATCGCATTGAAGGAGCTCTGCGCCACGCGCTCGACGAGACGGAGGATTCCCGGGCGGTGCAGGAATCGGTGGCGGATCTCGCGGTGCGCGCCACTCGGGACGGTGCGCGACAGCGACGGCGCGGCGGAGGACCGGCGGTCCGAGCGTGGGCGTGCCCCGGTCCGAGCGCGGGCGCAGTCGCAGTTGGGCCGCGAGGGGCGGAGCGCGAGGGAGGGGATTGCGGCCCGGAGAGAGAGAGGGGTAGGGGGGAAGAAGAAGAACGAAGAAATGGGGTGCTGGGCGTTCGCGAGACAGGGGAGGTGGACGCGGGAGAGGTGATGGGGTGAAATGGGCCGAGCGGCCTGGTCTAGCTCCCATCTCTTTGAACTTTTTTTTTTATTATTTTTGCTGTTGCATTTGAATAAGTATATACATACCTCTATATATATGTGTATCCTGGGGTATATACATGCCTATTCACTCTTACTTATTTTCCGGTTTATATGTGTACATATATCTATTTTACTTACATATATATATATTCACATATATATATATATATTTACTTTATTTACCCATTTGCTTGCCTTTATTTTTGTATTGCTCTTTTATACTAGTTTTCAAAATGAGGTGGTATATTTTTAACCCGGTTTCTTCCTTCGTATACTGGATCATCTTTTCAGATTCGTGTTTACAATTCTTAGTTTCTTGTTATTTCATGTGTGGGTTCTTCCTTCTTGCTCCTTTTATCTTTTAAATCTTTTGCCTCAGTTTAAGAAAATATTTTAACTCCAAAAGCAAACGGAAATACAATACAAATATAATTGATAACTTCACATTTCCTTAATATCATTTTTCAGGATGTTACAAAACCACCCTCTACCGAGCTCCCCGATCACTCTACATCGCCGGCGTCGATCGGCCTCTTGGACCGCCACCTCTCGCCGCCACCTCTCCGGTGAACCCCACGTCCGCCGTCGCACTGAAGACTCCCGCCCTCGGGATTATATTCCACGCAGCCCCATCCCTTTCCGCCACCACTGCCGCGGCGCCACCCCGATCGCTCCGCCGGCGCCCCGAGCTAACTCAAAAGAGTAAGCTACCCATACCGGGTAGGCAACACCTCCTCCCACTTGGTTACAGTGCGATTCCCTTCTTCCTCGCTCGCGGCGCGCTCGAGCTCCCGGCTCGCGCTGCGGCCGAGCGATTTCTTTAAAACTTCCGCCGACAGTGGGCCCTCCTGTCGGCCTGGCGCGGCAAGGCTGATCGACCACTGGGCCCCACAGTCGCTGACACCTCGCACGTAACCCCGCACGACAGATGGACCCATGAACGATGCACTGACCCACTCAATCGTGACAAAGAAGAAAATAAATTAAAATAAAAGAAAGCGACATGTGGGACCCCGTCGTAAATTTGATAATATTTGGAATTAATCGAATCGAGAACTTTGAATGATCATAACTTTTTCATTTTAACTCCAATGAAGTGAGACAAATTTCTAAATTCATCTAAAATCAAAATCTATCCAATGGAACTGAAATCATAATTTTTAGAGTTCATTTGGATTTTTGGTGTTATTTGGTTTGATTCGCCGCTTTTCTTTTTGTACAAATTTTGGGCGTACGCTAAAATAGCTTACGAGGCTCAAGAGGAAGAGATCGAGGCCGCAGCACTAGAAGCCCCGGACAATCAAGCACCCGACCACTCTGACGAAGGCGAGTCAATACTTTGATCATATTGAACCTACATTTCTGCAAATTACTTTGTTCTAAATTAACAAAGTGCATGCTGTTATTTTTATGCAAATACATGCTAAATTTGATATTCTAGTTATATGCCATTGTTTACCTTGAATAGTATTACCCCCTCCTTTGAGTATTTGAATGTATGAACCTTGTCGCCCTAGCAAAAATATATTATTAACATTTCAAAAATAAGTCCAGAATCAGTATGCCATGCTTAGCATTGACTAGGAACTCGGGGCAAGAAATTGTCCCGAGCATCACTCTTATTCATGAGAAATTATTTGGGCATCATTGTGATAATGATCGGTATATGTTGAATACGACTATTTTACCCTCCCAAGATCCCCAACTGGTTTAATTATCCGAGCGGAATGGTTCGATGGTGTGTATGTGTGTGGTGCAGTGATTGCATAAGTGGGTTAGTGGTAGACCGCCAGATACCACTAAGGACCGAATCTTGTCATGTCACCGTGTAAAACAAGACAACCACAAGTCGGCAAAGTGTAGGCGTGGTTTACTAATTTGTGTGGCTCTAGGTGGTTACGTGAAGGTATGACCACGAGCAAAGGGATGGATGGTCGCATCCCGCCTTTGCCCGTGATGGCTCACGAGGACCCTTCCCGAGGGATGGTCGGATCTCACGGAAGATAGACCTTAGCGGGCGTAACCACGTAGGACTATGCATTGTAACAATCTCGTGATAGTCTACTCAACCGCATGGCTAAGGAATCATGTGGGGCAACGGTGGATTTATCTCTTGTGGGTAAAGTGTGCAAAACTCTGCAGAGTCAAAACTATTCGAATAGCCGTGCCCACGGTCAAGGGCAGACATGTGAACTTAACTAGATATAGTTCTATTTACAAAAATATTGAAAAATGGGAATGGAAAAGTGGAAGGCGAGGAAAGCCCGATTTGAGTTGTCCCGGTGTCGCCCCGTGTGTCACGGATGTCGTTCGGTGGTTCCCGGGTGTCGTCGATGGTAAGTTAAGCGGCTATAACGCTGAAAAAGGTCATACGGTGTGATGCCGTATGTAGGGAGAAGTTATGGTAATATTAGGCATATGGTGTGATGCCATATGTATGGAAATTCATATTAATACTACTTGAACATTATGCTTTTGTTCAAATGCTAGGTCTTAGGAATTTTTATATAATTGTATTCAAAAGCACTCTTCGCAAAAATAAAATAAACCAAAGCCATCCTTTGAATAGCCATACATGTTATATACTGCATTCTGTGTGTTGATTCGCCGAGCACGGGTCGGAGTGCTCACGCCGCTTTGCGGCAAAAATCCGTAAACCGAGCACAAGACCACTACGCCTACGAGGAAGCTCCCGCTACGAGGAGAAGAACGAAGAAGGAAACTAAGGCGAGGCGTTAATTAGTCGCGGACAAGTGGACATCCGGCGTTGTGCACGTATGTTACTAGTTAATCGTGACATATCGCACACGCACCTTCCGATCGCTTGCACGTGGATTTGGGTTTACTTTTCTTTGTACTTCCATTTGTGCGTATTTGTAATAATGACCATTGGCCTAGTCGACCCCTTTTGTAAACTCTATCACCCGACGTGGTGTATTTCATTTATGTAATATAATGGTTGATTATGCGATGTATGAAATGATTCACAATGTACTGTGTGCACTAACCATCGATCCGAGGATTAGTGCGATGAAACACTGAGAAGATTCGGATTGAAAAATCCGGTCCGACAAATACCGTATTAGAGCATACGACTGTAGGGTAAAAGCCATAGAATGAGAATTAGGATGGACAATATTTGCAAAACTTATAAAAATGATTGTGAAAAATATAGCATACTATTTCTATCCGTATCCCTCTTAGATCTGTTCTACTCTACCTTTCATTAATTATTTTGGAAAATTTCTAGCCCTAGTAATTTAATTTACAGATGGCAGGAATTGGCGATAAGGGCAACTGAGCTACCTGGCCTATGGAGTTCATGAAGGGGAGTTTGCTAGCGTACTACGCAAGCTCTTGCACTATTTAAACTACAAGGATCAGCCCATTTACCATAAGCTCGAGTCTACTGATGAAGGAGTAGGTAGAGTAGTGCCGTACTTACCATGCGTGGTGCAATTACTAGTTCCTGTAATATAGGATGAGGTACTAGTCCTTTAGTACTGTAGTCGTCATCATGTCAAACCTTAGTATATTGTGTAACCGCAAAGTCCAGCCTAAAGGTTGGCTATGTGAATGCTTGTATGATAATAAATGGCCAGGCATAAGGCCTTATGTTGAATGTTCTTTTGTCGTTTATCTTATGATTCTTTTTGCAAAGAGGGTTGATACCCTTCCTTTTTCTCAAGGGTAGTGTTAGTACTAAGTTATGAAGCTATAGGTGCAGATGGCCAGTCCAAGAGTTACACGATCTCGGGCTCATGCTAACCCTCAGCATGCTGAGGTAGACTCAAACCATGGCGAAAACCCCGAAGAAAATCAGAACCAAGATGCTGACCTCCCGAACCCCCCAGTTAATCCCACAATGGCCCAAGTAATGGCACAACAAACCCAGATTCTGCAAGCCATTTATCTTTGGATGACAAGGAAGCTCTGGTGGACACCAAGCTGACTTAGGGGATTTCCAGAGGACCAGACCAATTACATTCACATCAGCAGAAGAACCACTGGAAGCAGAAGATTGGCTTCGGGATACCGAAAGGAGGTTGCGCTTAATCAAATGCGCAGAAGAGGATAAAGTCATATTTGCCACCCACCTATTTCAGGGAGCCGCCGCAGCATGGTGGGAGAATTATGTAGCTGCTAAAGGTCCAGAAGATGCTACCACGGTGGTGACAGAAGCTATTCCATGGTCGAATTCAAGAAGGCTTTCAAGGACAACTTTATTCCATTGGGATAATGCGGATAAAGAAGAATGAATTCCGCAATCTCAAGCAAGGGAACCTATCTCACAATGAGTATCTTACGAAATTCACACAACCGCCGGTATGCTCGAAGGATATAGAAGAAGAAGAAGAAAAGGTTGATGATTCTTTGAAGGGTTGAAAGATGAACTAAGAGTGCGGTGATCACCCAGACTTCACCGACTTTCATCGGTTGGTAAACAAGGCATTGGACTTGGAAAATGAGAAGAAGATTCTTGAGGCCACCAGAAGCGCAAGATGACAACTCAACGGCCACAAGGAAGATTTATCCGAAATTCTTCAAACCCTCATTCTCAAGGTCCAATCAATCCAATGGTCACCTCACCTTTAGACTGGTGGGAGTATGTCTCAAACATCACGCCCGGGAGGACAAAGTTAGCGGTATAAACCCCGCAAAGAAATTTTAATTGCTATAGCGTGGGGAGAAGGGACACTTTGCCTACAGATGTCCACATAAGCAGAATGTCCCTACCCGCAGTCAAGCTTCAGCTCCTGGCAAGGGACAGCAAAGTTCTCAAGCTAGCAAGAACACTTCAGCACCAAACCGAGGCAGAGTCAACCATATTACCGTTGAAGAAGCTCAAGAAGCTGCTGGAGTTCTCATAGGTACGTTTTCTGTCAAGACTATACCCGCACAAATATTATTTGATTCAGGAGCTTCACATTCATTTATATCTAAGGGGTATGCTGATAAGTTGGGATTACCTATTTATACCCTTAAGAAGCCATTGGTGCTTAACTCACCAGCTGGACCAATTGTTGCTACCTTAGTATGCCCAGGGGTGACCATTACCATGGAAAGGTGTGATTTCCTAGCAGACCTTATAGTATTAAACTCCCAGACCTTAGACATCATACTAGGAATGGATTGGTTAGCTAAGAATCAAGGTGTCCTAGAGTGTGCCACCAGAACAGTGAAAGTGGTCAAGTGTCCTGGAATGACCATAAATATAAAAGTGGACAGACCATACCAGTGGGGACGTGCAATCTATCATTGTGAGGACGTACCCCTAGAAGGAATGATAATAGTGCAAGACTATCCCAAGTATTTCCAAGAACCGCTGTGCATGCCCCAGATAGAGACTTGGAATTTGTTATCAATTTGAAGCCAGGTGCTGCTCCAATCTCCAAAAGGCCCTATAGGATGACTGTGGAAGAATTGGAGGAATTAAAGAAGCAACTCCAAGAGTTACAAGAGAAGGGATTCATAAGACCCAGCTCCTCACCATGGGGATCTCCAGTGCTGTTTGTGAAGAAAAAGGATGGCACCGCCAGGATGTGTGTGGACTACCGTGATTTGAATGAGATGACTATCAAGAACAAGTATCCTCTCCCCAGGATTGATGACTTGTTCGATCAACTTGGAGGAGCTACCGTATTCTCCAAAATAGATCCGAGGTCGATACCACCATTGAAGATAAGAGTCAAGATATACCCAAAACAAACCTTTACCACAAGATATGGACTATATGAATTTCTGGTCATGTCTTTTGGATTAACCAATGCTCCAGCTTATTTTATGAATCTAATGAACAAGGTATTCATGGAGTATTTGGACAAGTTTGTCGTGGTCTTCATAGACGACATCCTTATATACTCCAAGAATGCAGAAGAGCATGCGAACATCTCGCGCTAGTGTTGGAGAAGCTAAAAGAGCATCACTGCTTGCCAAATTCAGCAAGTGTGAATTTTGGTGAGGATATCAGTTTCTTAGGACACATAGTGTCGCAGGAGGAATATCTGTTGACCCGCCAAGATTGCAATTTGTCACCGAATGGAAGCACTTATCACATCAAGTGAGAAGTTTTCTGGTTTGGTGGGTACTACAGAGGTTCATAGAAGGATTTTCCCGGATTGCCAGGCCAATGACCCAATTACTCAAGAAAGAGAAGAAGTTTGAATGGACCAAGACATGTGAAGAAAGTTTCCAAGAATTGAAGAAGAGATTGACCACCACCCCTGTATTAGTTCTACCAGATGTACGCAAAGATTTCGAGGTATATTGTGATGCCTCACATCAAGGACTTGGATGCGTACTAATGCAAGAAGGCAGGGTTGTGTCATATGCATCCAGACAACTTCGTCCCCATGAAGCTAACTACCCCACTCATGATCTAGAGCTAGCCTCAGTGATTCATGCATTAAAGATTTGGCGGCATTACTTGATTGGTAACCATTGTGATGTGTATACAGATCACCAGAGCCTCAAGTATTTCTTCACACAAGCTCACCTTAATTTAAGGCAGAGAAGATGGTTAGAATTAATCAATGATTATGATTTGAATATACACTACCACCCTGGGATGGCCAATGTGGTAGCAGATGCATTGAGCCGTAAGGCTTATTGCAATAATCTCATGGTACGGGAACATCAACCCGAGCTCTACAAGGAATTAAAAGCTTTGAATTTGGAAATAGTGGAGCCAAGCACTCTAGCTGCCCTGGAACTTCAATCAAGTATAGAAGAAATGATTATGGCAGCACAACAAGATGATCCAGCCATTTTGAAATGGAAGAAATTAATGGAAGAAGGGAAGGCACCTAACATGAAAATTGACCATGAGGGTACTCTACGATATGGAACACGATCGTAGTCCCACATCACCGTGATCTTAAGAATCGATATTGAGGAAGCACATAGCTCTCCGTATTCCCTCCACCCCGGAGCACTAAGATGTATCAAGGTATGAAACACTTTTGTTGGTGGCCCCGTATGAAAAGAGACATTGCGAGCATGTAGCATCCGTGATGTGTGTCGAGAGTGAAGGCAGAGCATCGAGACCGCAGGACTATTACAGTAGTTGCAGATACCCCAATGGAAGTGGGAAGAAGTCGGAATGGATTTCATCATCGGATTTCC
Source organism: Dendrocalamus sinicus (assembly GCA_036346575.1). Taxonomy (NCBI): domain Eukaryota; kingdom Viridiplantae; phylum Streptophyta; class Magnoliopsida; order Poales; family Poaceae; genus Dendrocalamus; species Dendrocalamus sinicus. Next base: position 43,795,360 of record CM070647.1, on the reverse strand, counting down.
ACGGACCAAGTCGGGATATGACTCAGTATGGGTTATAATTGATAAGTTGACCAAGGTCGCTCACTTCATTCCGGTCAAGGTAACCTACAAAGGAGACAAGTTAGCAGAACTGTATATGTCTCGCATTGTGTGCTTGCACGGTGTGCCAAAAAGGATAGTCTCAGATCGAGGTTCTCAATTTACCTCGCATTGGATAGCCTACATGAAGCTCTTGGCACTCAACCGGATTTCAAGACCGCCTATCACCTCGAGACGGATGGACAAGCAGTAAAGAGTGAACCGGATACTAGAAGATATGCTTAGAGCTTGTGCATTGGATTTCTCCAAAGCGGGATAAATGTTTGCCATATGCTGAATTTGCCTACAACAATAGCTATCGGACCACCTTGGATGGCACCATTTGAAGCCTTATATGGAAGGAAGTGCGTAAACCCACTATATTGGTCCGAAGTGGGGAGAACATCATATTTGGACCCGACATTCTCAAACAAGTCAAGAGAAGGTTCGTTTAATCGAGGATCGACATAGCGGCCAGTCTAGGCAAAAGAGTTATGCAGAAAAGAAGAAGACCACCGACAATTGAGGTTGGAGAATATGTCTACTTGAAGGTGTCACCGCTACGAGGAGTCAAGAGGTTTAAAGTCAAAGGCAAACTTACCCCTCGCTATGTGGGACCATTTCCAATCGTGGCCAAGAAAGGAGAAGTTGCCTATCAGTTAGAATTACCTCAAAATCTATCTGATATACACAATGTCTTCCATGTATCTCAACTCAAGAAATGTCTACGAGTACCAGAAGAGCAAATTCCACTTGAAGCCCTTGAGCTTGAGGAAGACCTGACTTACAAAGAGCGTCCGATCAAAATATTGGATACTGTGGAGAAAAAGACAAGGACCCAAATCATTCGTATGTGTAGAGTGCAATGGAGTCACCACTCCAAGAAGGAAGCTACCTGGGAAAGGGAAGATAAACTGCGTCAAAACTACCCCGACCTATTCGTTAGTTAGGCTGAATCTCGGGGTCGAGATTCTTTTTAAGGGGGGTAGATTTGTAACGTCCTGAAAAATATAAATAATAAATTATGGAACTTTTGGATTATTTTATTTGCTTTTAAATGTCTTATGTTTGAATTGGAGTTTATTGGCTTTTTGTAAATCTAAAGGAATTTCAAAAATACAAAGAGGCAAGAAATCAACACATGAAATAATAAAACATGAGTATTAAATTAAGAATGTGAAAAGATGATCCAGAAAGGAATGGGGAAAATTTTGGTTTAAATTTAAAGCCCTCATTTTTAAAACAATGGCATGAATAACAACGAAAGCAAATAAATTAAAGACCAAAAATAGTTTATAATATTTTTTTCTAGTCCAGAATGTCATCAGGGACTTCTGTGAATTTTTCCTGAATTTTTGGATGCATTTTCATATTTTTCTGACCTTAATTGGATTTTCTGGCAAATCCTAAAAGCAAGAAATTAAAATCTGGAAAAATCGGAAATTCAAACCACCCATCGGCGCCGCGTGGACGGCCAGATGCCGCCCACGTCGCCGCTCCCATCCCGCCTTCCCCTCCTCTCGGGCCGCCACCTCGCCGGTTCCGATTAATGCCACATCGACCCGCCCGCGCCATCCACCGTCCGCCTCTCCCTTTCGCTCGGCCGCCCGGTGCGCGCCTCGGCCCATCCGGCCCGTCCGTTTCCTCGCGCCCCCTCTCCCGCCGACCGGTGGACCCAATCCCGCGCGAGCCCCACACGCCAGCCTCCCTCGCCTCGCGCCGGTGGCCTCACGCCGCGCTCTTCTTCTTCTTCCCCTCTTCTTCTCCACGCGCCGCGACGCAATCCTTCCTCACGCCGCTCCTCAAGCAGCAAATCCGTCGCTCATTCTCTCACCTCGCGGGCAAATTTAAAAGTACGGCTACAGGAGGGGGGAAGCACCTCTCCCGCCACCTCTCCCCTGCGAAATCCCGAAGAGGATCGCATTCCTTCCCCCTGCCTCGCCTGAACAGCGGCGGCCAAATATCTCCCTCGCCGTACAAGCCCTCTCCGACTATAAAAGCCTCACTCAGGAGTCTCAATCGCACCGAAATGTTCCCTTCTTCATTCCCCGGCAAGCAATTGACCTGTAGTGCACCAATTCCCCACCGGCGACCTCTTCTTCTCCACGGCCGGCGACCGAGCCGCCGCCGATTCCGACCACCACCACCAATTCCTCCCTCCTACACCCTCTTGGGACTGGCGAAGTAGAAACCACCTCTACCGAGCTCCCGATCACTCTACATCGCCGGCGTCGATCGGCCTCTTGGACCGCCGCCACCTCTCGCCGACCCTCTCCGGTGAACCCACCTCCGTGCGTCTCGCACGAAGACTCCGTCCCTCGGGATTATATTCCACGCAGCCCATCCCTTCCGGCCACCACTCGCGCGGCGCGCCGTCACCCCGATCGCTCTGCGGCCGCCTCCCGAGCTAACTCAAAAGAGTAAGCTACCCATACTGGGTAGGCAACGCCTCCTCCCACTTGGTTACAGTGCGATTCCTTCTTCCTCCGCTCGCGCGCGCGTTCGAGCCCGGCCCGCGCTGCGATCGAGCGATTTCTTTTAAAACTTCCACGACAGGTGGGCCCTCTGTCGGCTTTGTGCGATGGGCGGGCGTGGCCGACCACTGGGCCCCACAGTCGTGACACCCGCACGAACCCGCGTGAGATGGACCCATGAGCAGCACTGGACCCACTCGTCAACGCAAGACAAAGAAGAAAATAAATTAAAATAAAAGAAAGCGACATGTGGGACCCCCGTCGAAATTTGATAATATTTGGAATTAATCAATCGAGAACTTTGAATGATCATAACTTTTCATTTTAACTCCAATGAAGTGAGACAAATTTCTAAATTCATCTAAAATCAAAATCTATCCAATGGAACTGAAATCATAATTTTTAGAGTTCATTTGGATTTTTGGTGTTATTTGGTTTGATTCACGCTTTTCTTTTTGTACAATTTTGGGCGACGCTAAAATAGCTTACGAGGCTCAAGAGGAAGAGATCGAGGCCGCAGCACTAGAAGCCCCGGACAATCAAGCACCCGACCACTCTGACGAAGGCGAGTCAATACTTTGATCATATTGAACCTACATTTCTGCAAATTACTTTGTTCTAAATTAACAAAGTGCATGCTGTTATTTTTATGCAAATACATGCTAAATTTGATATTCTAGTTATATGCCATTGTTTACCTTGAATAGTATTACCCCCTCCTTTGAGTATTTGAATGTATGAACCTTGTCGCCCTAGCAAAAATATATTATTAACATTTCAAAAATAAGTCCAGAATCAGTATGCCATGCTTAGCATTGACTAGGAACTCGGGCAAGAAATTGTCCCGAGCATCACTCTTATTCATGAGAAATTGGTTTGGCGATCATTGTGATAATGACGGTATATGTTGAATACGACTATTTTACCCTCCCAAGATCCCCAACCGGTTTAATTATCCAGGCGGAATGGTTCGATGGTGTGTATGTGTGTGGTGCGGTGATTGCATAAGTGGGTTAGTGGTAGACCGCCTGATACCACTAAGGACCGAATCTTGTCATGTCACCGTGTAAAAGCAGTACAACCACAAGTCGGCAAAGTGTAGGCGGGGTTTACTAATTTGTGTGGCTCTAGGTGGTTACGTGAAGGTATGACCACGAGCAAAGGGATGGATGGTCGCATCCCCGCTTTGCCCGTGATGGCTCACGAGGACCCTTCCGAGGATGGTCGGATCCTACGGAAGATAGACCTTAGCGGGCGTAACCACGATGGGACTATGCATTGTAACAATCTGTGATAGTCTACTCAACCGCATGGCTAAGGAATCATGTGGGGCAACGGGTGGATTTATCTCTTGTGGGTAAAGTGTGCAAAACTCTGCAGAGTCAAAACTATTCGAATAGCCGTGCCCACGGTCAAGGGCAGACATGTGAACTTAACTAGATATAGTTCTGTTTACAAAAATATTGAAAAATGGGAATGGAAAAGTGGAAGGGCAGAGGAAAGCCCTGATTTGAGTTGTCCTGGGTGTCGTCCCAGTGTGTCCTGGATGTCGTTCCAGTGGTTCCTGGGTGTCGTCCCAGTGGTAAGTTAAGCGGCTATAACGCTGAAAAAGGTCATACGGTGTGATGCCGTATGTAGGGAGAAGTTATGGTAATATTAGGCATATGGTGTGATGCCATATGTATGGAAATTCATATTAATACTACTTGAACATTATGCTTTTGTTCAAATGCTAGGTCTTAGGAATTTTTATATAATTGTATTCAAAAGCACTCTTCGCAAAAATAAAATAAACCAAAGCCATCCTTTGAATAGCCATACATGTTATATACTGCATTCTGTGTGTTGATTCGCTGAGCACGGGGTCGGAGTGCTCACGCTCGCTTTGCGGCAAAAATCCAGAAACCGGAGCACAAGACCACTACGCCTACGAGGAAGCTCCCGCTACGGAGGAGAAGAACGAAGAAGGAAACTAAGGCGTAGGCTTCGTTAATTAGTCGCGGACAAGTGGACATCCGGCGTTGTGTGCACGTATGTTACTAGTTAACTGGTGACATATACTGCACACAGTACCTTCCAGTCGCTTGCCTGTGGATTTGGGTTTACTTTTGCTGTACTTCCGCTGTGCGTATTTGTAATAATGACCATTGGCCTAGTCGGCCCTTTTGTAAACTCTATCACCCGACGTGGTGTATTTGATTTATGTAATATAATGGTTGATTATGCGATGTATGAAATGATTCAAGAATGTACTGTGTGCACTAACTACTGATCCAGGATTAGTGCAGTGAAACACAGTAAGATTCGGATTGAAAAATCCGGGTCTGACAGAGCATGAGCGAGGAAGAGATGCGTCAGTTTCAGAAATGGGGAGACAAAGCCAGGAAGCCTTTGATTGGAAGAAACTCTGGAAATTACCGGTTCCAAACAAAGTCAAGATGTTCTTATGGCGGTTTGCACATAATAGCTTGGCAGTCCGAAGGAACATAGCTAGAAGAGGAGTGAAGCGTGAAACAATCTGTCCCATGTGTCACAGAATGGATGAAGATTGTGGTCACCTTTTCTTCAAATGCCATGGGGTTAAAGAAGTTTGGCGCTTAATGGACCTAGAGCAAATCAGATTGAAGCTTGCAGAGTGCAATTCAGGAAAGGAAGCAATTATGGAAATTTGGAAGATGGTTCTTTGCTACTGTGAGATAGTTTGGGTGCTATTATGGAAATGGTGGTCGGTCAGAAACAAAACGAATGTGGGGGAGAAAAGAATGTCCGCAGCAGAATTATGCTCAACTGTGAGTTACTATGTAATAGAATTTGAGAAGCTGAAGAAAAGGGAAGGAGAGAAAAGACCAAAGAAAGAACAGAAGTGGGCGCCACCACATCCTGACTGCTACATGATCAATATTGATGCCTCCTATCGTGCTATAACGGGGTCAGGTGGTTGGGGCTTTGTTGCTCGCAATAGCAACGGTGAATTCTTAGAGGGGGGATGTGGACATCTTGAGCGGCTCAATTCCCCCATACATGCTGAAGCACTTGCAGCTTTGAATAGTCTTAAGAGGGTGGCTCAATTGGGAATGACCAGAATTATTCTTGAGACTGATGCAACAGATTTGGAGAAGGCTTTGAGGTCTGACTCAATGGATAGGAGTCCAGAAGGCTGCATCTTTCGGTGTATTAAGGATGTTATGAATGATTCCTTTGATCATTGTGAGGTCCGGTCATGCCCAAGATCTTGCAACAAAGTGGCTGATAACCTTGCTGCTTATGGGGCGAGCATTGTGCACTATGGTTCTGAGGTGTTCATGGACCAGGTCCCCGAATTTGTGACCAGTTTGGTCTCTGGCGATATGCCCAGAGCCACTGGTTAGTGGAAACCTTTGTGTTCCAGTTCAAAAAAAAAATATTTGGCTTCTCAACTTGAGCAACCATGTGGCTTATAGCGATGGCAATAGGAGGTTGATATGCTGAAGTATATGGTTAAACTCTGTAAGTTGGTCGAATCTCTATAAAATAAAAGGCAATAAACAGTCAGAATACTACCATGGGTTGACATCTGCTGAGTCTGAGAAACATATTGCATCAAAGAATCAGAAACTCCAAGTACATCGAGACATTTCACCTGTAAGGTAATTTGGACTACAATAAATTAATGAACATATTTATGAAAGCAAAAAAAAAATCAAACTCTATGTGTAGTTAACTAGAATCAGGAATTTGTACAGATAGTCACATACCGTCTTTTGCAACACCGGATCATGGTAAGAAAGTCTCAAGAAGTTTACATGAATCCCATCCATGGTCACCTCATAGTCGCCACTGAAAAAATAATGAGTGAATAATGAAGTGAACCAATTCTAAGAAACAAAGTATGAAGTCCACAAGGAAAAACAAAAAACTTACCGGTTAGATATGAATAAGAAGAGAGAACCAATGTCCTTGTCTCTGCTCAAATGACTATCAGCCTTTGCGGCTCGCTTGAGTCTTTTCTTTTGCAGAATCTATGGAGCAATTAAACTTTCTAAGGTTTTAAAAAATAATACAGTGAACAGAATTTATGTTAATTTTTTCATGAAACGTTGATAGCAGTAATCCCTAAAGTTACTTGAGTTATGAACTTATGCTTGGCACTCATTTTTGGCAGCAGTATTGAAACTTTGGGGTTATACAGTCATTGCTTGAACAAAAGATAGTATCCACAGAAAATAAAATAAGTATGAAGGAGGCATTACAGGAAGAAAACATCAAGGATGCTTTTTGACATGTCCTTCCGTCCAACAACTTGTGAATCAAATCCTGACTGCCCCATGGCATGTACCATTAATAAAAGAACATTATATCCATTAAATAATAGCACCACGTAGTTATCTCAATCAGTTCACTTACAATGTTTAGTGCCTCTCTTTTCTTGTTCAAAAATTGAAGTGTGTTCAGACATGACCGGATGTCACATTATGCAGTGAGGTTTTGTTCACTTAGTCTAATATATATAGAAATAACCAATCCTCTCATGAATAAAACAAATCTATACAGATATTAGCCTTTGCACTTAGTCCATCTATGTATTAAGAAGCGCATAATACAAGCAAAAGAAGCAGCAACAGAAGGCAAAGGAATTGGTTGCCAGGTCAATGACTAAAAGTTAATTTAAGATAATGCATGTGGAAGCATTATCATTGTACAGACTGCAAAGTCAGTTTGCATAGACTACAGTTTACATTCTTCTCTAGTTATAGAATGATGATTTGGTCTTCTGATCCATAGCTCAAAAAATAGTAGAATTATGATTTCTGAGATTGTCCATGGTAATTTTTGGTTGCGAAGTCCATAAGGATCTAATAATTCTAGACGTTCTCACTTTTGGGGCTAATCCATGGGATTAAGTATTCCCTCAAAAATATCATAGAAGATAGTGATCGCCCATTTCTAGTAGCAGTCAACAGTATCCGCTACCTTTTCTAGTGTTCCCAAATAACCATTTTATTCACTGTTTTCAGAGACGCTGCTTACTTAGCTAAAATCTAATGTTGTGGTAAATCTAATGTTGTGATGAAACAACCCGGTTGTATCATCTGTTGACTAATGCTAATGATCTGCATATACATATGTACCTTTGCTAGAGCCTGTTGCTCCGCTCGCCTTGTTAGTGAATGAAAGGACTCTGAGAGAAACCCTGCAGAAGGACAAGCAACAGGAAATAATACAGTTGTATATTAACAAAACTAAGTCAAGTGAATTTCAATTCAACGAGAGAATAATTAAGTGCGTGAAACAGAAGTGAACTTAGTATTCGAAATGGGAGTCATTTGCCTAGTTCCCCCAATTCCTCCACGGAGCAACTCCTCCGTCGCAAGCTTCGCATAAGCCCTCTCTCCATTGGGCGCGGTGACGGGCATACAACCCCCCTGGATCTCCGACGCAAACCGCGATATTGTCTTCTCGGCGACCACTTCAGCGGGAGGCGGCGAGTACCGCAGCCACTCCTCGTCCCCCGAATCGTCCCGATCTACATTCCTCCGCTTGCTCCTCTCCTCATCCTGCTCCGATGGAGGCGGAGAGGGAGTCCGCTTCAAATTGCCTTCCGACACTTCAGCTTCGTACACATTTGGTCGATTGTATCAGTAATCGAAACAACCGAGGCCTAGCGTGCGATCTATCGTGTGGGAGAGAGGTGCGTACCTGCGGGTTTCGCAGGGGACGCGGCGGTCTCCTGCAGGGAATCGCACGGCCGCGGCTGGTCCGCGTCGCCGGCGGCCGGGAGGAAGCCTTCGTCGGGGAAGTCGAAGTAGGTGTCCTCCTCTTCTTCCGGGAGGGGGCCGTGGCTCTCCATCCACTCGAGCTCCTCCGGATCTGGAATCTCCATGCCCGCCTCCGTCGCCGTCGCCGACGCAGCGGAAGCCCCAAGCGGCGGCGACAAGAGGAACGACTCACTCGATGGCGGGAAGTGGCGTGCAAAAGGGGTAGGGGGTTACGGGTGTTGCGGCCTAGTGGTTTTGTGGGCACCGAGAAGGGTGCAACGGATGGCCTTAACACGCCACTTCCGCCCATGGGCTTGTCTAAGCCTATGGGCTTTTCTAAGCCCATTAGATTATTTGCTATGAGCCATGGAAAATGCAATCATCCAGACACGCAATACGGGGGCTTCTGCGATCTGGGACTAGGAACACCATTCACTTCTGACAAAAGTTCAGATCTGCAAATCTGGCGCAAACGCAGCAAATGTACAGCAGCCAAGCCAATAAAAGTAGGGCTGAACCTGCAGATCAAGGTAAATACAATTCGTTGATGCTGTCGGACTGTCTGTTGTCTTGTTTATTCTCCTTGTTAGACTTGTTTATTCTCCTTGTTAGATTTATATGTCGTATCTGTTCAGCTGTGCTCCCTGCTTAATCGTCATAATCCAAGTGGAAGTTGCAACTGCTTGTAGCATCATATACCTCACTTGCTACCTGCTGGAAGTTGCAGGCATCCGTATTCATACTCGTTACCTATATTATCAGTTTTTTTTTAGATTACCTATATTATCAGATCCTTTTAACAAAAAAATCGGGGTCACTATCTGAAGCAGGCATGCAGCAGCAGAGATGGCATGAGCCGGCATGTATGGGTTTCTTTCTAAGTTTTTGTCAGTATCATTCGCACATAGAACCAATGCTACTACGCCCGTTCTAATTTCCATTCGATTTTTTTAAGAAAAAAACTACATTTTCCGGTCTGCAAGTGCTTGCGGTCACAACACTCTCTTCCGTCATGAAACGAAAGAATTGCTTCCACGTCAACAGAAGAATAAACGGAAGCATATATAATGGCATCTACTCAAGTGAAAGACGCGGTCAAGTAATCGTCGAAGCCTTGCACGCCATTCCTAAACCTCTTGCACGCAGCGGTGCTCGCTTAATTTCTACGGAATTATAATCCCGGCTGGGATTTGGGATGAGAACCCCGAACGAACTGTTTGCCCTGCCTAAATTGGAAGCAACCTGGCTGTTATATTTGCATCGTGATGATGATAGGACACAGGGCAAGTCACGATACCACACGATCTGCTGTTCGTTCATAAGACGGTACTGATAGATATGCTCTGTGTTACCGGACCTACTTGTCAGCACTAAGCCATCGTCTTAATTCACTGGTTTCTCTGCAGTCAGTCAGCACACGATGGTCGTGCGCGGCGGTATGTGGAATTGTGGGTTCTACTTTTTTTTTTTTTTGCTTCCATTACGACGACGATGACCGTGATATTAGCCTCTTTTTTTGCTGACTGCTCAACACAAGGATCCCATTCCCATCACATCACAACGGGTTCTTGGTCTGAAGTTCTGGACTCTGAGGCACCCGAGTCGCTCTCGCCCCTACTAAAGTACCAATAATGCCACATGCAGGGATTGGGACGGCCATGTAATTGTGAGATGAGATTGAATGCGAGATTTTTGTTTCTTTAATGATGCGACTGACCCTAGTGGTCGACCAGTGTTAAACCAACGTGGCAGTAGATTAGATCTAAGAAAACGCAACAGTAACATTGTAAAACGGTAGAAGATGTATCCATTACCCCGTTCGTTTGATGAGAGGATGCACCAGTAAGGCTACTGTAAAAATATGATCATGTGAATCCATGATCCATGTGCGCCCCAAACCAAGGATAAAGCATCAACGAATGTCCATGGGACCAGCGACCAAACCAAGGATCGCCTAGCTGTACTTTGCATTTTAACGTCCATGGGACCAGCGACCTGCGTCCTTCCAACTCTTTTCACTGAACGTGCGAGTAGATGCGGCACAGTGAAAACAAAATGTTTTGCTTGGATGGTTTTGTTAATCGCTTTATCAGCAGCTGCGTAGAACTCAGTTAAGAAAAAGAGAAACGGCTCCGTCAAACTTAATTGTCGATAGGCACATAGCCGGTGGGCGACTCAGTCTTGGAAGATTTCGTAAAAAAACAATTTATCTTTTTAAGAATTTAGAAAATTTTCGTGTTCCAAACACCAGCGAGCCACGAGGGACGGGGTGACAGTTTTTTTTTTTTACCTCCGTTACATCCCAAAAGCAAATGTCAGTCCATTAATTAAAGATTGCGCAATTTGTTACTCCACTAGGCTGTGATCGTTTCGGTTTCAGCTTCTGACTTCCGACGTATTTTTCACTATTCATAAATTTCGTTTTTTTCTAAACTTTTGGTTTTTTTTTGTTGAGCTTTTTTGCTGGTTCTTTTTTTCCTGTATTTGTTTGTATTATAGGTAACGGGCTAACATATTTTCTATATTTTTTTATTTTTTAAAATTTAATTATGCTAAATAAGCTTCTGTCAGCTACAGTGCTTTTCAGTCATAAGCCATCCAAAAAAACCCAAATGAGCACCACACTAACTAACTTGCAAGGCAAGTAGGCATTAATTACTCCACTTTGCTGATCATAGATCTCCGATATTATCCCTAGTTTAAGCTGGGGGGAATACCCACACTGGTACTCTAGTAGGTAGCTGCTGCGCTGCTCAGAGCACTCCTAATGCAGAAACTATAGATGGTTTCTATGGTATTAAATAAGGTGCCAAGTAAGAAAAATACTGATGCGTCATTGGAGTTAAGGAGGAGAGATAAGGAAATGGTTTCTTATGTAGAAATCATGTCTACACAGGAACCAAGATAGAAAGAGCTGTGATAGGTAGATAATAGGAGAGAGAAGATAGATGATTCGATGAAAATTTTATTTGTAGAAACTATCCATTGGGAGTATAGTTTCTATGGGTAGTGTCTACATTAATTGGTAACTAGTAGAGGTGGGAATTGGCCGCGTGCGTGCGGCACGGCCGCCCACCGTGCCGCCGCGCCGTGCGCGTCGTCGCTCGGCCGATCATTTCGTCGTCTGCCGCGCCGTCGCGGCTCGGCCCGATCATTTCGTCGCGCCGCGTCGCGTCGCGCCGCCGCTTCGCCGGCCAGCCCAAGCACGCCCAAAGCCCACCGTCTGCGGCGTTCGTGCGTGCCACCAAGCCCGGCCAAAGTAACTATACACGACAAAAGCGACGGCGACAATGGTAGCCGTGGCGCTATCTTTCTTTCTCTTGTACCCGCCTTATTAAAAACCTACTTAAAATTCGATACTATTGTCTCATGCCATTCCACCTCCGAACTTGGTCATCTAGTCCAATGGTATGCATATCTTGGTGCAAATTGAACTGTGGCGTACATGGACATCTAGCTCATTGCCCGACAATCTAGCATAGGGTTGCCCAACTAGTCAACTAGAAAAGCTCAAGGAGAGTCATGAGTGTAGCTTACTATAGTTAAGAAATCAATTTTAAATACTTTTTGGAACATTTAGTAACTACTTGGAATACACACACCAATAACAGTCTATCTCTGTTTACATAATGGTTAATTGTAACATACGTGGGGTGGTTATCTCATCAAATGCTCGAATTAAAATGACAGTCGGTGAAGGGAGCTATGTTAGAATTAGAAGCGCATGTAGTAGTAATTTGCTTACATAAAATAAATTCACAATGGGGTGAGCTATGTTGTCAAATTATAATATATGTTAGAATATATTGATTTGATTGAACTTCTTCTACAGTAGTTTAGCCATACGATTTTACACAAAGAAGCAAGAAAGCCGTGAGGATGTGACTTAGAGTTCGGTGATGGTGACCTAAAGAGGAGCAACATTGAAAATACTCATTACTTAGGGTTCCGTGAGGATGCGACTTAGGGTTCACTTTTTTCATTCATTAGATTAAGATCCAACCATCCTCATCTTATATATATACATACATCACACATTCACATCTCCAAAACCTAGCTCAATCTTCAAATTTGGCATTTTAAGGATCTGCTCGCATGAGATATACATGTTACAATGATGTATAGGATCTTTTCATGATGAAATTAGAATTTACAAGGGCTAGAATAGAAAAAATCAAAATAGATAAAACCTATTCATAGATTTCAGCAAATATGAAGGACTAAATCACAAAAATATCTAAAACCCTAACCCTACTTCGCCGGCGCCCAGTTCATTCCTCCCCCGATCCAGCGCCTCCTCGGTCCCTTCTCCCACGGCCACGATCTCCCCGCCGCCTCCTCCCGGATCTCCCGCCGCCTTCCTCGCTCGCCGCCCCTCCCCACCGCCGCCTCCTCCCACCGCCCCTCCTTCCCCTCCTCCCCGCCGCCTCCTCCCCAGATCTACCTCGCGCGCCTCCCGCCGCCTCTCGCCCGACCGCCCCCCCGCCCTCCTCCTCCTCCTCCTCCTCCTCCTCCCAGATCTCCCTTGCCGCCTCTCCGCCCGCCGCCCTTCCCTTCCCCGCCGCCGCCTCCTCCCCACCGCCCCTCCTTCCCCCGCCGCCTCCTCCCAGATCTCGCCGCCCCGGTAGCCCCACCTTCCCGCCGCCCTCCTCCTCCCTCCCCCGCCCCCGCAGCCCACTCCTCCCGCGCGCCCACTCTCCGCCCGCCGCCCCATCTTGGCCCGCCGCCTCGGCTCCGGCGATGGCGGCGACGGCATCGACTACGACCACCGATGGCGGATGGCCGACGGCGATCGGGCGCCGACGCGAGATGCCCTCGGCTCCGCCATGGCGCTCCTCCTCTGCGGCGAGCTCCGGTGGCCGGTGTGCCTCCTTCCCTTACTCTCTCTCGGTCTCGCTCTGTGATGGATGGTGGATCAGCTTGTGGGGATTGGGGAATCTGGGATGGCCGTGGCCTGTGAGATGTCGACGGAGGGGCTGAGGAGGCGAGGTAGAGGCAAGCGCGCGGCCGCAGCGCCGGCGTGCTGCCGTGCCGCCCGTGCCCACGCGTGCTTCCGTCGCCGCAGCCGGCCAAGCACGCACACGATCGTCGTCGTGCCGCGTCGCGCCGCCACCGTCGCCGGTTGTTGTGCCCACCCGCCCGCCGTTCGTGCGTCCGCCGGCGCCCGCCACGTGTCGGGCCGTCGTGCGTTGGGCCGTCTTGCGGCCGGCGTGCTTTGGGCCGCCCAAAAGCACGGCCCAAGTCCCAGCTCTTGGTAAGTATAGAAACTATCTCATAGTTTCTGTATTGGGAGTGCCCTCAGCGTGCATCTCATAAGTCAGTGCTTGGTTAATTCCTTTTCAGCGCGAAGGATGGACTGCTGATGCAGCTCTGAGACACGACCCGTTTGTGGACTTCTAAAGCGTCATGCTTTGGAAGCTTGGCTAATGCTCTGTAAAAGCAATCGTTAAAAATTTTTAGCAGCATGTTTGTTTGGAAAATCATACTAGAGTTTAACAAATTATGTTGTTTCTTCGGTCATTGCTTGACTATCAGTTGGGTAGCATACTGACAATTTTTTTTGAACTAGCATACTCACAATTTGCCTGTTGGATCACTAGTAGAAGGGGGAAAAAATCAGGAAACAGTCTGCCTTTATCACTGGTCCCAGGAGTTGGGCTGAGATTTTTCAGGTCGGCTCAAGGCCCTGCCGGCATGGCACGGCATGTGACGGGCCTCATCAGAGACGAGTCGTGCCAGCACGACATGGCTTGACGGGGTGGCTGCCAGGCTGTGCTAAGTTGGCATGGCCCGATGTTGCCCAAAGCTTGTCGGTGTTAGTGATATGCGCTAGAGGCAATCATAGAGATGATTGTATTACTTCTATATTTATGACCTTTTATATAATATGTTATTTTGTTCTTTGAATAAATATCTTTCGTATTAATCAACAAGTATGTGATTTGTTCATGGAACTCTTTATTCATATTTTTATGTTATTCTAAATCATCTCTGATCCTATATCATTATGTGGGATAATTATGATTTATAGATCAACACATATATTGTTTGATGATCATATTTCACGGATCATAAATATGAGATATCAAATTAATAATATGTGCACATTGTTAGAGAACATGATGTTGGATTGACCCCACCATGAGACACCGCGGGAATTGTTATATTCTTAAGTGTCATCAGTTGGTCTCATACATAGTATATGTAGGATCCTTAGACCTGATATCATCATTATTTTATACATGTGTAATAGTTTGCTTATGAGTTATCAAACACTACTCCGTGACTGGGTGGTTATAAAGGTAGCTTTCGGGTTTACTATGAAACATACGGATGAATATGAGCGATTAAGATGGAATTTGTCCCTCCTATATAACAGGAGAGATATCTCTAGACCCTCAATGTGGTTGGATTAAGAAAGTGCATGGCAATGCTAAATGTGGTTGAAGAGTCAATTATAATTGAGTAATCCACTATAAGTTCAAGTGAAGAATCGGGCTATCATAGGATGGCATGTTTCTCGTCTTGAGTTCGATTTGGTATCATGAGGCAAAGGGATCGATATATAAGCAATATATAGGTTCGTCTGATATGATTTTTATGTATGTTTGGGAGTCGTTATGTCCTGTTAGGGACCGCTACCGAATTATGGGGCAGAAAGGAGTTTTTTGGCCCATAGTCAAATACACATAAACCTATAAAGTCATACACTTAATGGACTGGAATGATAATGGGTCGGATGATAGTTTTCGAATAGGATTCGATCTCTACTCATATCGGATATGGATCCAATTGGAGGCTATATAAGGAGAGGTGTGGGGGCTGATGATAACTTCCCGAAACACATCCGTCGAAACCCTAACGGCTACCTCTGATATCCCCTGCCGTGCGCGCTGGTGCTAGTACACCGACGTACGGTGCTCCATCCCTAGACATGTAGATCTCGGTAGAGGCGATGCTGCAATTGCGGCGCTGATCAGGACGATCGCGAGGAGACGGTTAGCCGGAGAACGATCGACTACTACCACTATACCGACACGCTCTTCGTTGAATCGGCTGCTTCAACTCTACTTTCGCTGCACTGCACGTCTAGTGTAACGATTCATGACCTTTTACTCATATGGCTTCCTAATTTACGTGGTAGAAAATTTTTAATCTGCGCTAGTGTAGCCTACCCGTATCTCAACAACCGGACTCTTGCCAGCCGGCACGACACGGCCAACTCCTAGGTCTACTTGTCATTTGATGACAGACTGTCCAATCTTAGAGCTCTACTACATGGGACACGTCAAGAATAGAAAAAACACAGCATGCACTTAGGGCCCCACCGGACTCGACACATGCGCAACCATCCGAGGCAAGAGCGTTGGTAGCGGGGCAGAGCTAGGCTGGACTGCGTGGACGGGCACCGCGTTCGTACTTGTCATCAGTAGTTCTAGTCCCTAATCCCTCGTCCATCCAGCACCCCCATGCTACCGAGCGAGATTCGACCGGCCTTTGCTGACGAGAGATGACGGAGGCTTTGGCCTCACCCACGCCATGGCAAGCAATCCAAGTGGGAAATAGAAAATTGCGCTTAAATACTACGGAATAACTATCTATGTTTCTTATATGTCTCACTGATATGTAAATAACTATCTATGCTTTTTATATATCTTACTGATATATGAATCTGAAATCTATATGTCATCTTTATAAATGAGTAAGAATCATGTAGTTATCACTCATTTTTGCTGGGAAAATAACCTGGGATTCAAAGAATCATGTAGTTATCACTCATTTTTGCTGGGAAAATAACCTGGGATTCCATGGCCGTGTGGACGGGCGGGGGCGGGTGGTCCGGTGGTGTGTGTGGCCGCCCAATTATTCTCTGTCCTCGTCGACCCCGTGCCGTGTCCCGGTTGATTTTGATCAGCGCACCTCCGGTTCCAGTCCATCGCACCGCAGCGCAGGAGAGAACCGATTCGATTCCCCCGTCCGTTCGCTCGTTCGTTGTATTCCCCCACCCCTCTTCCCTTTCGTTTTTTTCTCCCGCGGCCATTGCCAGACTGCCAGTCCACCACGTCGTCGTCGCCCTTTCCCACTCGTTCTCTATCGCGTCTCTCGGTGGTGGGCGCGCGCTTGTCCCCGTGACGCTGCTTCCCCGCGCCGCCGCCTCCCTGCGTGGGGTCGGAGGCGAGGTTTGGAGGAACGATAGGGGGGCACGGCACGAGTGGGAGTAGTGGAAGGCAAGGAGAGGAGGTATATAATTCGGGTGGTGGTGCGTTGAGTTGGGGGATCGGTGGTGGTGCGGGTCAGAGGAGGATGATGTGGCAGGCTGAGTCGGCGGCGCCGCCGCTGCTGCAGGGGGAGGAGGCGGACGCCGAGTGGAACTCCAGGCCGCACCGCATTGCTCTCTTCGTCGAGCCGTCGCCCTTCGCGTCAGTCTCCCCTCTCTTCTCCTCCTAGCCTTCGCCACTGAAGTTATGTTAGATTAAGATCAGATCGATATGCTCTGCACGCTTGTATAGAGCCGGGTCATTGGATGCATGATTTGTGAAACCTGCTGTGTCTTTGCTCTACCGAAAACTCCAGTCAATGGCTTTCCTTGTTGCTGTCTCGCAGTTACATCTCCGGGTACAAGAACCGGTTCCAGAACTTCATCAAGCATCTGCGAGAGATGGGCGATGAGGTATCCAATACTTGTTACGACTCGTCTGACTGCTTGTAGTGTAGGGCATGTATGTGCCTGTCTTCAAGATCCTTGTTGTACCTTGGAATTGACGTCTGCTCCTTCGGTTCAGGTGTTGGTCGTGACTACGCACAAGGGAGCTCCCGAGGAGTTCCATGGAGCAAAGGTCATTGGCTCGTGGAGGTGATCCAACACAAACTATCTTTACATTTCGCTTTAGTGATCAGTCCACTCGAGAAATACCAAACAAGTCCAAATACAAGAACTACTTTCCTGAAAGCACGAAACACATTCCCAATGTGAAATAAGGTCCCACCAACTTCTTGAGTTCTTGAAACCAAAAGAAACAACACATGCAAAGTGGCCTGTAGTCAACTGACATGCTAATTTGGAATATTTGCTAGTCATGCGGTGAAATTGATGATGTCATACTTGTTTTGAAATATTTTGCCTGGTCGAGTGTCTAATTTTGAGATGGCATTCAAATTCAACTTCTGGATTTTTAATTTTTTTTCATGCACTTAGGTTGCTTAAATCCTCCTTTCAGCTTTCCATGTCCATTGTACCAAAATGTTCCACTCTCGTTGGCATTAAGCCCCAGAATATTTTCTGAGGTGGCTAAGTTCAAGCCAGACATAATCCACGCTACTTCACCTGGAATTATGGTAATCATCAAAAACTCAGTAGGCATTTATTGTCCTTCGTTCCAGTGGTTTCTTCTTACCATCTATCGTGATTTCAGGTTTTTGGTGCTCTTGCTATTGCAAAGATGATTTCGCTTCCAATGGTGATGTCTTATCACACACATCTTCCAGCGTGAGTTTCTCTTCACGAAATTATGAAATATATTTTTGCTACAACATGAGTCCCTTTGCATGTACGATCAGATTCAGATCTTCCAAGTTTCAACCCTCTAAAGTGGGGAATCAGCTCTGGATTTTGGGTCATACTTTTTCCCTGTAGCCAGATGTAGTTTTGTAGAAGGAGACTGTCATAGTCCACTGACTTCCCTAACAAGAGATCATTAACTTTCGGTATATGCACATTGCAGGGAAGAATGCTCTGCATGCAAATTTCATTTCAGTGAGACATACTTACTGAACTTCCTTAACTATGTTATGCCTGCACTTGAGAATGATCCCTAAAGCGAATTTACTTGAACAGAGGCAGTGAAGCATTATGGGCTTGTGGTGATACCATGATATGAATCTGGTTGTGTGCACATTATGGTATATTTTCATGCAGATCCAAGACAGCTCTGTTGTAAGATAAAGGATGGAACCCCTCCCAGATATATGTATGTGCAAGAAACCCAATAGAAAAATGTTCTGCCTCTGCCAACGTTAGACTTACGAACATGCTTTCATTATCCAGTAGGCTTCAGTTAAAGTTGCACCACATATAGTTTCCTCCATTTCATTGATCCAACCAATGTAATCATAATTCTCTCTATTGCAAATTATACTAGTTGTTGTCAATTGGGTCAGGGTTTGTTAATATATTTACATTGTTGAGTTGATTTCTTATTATGGTTTTCAGGTACATACCGAGATACAATTTAAATTGGCTACTTGAGCCCATGTGGAGTCTTATAAGTGAGCACAACATCATCCCTCCTATTTTGTTCTCAACAAGCGAGAGGAACCAAGAAACAAAAGCAAAATTGATCTTTCTCACTTAGTTTGTGCTGACTACTGATGCTCTTATTTTGTTTTAAAGGGTGCCTCCACAGGTCTGCAGATCTTACTCTAGTTCCTTCCATAGCTATTGCCGAGGACTTTGAAACTGCTAAAGTGGTATCAGGTTAAACAGTTACAATAAATCTTTATTTCTGTATTTCTTCCCTTCGTCCATGCTAACCATAATCATGTTTGCCTCTTCAGCAAACAGAATACGGCTTTGGAACAAGGGTGTTGATTCTGAAAGCTTCCATCCTAAATTTGGGAGGCACAAAACGCGCATCAAGTTGAGGTATCACCTATTGCATCGAAAATTTTCAATGAGGAAAAAGTTAAAAAAAACTTTGCATAGGCTAACATATTTTCTTTTCCTTTCCTGTCAGTGGTGGTGAACCAGAAAAACCACTGATAATACATGTGGGCCGTTTTGGGCGTGAAAAGAATTTGGATTTTCTGAAAAGGTGAGCTTTTCCTTTATACAAATTATATCATCATTTGAAAGTATGAACTCAACTCTAGAAATATTTTGAACAGTATAGAAGGAAAAATGGAGAGAAGGGAAACCTACTCGATGTTTTTCATTAACAACGGATTATTGGTAGAATCTATGTGGTATATTTGACATCCATGGTATTTTAGGTATAATTCTATAGTTTCTATTTTGTGCAGCCTATTGCTGTTAAAACTGCTAGATTGCTAAACCATCTAATTGTCCTTGGTATGACCATTTTTTTCAGCTGTTCCTAAGTTAGCATAGCTTGCAATGTTCTTAGCCTTTTAGCTTTATAGGCGTACTCATAATATAACTTTTGTGGTCTTTTTATTGAACTGTGTAACTTCTGTGGTCTTGCTTATTGTTTTAACCAAGTAACCATTTCAAGTTGATCACACCTTTCATAGATCACTTATCTGCAGATGAAGTGTTTGCTACATGAATGTTATTTTGCCACATTTCTAGCACTTTACTTATTTCGGTAAAAAATACAGGGTTATGGAAAGGCTCCCGGGAGTAAGAATTGCTTTTGTTGGAGATGGACCATACAGGTGCGTCATTGCTCAACTGTTAACTATTTGTTGTTTTCAATAAGATACAGACCCAGTGACATGTATTTATGTTCATCAGCAATTCCACGGTATCAAATTAACGTAATGTGGAGCACTTGATTCCTATCTTTTGCACATGTCCGATGATGTGGCTAGGGTTAGAGTAGAGATAGATAAGGGAAAGATCGCCCTCTGCCCTTGCGGCAGAGGCTCTGACCTAACCGAGTTGGACTCAAATAGATTCTTTATTGCCTTCTCAAATGCAATCGGCTACCATTATATATGCGGGTGCCAGCCTAACATAGTTTCTATAGATGACACCAATAATTTCCTAAACAAACTTATCTATTATTAGTAACTAACTCTAAGGGATAGTAATCCTTATCTCGCAACCTGTAGCCGATCTGGATTCCTTGCCGGTTTCCCCTGTAGCCGGTCATGCCTCTGCCTATGCTGCCGGCGCCTGAATTGCCGGTTGTGATGCCTCCGCCTGGGTTGCCGGCTGTGAGTTGCGGTGACACCTTTGGTAAGTCCTACCCACACATGCGTCCACAACATACATAAACACCTAATGAGAACTTGAGGTGGTTTGTTTGCAATGTGCAATTGATTTAGGTGTTTAGCCATCTGTTTGGCCCCTTGTAGTTTCATCTTGAATTTTGGAGACATTTACGTGGTCAGTTTCATCTTGGCAGGGCTGAGCTGGAAAGAATGTTCGCAGGCATGCCTGCAATTTTCACTGGAATGCTCCAAGGTGAGGAGCTCTCTCAAGCGTACGCCAGTGCGGACGTATTTGCAATGCCTTCAGAGTCTGAGACCCTCGGGCAAGTAGTGCTGGAGTCCATGGCTTCTGGAGTCCCAGTTGTCGCTGCTCGTGCTGGAGGTATACCTGACATAATACCCAAGGACAAGGAGGGCAAGACCAGCCTTTTCCTTGCCAATAGCAAAGCTTAGAGCCTTTCTAACATGCCGAGTTACAGCCTTACAGCTTTGTTTCCACCCAAAGAAGCGTAATCACTAGAGAGCGGGAGTTCTAAACTTACAGACTCGAACAGCACACATGCCTATCGATCATGATGTTTCTCGAGTACATAAGCAACAAGTCAAACATACAGGAAAAACTCAAAACCGCACCAAATAGTTCCTGATGTAATATGTACACTTCACAGCGGTACGTACAAAATGAATTGACAAATTCAAAGAGCGCGCCAAACTAGTGTGGTTTTTCACAGGGCATATGCTGCTATTGCGGCTGATGGCTCCTTTCCTAAGTTCTGCATATCTCCAAAAAAAAAAAAAAAGGTTATGCATACACAATCCCCTCCGCGAGAGGGGGGGGGGGGAGGTTTTCATGCACAAGTAACTGTGATGTCTCTGTAGACTAGTTATGTGTCCGTGTGTTGCTACGGAACCATAAAACTAACACTAAAATAGCATATTATTGTAGTTAATCCTTTTCACATCTGAAAAGCTAACTACTGGTTCAATAATCACTCATCAAGATAGTTAAAAGGGAAGAAATAATACCATTGACGTAATAATCTCACAAATTGGAACATACAACAAACACTAAACTTTACACAATGGAATACTAAACCATATAGTAAATAATATTTTTCTTTGGCGCTATATATATCCGTTGGCACATACTTTTTGGCAGGACCCCGTTCAACATAAGCCAAATGAATTTTACAATGTTTTTTCCATTACAAGAGTTGTACCCGGACATGAAAAATTGGCACTAAGTAACAAACTAATCCATACTACATACACTAAACAAAAAGTGGTTAGCTCTCACACAGTGCAACATGTCCTGCTTTATGTTAATGCTAGCACCACTCCTTCAGCAGAAACACCATGCTTCAAAGCGAAATGCAACTACAATGTAAGAATGTATAAAAACAATGCAAACAACCCGTTTCAATTAATATTAAAAGGATTTTAAGGAGTATGTTGAACCAAGTCGTGCTACACCATGCTATTCCACCCCAGGATTGTTAACTTATTGTAAGAAAAGTTCACTAAATAGAACACGAGACTTTAGTATCTCTTATATTATACTAATTGTATAAAGAAAGAACAAAAATAGATATAAATGGTTTGAAGAACAAAGCTGTCCCAACAGTGTGTGTCTTCATATTTTCCCAAAACACTTACAACAAAGTTATATTTGAAAATACTAACCTTCTCAAATTGGATAGGTTTCATTTGGAATCCTAGAGGTAGCCTCTTGGCATATTCTTCCAACTTAGCTAGGAGAACATCAATAATAGCGACAACATCAACTAAAGCACTCGAAAGGTTAGTGGCCTTCTCATTTGTCACAATATTGACCCCTGTCTTTGGCTCAAATATAGGAATTGCAACCTTATTTACTACATCAGCCATCTTACTCGTGTTCTTTGCCCAGTCAGGTATAGCAATTCCAAATGACTCTTGCTCTCAATATTGAAGCAGACATAATGAAGTGTATGTGAGATGGATCAGCAGCTGAAATTGCAGCGGATGAAGGAAGCGCTTGGGGGCAGACCAGAAAGGAGCACCCGTGCTAGTGGAAGCATCTTCAGGAAAAGTGAATGTGAGCTGCTTCACACAGTTTGTGAAATAATCCTCAAATCTGCCAAGAACAAAAAGGGAACTTATCAGCTTGCACAAAAAACTGAAGCCCTAAAATGAGGTACATCTACAGGGGAAAAAGAGAAGGAAGCCCTAAAATGAGGTACATCTATAGGTAAAAAGAGAAGCTATTGAAATACAACACTTCTCAAATCTTAACAGTATTGATTGTCAATGCCTCGCGCATAGAAAAATGATGGAATCTCAACAGTACTAATCTACACAGATACACACTTTATGGTTATTAAAACAAATGATGAAATTTCAACAATTCCAAACGCACAACAATTAGTTCTTAATTTTCAGAATCAATTATGGCATTCCTACAACCCGAGTCGTGGTATTAGCTAACAGCTAAACAGTGTCAGTTTCAAGAAATCAAAAATACCATGTTCACCCTATATAAAAACTTAGATTGTCAAACCCAGATAACAATTAATTCACCATTTATTAGAAACATTAAATCAGCTCCGCTTTGTAGCTACATACATTTACACTAAACGATATTATTGAAGCCAATGAAACTAAAGAAGCATAAGATACATGTAGGTTGGTCTTCTTCCCATTCAACACTCTCATTCTCATCGTCCCCATCCTCAAGTTTGGACTTCATGCCCACATGCCATTTAGAATTAGATTCAAAAGCAAATGTCTGACCTTCCTACTGCATCCTTCTTTTTGCATCCTCTTCTTCCTGTCTTTTCTTGAGGGCCTCATAATAAGCCTTTATGTATTCATCCTAGACAATAAAAAATAATTAATACAAAACCTTTCAAAATAGCAAATAAATCTTGACTATAAAAGTCAATTTATGTTCATCCCTAAGCTGACCTGTATACTCTTCTCATCTCCTTTCAAATCCAGTTTTTTGTCATCCTTGACTTCTGATTTTTCATCCAGTTTAGATGTACTGGTATCTCCTCTTTATTCTTTTGTAAGATTCATGCCTTCTATGATCATCCATGGAGGTAATACTTTCAACGCTGTACCAGCTGTACCAAATTCAACACCTTCTTCCTTTACACCAGCACCTGGAAATGCAACTTTAACCTAAAAAGCCAAACAAATACTTCATTGATAAAGTAAAGGTATGATTGAAAGAAGTAAAATAGATTATCAGTTATACAAGCTAGGAGGTGCATGTGTGATTGCATGTTAAACAAGATATGCATTAGTGAGGAAGTATGTTGATGGTGATCGACACATCATAACATTATTCAACAAAAACTACAACTGTTTTTTCAATAACATCCTTTCTCTTCTTGGATCAGGCTGGAGCTGCAATCCAAAAAAAGGTTGGATCCTGATGCTCCTCTGCAGTAGGCGCCTGCTGGAGAGTTCAATTCCTTTCAGTTATTCCTCATAGGCCTTCCATGAACACTGTAGAACGAGCAAACTTATCATGTACTGCTGTTTTTTTTATTTGCTTGTTTAAGCTTTTTAACATTTTGTTATTTGGGAGCGAGTAAGCATGTCTCTTGTTATTCTGCAATGTAAGCAGGTGGCATGCTCCCTTTGTTGAGTATAGTTCTTGTGCGTTGCATGCATGTAACTATGTGAGAGCCTATTAATTAGTAATATTATATGTCCAAGAGTGAGGACTTTCTCTAGATAATTAGAACTGAGCACCAGTTCAATTTACAATGTATAATCTGGTCAACAATTGTCTTACATATAAGCATATTTTAACACGAGTGAGGACTTGTCTCTAGATAATTAGAACTTAGCACCTGTTCACTGTCCATTAAAAAGAAAGTAGGATGGGCTGGGATGAACCAAATCATGTTGCGCCAACAGCAAACATTCCATGTATTTTACTAACATTAATTGAAGGCTCTACTTATTAGTGAATGATGACCAATCTACTATTCAGAGAGCGAGTTTTGTTGGGCCAGCCTTTCCATATAGCCTGGGTGTCAAATATCATGGTTGTTGTCCACCAGCAAAACCAAACATACAAGATACCCCTATCATCGATCGTACTAATGCTTGGACTAAAAGGCCAGTATACCATCCAAGCAAAACCTCAGATTGTTTAAGATTAAAATCTTCAATTTCTCTTAACCATGATAACTCATTCACCTCTGCTTAAAAAAAATTCGGATACAAATCTCAATAAGGGGAAAACTATGTGCGCATTCAACAAGGTAAATATAAACAATAAAACAAAGTTTTGGGACTTTTTGCATGTAGCATAGCTACAAATTTTCGCAGATCATCTAATCACAGCATACAACAAAACAAACAGCAGAGAATAGATAATTCGATACTTACATGTTTCATCAGGAGGCACCTTCTTTTTTCCTTTCCGAAATGTGCAGAAGCAAATAAATAAAACAATCACCAAGACACCAATTAGAGCACCAATACATATGCAAATGGAGGAAGAAATAGGAGAATGTCAGAAGAGATGGGAGGTGGAGAAGAACAAAAGGAGAGGAATAAATAGGGAAATGAGCTTACCACAGTGTAATTGACAGACAAACACGTCTCTGCTTGCAACTGCTGAGATTGCAGCCACGTTGTTCAAGCTCGACGGTTGGGGGAGAGGACGCGGTGAGGAGAGATGGGCGCGGATCGGAATTGGGGAAGGGGAGAGTAACGGCGCGGATCCGGACGGTGGGAGGGGGAGACGACTTGGTGAGGAGACATGGGCGCAGTTTGGGATGGGGGGAGGGGAGAGTGGCGGCGTGGAGAACCCCGGGGGGGGGGGCTCGGTGGAGAGGAGAATCCGCGCTACCACCGTCGGTGAGGAGAGATGGGCGCGGATCGGGACGGTGGGAGGGGGAGAGATGGGGGGAGGGGAGAGTGGCGGCGCGGAGAATGGGGTAGAGGACTCGGCAGCGGCGCGGAGGAGCGGGGGAGGAGGCGGCGGAGCGGAGGAGTGGGGGGAGGAGGAGGCAGCGGCGGCGGCGCGGTGTGGGGAGGAGGAGGCGAAGGCGGAGTGGAGGAGCCGGGGAGGAGACGGCGACGGCGGCGCTGGGTGGGGAGGAGGAGGCGAGGGCGGCGCGGCGGCGGAGGAGGGAGGGGAGGGCGGAAGAAATGAGGTGGGGGGAGGCAGCCGCACGGGATTCGGCGGGGGAGGCAGCGCTGCCATCGCACGGGTTTCGGGGTGGGCCCATACGTCAGTCAGTATAGTTTTTTTAGAAGGGGTGGAAGAGGCCGGACCAACCACCAACTCCTTCTTTTATATGTCTCAGTAGATAACTGGTTGGCATTTGACATGCACTGCAATCAATTAACACAGAAGGGCCATAGACAGGACCAATAGCAGAAAGACATCTACTGTATGTTTGGCAAACTGAACCTTCCATGTACCGATCAATAAAATTGCAAGTTTTCAGAGATTGTTGTTATAGATGACTGTGATCTCATCATCATGTCAATTCAGAAGTAGGCAAGTCGCGGAGGATATGCTATTGTTGTACCCTTTTGAGATTTGAAGCAGCACTATTGTTCATCTTGCAGCACGATCATGAGTTACCACCTTGACTGAGAACGCTGTTTAGGAATGCAATCAGTTTCCCTTTGTTCTGAAACTGCTTGGGTGCAGAAAAATCACTATCCAAATTAAACCAGATACAATCAATGCTTCGAATTGCTGTCCAATGCCTGCCAGCCGTCCAGAACCCCCTCAACCTCCTGACAGGCACATTGATCATCAGACCTACCCACACTTCTGCATCCAGATCGATCAAAGATGCACCCTTTCGACGATCATGCCAAATTACCTTATTTCTAGCTTCTAACGCCGTGATAAGAACATCTACATCATAGTTCCCAGTGAATAATGTAACATCCATTTACATCATAGTTCCCGGTGAAAACTGTAACATCCCATTTGTGGGATTTGTCTGTGCTTGAGTGAAATTCAAAAAAAATTGAATTCAAATTCTTTTGCAATTCAAAGTTTCTCTTAAAATTCAACAAAATTCAGATTTTCAAAATTTCAAATCCCTCCTTAGGCCTAGCCTAGCCCATTCCTGCCTCCCCCTAGCCCACCAAGCCGAAGGCTTGGCCCAGAAAGCCCTTGACCCGGCCTTTAACGGCCCACGCCACCCTGGTCATGCCTGGTGCACGCGCACCAGCTGCGCTGCCCACCGCCTCCCCCTGTGCCTGACCCAACCCCGCCGTGTCCGCGCTCGGCACTGCCTCCCTTGTGCGCCACCCCTCATCCAGACCCCCTCTCTCCTTCCTCCTCCGTGCACCACACCCCTGTGAGGCCGTGACCCGCGCCATGCCGAGTGGTGTCAACTCCGCGTACCCGTGTTCCTCGTATAGCCGTTGCCTTGGGCCGTCCGCACCATTACTCTCCCCTACGCCACACACCAGCTTTGCCTACCCCTCCTGTGCCATGCCATAAGGCGACATCCCTATCCTCAGCCTCCACGCAAGACATCAAGGTGCTCAATGGCCACCTTCCTCCTGTAGCTATAAAACTCGTGCGTGTTCCTCCGCCTCGTCCCCAATTGCTTTTCTCTCGCCCTCAACCGCCCCACAAGCCACCCGAACCTCCCTCTTCCTCCTTTCTGGCCAGAGCCCTGTTGTCAGCGCTATTTGCGAAGCATTGCACCTCCAGCCGATTGCCCGTGCTTGAAGCTTCCCCTTGGAGTCCTAAAGCCACCCCGACCCTCGCTGAGCACCCTTTTCCCCTCCGACGAGCGCTTCGAGATGACCACATCACTGCCGCCTTGGTTCTCCGTCGGCAGACCACTCTGAGCTGCCCCAAGCATTGTCATTGCTCCCAGTGAGTTCCTCGTAGCCTCTAGGTGTTCCCGCAGCTACAAAACAGGCTCTAATGCCCTGTAGAGCCGTCGTGCCATACTCGGCCTAGCACCGCTACGTGAGCTCACCATCAATGCCATGCTTGGCCTAGCGCCGCTATGTGAGCTCACCATCAATCACCTTAGCCTCTGAATTCGGTCACGATACCCCGCCTAGAGGTGCGGGCTGAGTAAAATATCTTTTACTCCCAGGTGTAATTACACCCACCTCTAATATACCACTTAAAACAAACTTTAAATACTCTTTTATCACTTTAGGTATACTCGTATACTAATTGTGAGATACTCCAATGTGAATCACATGAAAAAATTGCAAGGAAGTCTATAGTTTTTAGCATATTTTGTAAATACCTTTCTATACGTACATGCAAAGGAGTATGTCAAAAAATATACATACCACATCTGAAAATTATTCATACCACTTAGATAGCTTTAAATACCCGTGTACTGCACGTACGTACCATCCGTTACGCAAAATACTTCCAATGTTGTGAGATACGACATAGGGTGTAATTACACCTGGTAGTAGAAAAGATGTTTCCTATTTTATATGTGTGTGTGCGCGCGCGCAAAATGGCTACATACTTCTCCAATCACAGAACTAAAAAAGAACCACAAATTTTGTTTTTGATCAGAAGTCTCTGCGTGATCACTAATAACATAATGAGTAGAGGGGCAAAATGGATATTTCGCGTGAGGCAAAGAGGGAGAAAAGTGCTGAAAATGCCAAATTATCATATTATTAAGAAATCAATCTTTGGAGTGGCATATTATCATTACAATATTAAGAGCGGCACATGCTAGAAGGCTGTCCTTTAATGTGAAAAATAATCAAATTTTCCCACAAATAACCAGGAGATTCGCCTATTCGGGACACCGTTCCGTGTCTTATTCCCTACTCTCTTTCTTTTACAAGGAGACTCAAAAAAATAAGACGTCATCATCCATTAATTTTATTTTTTTTATTTCTTTGAGTTTGTAAAAGTGGATTACGAGAGAAAACAAACTCTCTATTTTCAATTATTACAAAAAAAAAGACGAAAACACACCACGAAGGTCATGGATAAATTCATAATATCATAAAATTCTTATCAAAACTACACTCATGTGAATATAAAGGTGAGTAACTGAATATAAATCCTAGTGGATAGAATTATACACCTACAACTCTATTACTCCACTGAGAGGTGGTTCTCGAAAACACTCTTGTACATGTGAATTAGAGTGGTCTTGTTTAATAATCTAATAATTAAAAAGATTTTACAACACTGGAATGAGCCACTTCAAAAAGCTTAAGCTTTTGACTTAAGGCTTTAGTTGTTGGTTTTTGACTGAGACTGTTAGCTTTTTCTGAGTTATTCAATTAAAAAAATAAAAAAACCGTTATATTGTTATAGACAACACAAAGTAATCAGAGAAAAAACGCTAAAAAAACAAAATAAAATAAATCAAAATTAAAAGCCAACACTTATTAATTGGTTCCTAATTTAAATAAATCTAAAAATAAAAGTTGAAGTTGTTTGAAACGAAGCCTAGGTTAGTTATGAAATTGTTGCGCTTCACACTGCCCGGTAGTCACAGATGCTATCGGCGAACTCGCAAGTCCCAACGATACCACAACAGTCCAACTGCAAACAGAAAGTCCTAGAAGAGTTTTTCCGTATCACATTTGGCCTTGAAAGAATCCGGGCTACCCTTCGGCGTGATGGCCCGATGATCTTCCCGGCGCTAGCACCACGGTGTAGGGGTGAAAACGGGTCGGGTTAATCCCGACCGATCCGTTATCGAATCCGATTGGTACCGAATCCGACTAGTACCGAATCCGGAGGAAAAAATATGGGTTAGGATATGGTAACAGCAATATCCGTCCGAATTCGAATATCCGTCCGAATCCGATACGTCTTCAAGTATGATTTCAGGTTAGTGCTACTATTTGACGTTTCATTTTCTTTTGTAATGGTAAAATAAAATCTTCCACATCAGCTATTAAATAGTAACATCAAGTCAGTGCGTCATACTCCATTTACTGCACTGTATGCATTCCTTACAAATAATTAGGGGTGCAAACGAATTGGGTTAATCCCGACCGATCTGACACCGAATCCGATTGATACCGAATCCGGAGAAAAAATATGGGTTAGGATATGGTAACAGCAATATCCGTCCAAATCCGATCCGTTTTCACCCCTACCACGGTGGGATGGTCTATGGCATTGGTTCGGGTGAGACGGCATAGCGGGAAGGGGAGAACGATGGATCCAACCCAACCCAACCCAGGACGACCGGAAGTAGTCAAGGGAAGCAGCATATTCCGGCATCCAGACCTTAACAAAGCACGATGAAGAAACGACGGTGATGGTAAATGTCGCTGTC
The DNA here is from genome assembly GCA_036346575.1 of Dendrocalamus sinicus. Lineage (NCBI taxonomy): Eukaryota > Viridiplantae > Streptophyta > Magnoliopsida > Poales > Poaceae > Dendrocalamus > Dendrocalamus sinicus. Next base: position 43,765,927 of record CM070647.1, on the reverse strand, counting down.
CAGTCTTCCCCTATGAAGTGTACAGACTGCGCTTTCCTCGCAACACGCCAAGACGTGAGATATTCTGCGACAGCCTAAAAAAATTCCAATATTATTTCATGTTTGAAGGGAGATGGATGCTCTGGTATTGGTCGAAGAACTCACTAGTTAATCCAATTTAATTTATTTTAATTTGTTTTTAACTAGCACAGGCTCCATCTCTTGGTAAAAACGTGTGTCGAACGAGAAACTGGTTTAAAAAAAGGTGGGTGAGGGGCAGGAGCAGCAGCCGTAGTCTGAACTCTGAAGTCTGCCCTGGAAGGGGAAAGCGAGCAGTAAAGCACGGGACGGAAGGAGACCAAGCTTCCGTCTCCCACAATCCAAGGAGACCGAGCAAGCAACAGCCAAAGCCGTGGAGTGTTTAGTTTCCGCGTACCCCGACCACGCCGCCGCGGCGATCCACCGGCTGGCGAAGCGGAGCGAAGGAGGGCTGAGGGGAAGGAGGCGCGGAGATGTCGGACGCGCTGATCAACGGCCTCGCCGGCGCCGGCGGCGGGATCATCGCCCAGCTCCTCACGTACCCCCTCCAGACCGTACGTCTCACCTCCCCGTGCTTGAATTGCTCGCTTGTTTCTGCTGCCTCCGCGTCCTGAACGGATCGTGACGGTGGGGTTTCTGCGGCAGGTGAACGCGCGGCAGCAGACGGAGCGCGACCCCTCCAAGCCGGCGTTCAAGGACAGCGCCGTCCGCCAGATGTGCCTGGTCGTCCTCCTCCCAATTCCGTTCTCCTATTCATCCGAACTGACGAGTAAACTAACCCGATCTGAGTCTAATGCTGCTGCGATCTCTGATTCTGCTGTGGTAGGTGGTGAAGCACGAGGGGTGGGAGCGCCTGTACGGCGGCCTCATGCCCTCGCTCGTCGGCACCGCGGCCTCCCAGGTTGGTTCGTTGGTCGATTCACCAACTTCCTGCCTTGATTTGAGATGTTATACACGCTTCTGGATTGAATTGTTGTGTTGTTAGGGTGTCTACTACTACTTCTACCAAATATTCCGGAACAGGGTGGAGGCAGCGGCCCTCCAGCGATCCAGGAGAGGAATCGGTGATGGATCAGTCGGGATGCTCCAATCGCTCACTGTCGCTGCGCTCTCTGGGTAATTCGAATTTACTTACGCATCTATCGTTGACCTATGTATTGCATTGTCTTTTCCCGGACATAATTATTGTAAGCTCATCTGCGTTCTAAAACGTTATGCCTTATGATGTCGAGCCTTTTGTGCTGTTGATACCCAATTTGCCTCTTCATTTTGCAGATGCGTTAATGTACTTATCACAAACCCAATTTGGGTTGTTGTTACAAGAATGCAAGTAAGCACATGCACGTTTTTGGGGCATTGTTTCCGAAGTACTACTTTTACGGTAAATCATTCAGTAACATATTTTGAAGTATAATTCATTCTTGTCTGCAGACTCACAGAAAGACAAACAAACAGCAAAGCCCTCAGGGTTTGACGTGTGCTCTTGACAAGGCCCAACAAGATACCATAATTGAAAACACCCCTCACAAAACTATCAACGTTGTATGTAACTTTGATCATTTCTCTCCTAGGATGAGATGCTCTATTCATGCAATTATAGATTGCCGATTACTGCATCCCTGATTAACTTCTGCCCTTACCTACGTGGAAAAAAAATCTTCTTTAGCTTTATGTAGTTTGTTGTTTCATAGGATGATGAGCTCATCTTTAGATAGATTTAATAGAAGCTTCCCAATTATTTTGCACCCTGAAAATGTGTTTTGAGGTTTTATGATGCAAAATAGGATGGATATCAATATTTTAACTTGCAACAGATAGTTCATGTGTACAACTAAGTTATTTTTTTGGTAATTTGTTAGTATCTTATTACTAGCTAAGCTACTACCTTCCACATAAGCTAGTAGCCTAGAACGGTACCGTCTAGGAATGGAAAACATATCTCCTGATAATCACTAAGATTTAAAAGTTTGATCAAATTCCATTTCCCCCCTTTTTTGGAGGTGTGCTGTTGGGTAGAACTGGGAATGCTGTAAGTTTAGTCAAATATCAGTTTCTTGGTTCCAAAGGGTTTCATGGTCACTAGTTGAACAATAGTAAGCACTAAACAAATACATGATATATTCTTGACATCATTACTGTTTTGCTGCTAGTATCATAAGACAAAAATGTACATGGTTTGGGTTGACCCCTTAAACCTTGTAAAATCCTGAAACATGAATAAAATGAAAGAAAAATGGAGGCGAAGTGGCCCAAATTGAACTCCACGAATAAAAGTTTGTTGAACTAAAATTAGGGCAAGAATCTACCTATTAGTTCGTGTTACCTTGAAGTACTTGGACAGGCTAGTGAAATGCAAACCTTGATACTGATATCTTTTTTGCCTTTCCTTCGAATTAAAAAACATAACTACAGCTATACTACAGACTATAAGCAGACAGTAAACATGAAAAAATGACTGTGTGAAAGTGCCGCGTTTGCATACAGGGATGGGAAGACCTGGAGAGAGCCATCTTGTGGTGAACACTAGAGGAACAAGATAACAATGTTACTTTAGGAAGGGAAAGAATAGTTTATTTACGCTTTTCGCTAGAATTTGCTTTTATGTAAGGCTGCTAAGGCATATTTGATCTTGGTACAAAGCCGCATGCAATTGCTAATGATTCGGAGTTAGTTTGGAGTATGGTTGATTGACTTGGTCTCTCTGTAGATTCAGGATCTTTACAAAGAAGCTGGAGTGTTGGGTTTTTGGAAAGGGGTGGTTCCAGCTCTTATTATGGTAAGTCTCTGATTTTCACATTTCTTTTGCTCATTAGTCTTACAAGGGTTGTTCCACGTTTCATCTGTTTTTAGGTTAGCAATCCTGCAATCCAGTTCATGTTGTATGAGACTCTTTTGAAGAAGCTGAAGAAGAGACATGCGTCTAATTTGAAGGGAGCTGATGGACTGACTGCTCTTGAGGTAAGCTTTGACTTTTCTTGTGACTTGGATTAAGTTTACTGATTTATTAGGACATACACCAGTTTGCATCATGGTAACTTGCTGTACTGGGGCCTGAAGGCCCTGAACCTATTAGTAATGATGACTTGGATGCTTATTCATTTAGGACAGATATATTTAGTCTAAAAAATCAGGACATGGTTTGATGAAAACACTTTGTGTTGTGGTATGGATTGGTTGAGTACGGGTCCTCTATCCAAGGACTTAGGGTAGAGGACTCACCCTTAAACGGCTAGCCATGTTGCCATCCAGACTCTGAGGCTTAGTTAAAGAAGAGGGAGAGAGACTAGAAATTTTGTTTATTCATTGCTTGATTAAAAAGATAACAATGCCATGCTTATATAGTGCTAGCCTCCTAACAATTCAATTTAATCTTTTCAACTATAAAAGATAACCTTCCTAATAGATAAGATTCTATCTCTAACAATAGTTTGATAGTTAAGGAATCTCAAAACCTATCTACCAAAACCTACCTAATTAACTAATCTTTTATAGGGAAAATTTGTTCTGTAGCACTGAAAGTTCACTCCTTTCGGAAAATACCACCGAAAGAACTGGGCTCCGGAAATTACCACCGAAAGGTTCACCTCGCTCCGGAAAATACCACTCTGTTAGTTTTTGGGATTGACGGTGTTAACTGAGACAAAAATGCCCTTAAGGTTCCGCCCCTGGCAAAAACATTTGCTAGTCGATCACTCCATAGGCCGGCAACAAAACAACAAAATAATACAGAGCAAACAATTTGGGCTACCACAACTTGTCTTCAAAAAGTGGCCATCACGCATAACATTACTTAAGCCAAAATCTGCAATCTTAACATTGCATTTCGAATCCAACAGAAGGTTCTCTGGCTTTAGATCACGGTGAACCACCATGTTTCTATGGCAATATTCAACACCGGATATGATCTGCATAAAAGATCAAACAAAAGGATAATTACCCTACCATGAACAATGAACCATGAATAGGATACGCATAAATACTTTTGTCCATCTCCAATATGATAGCAGCAGAAAAAATGAAATACAAATGGTGACATGCACAGTTAACAAACATAAATGATGCACATATCTGCAGAATAGCTTATGGTAAGTAATCATACTACAGTTAAAACCATAGATTAAGATGCTGAGTGGAAACTTTAGAATGGATGCAGGAAAATGGAAAAAAGCTTACCTGATGAAAAAAGGGGCGAGCTTCATCCTCTTGTAGCCTTCCCTTAACAATGGTACCACGAGAATGACACCAACAAGGAATTTCTGCTCCTGAAAAAAAACACAAATGCAGCAGCAAGTCAAACACAGCTCCAACAATTTACCACGTTGTTTCAAATCGAAATACCGATATACTTGGTGGCAAGGTTCAAGAATCAGAGCAAGAAATGGTCATGAAACAAGCATGCCCAAGAAAATGAGATCAACGCAAATGCACACCTTTGAAGTGAATGAGAGGCTAGGCGGCGGGGAGGGGCGGGAGGCGGCCGGGAGAGGCGGGAGGGAGGCGGGAGGCGGGGAAGCGGCGGGGAGGAGGCGGCGGGAGGCGAGGCAGCGGGGAGGCGGCAACCGGGGAGGAGGAGGGGAGGAGGGAGGAGGAGGAGGCGAGGAGGCGGAGGAGGAGGAGGCGGCGGGAGGGGGCGAGGGGAGGCGGGGGCGGCGGGAGGGGAGGGGCGGCGGGGGGGAGGCGCGCGAGGAGGAGGCGGGGAGGCGGAGGAGGCGAGGCGGGAGGCGAGGCGGCAGGAGGAGGCGGCGGGGAGGAGAGCGGGAGGGAGGCGCGGGCGGGGGGCGGGAGGCGAGGCGGCGGGAGGAGACGGGCGGAGGAGGCGCGGACGGGGGGAGGAGGAGGCGGGGGGGGCGGCGGGGAGGAGGCGGAGGGAACTCGCGACTCGCAGACTCGACGGAAACTAGATCCGGGCGCAGACTGGTCTCATGAGGGGGCAAAAATGACATTATGTATTCACATCTGATGAAAAATAAGAGTTACACGAAAAGAAACTAACAGAGTGCTAAATCTCGGAGCGGAGTGAACCTTTCGGTGGTAATTTCCGGAGCCCAGTTCTTTTGGTGGTATTTTCCAAAAGGAGTGAACTTTCAGTGCTACAGAACAAATTTTCCCTCTTTTATATTAGGAAACCAATCAAACTATAGATTGCACCGCTACAGCACCATGCGGTACTGTTCACGCGACGCCACAGTACTGCGCTTAGGTACTGTTCACGGGTTGCTGCAGTGCCACAGTAATGTTCATGCACCTGCTAATCTTGGTCTGCGACATTGCACCCCTCGCGGCGAGACAACTCATTCTCGAACTATTAGGCGGCAGCCACAAACTAAGACCTTTGTGTCCCTATATCGACGAAAGGGCATAATAACGATGTCGCGCGGCGCGGAAGATAATCATCGAAGCCCCGATGCACAACAGCGAGGGCAACAATCCTCTAGCGTTGGTTGATGTTGCTGGAGTCGCCGATGGCAAGGGTAATCGGCGTAGTGCAGCAACACCCTTCTCATCTCTTGATGCAACGGTTATGGGAGAGATGGGACGACGTTGCTGACCCCACATGACAGCTGTTGTGCTCCCCATTTTCGAACACGGTGTCGACTGGCCATGTGGAGAAGACCGCTGCTGGACAGCGGCAACCTTTCTCCTTGGCAAAGGCACCAGAGATGCAGCCAGGGACAGGGCTGCCGTTAAAGCATTGGTGGCGACAACAGGAGTGACATCGGTGGTCGCGCTGGTTTTAGAGGTAATGGAAGTGGCGATGGTGGTGATGGAGGCGTGGCCACGGTGGTAACGACAAGCACCTCCTGCTGCTTCTCCATCTTGGCCTCCTCTTCCGGAACACCAAGCATCTTTTCAAGCATATCAATCATACGATCCAACATGCCACTGATTGGCATAGTATCAAAATCCTCGCTGCTCGACATAGTGGAAGGGGCAACGATTGGTTCTGATACCAAATGTTGTGGTAGAGGTTGGTTAAGTACGGGTCCGAGGACCGATGGTAGGGCACTCGCCCTTGAATGGACGGCCATGTCGCCGTCAAGATTCTGAGGCTTAATTGAAAAAGAGGGAAGAGACTAGAAACTTTGTTTTTTATTGCTTGATTAGAAAATGTAACAATGCCTTGTTTGTACAGTGTCGGCCTCATAACAATCCAATTTAATATTTCCAACTATAAAAGATAATCTTCCTAACAGACTTGATAGTTAAAGAATCAAAAAATTACCTAACCAATTAATCTTTTATAATAGGAAACCAATCATACCACAGATAACGCTTTACTTGTTGCTACAGTACCAGGCGTGGGTACTGTTCGCCCGTGATGTGGTGCTCTAATACTAGTGTTTCTTTGTTAGGTAACTTATGTTATGGACAGTCCTAACGTCCTTTTTTAAAATCCTTGTTCAGATTTTTCTTCTTGGAGCTGTTGCAAAACTAGGCGCAACTGTTGTTACGTATCCTCTTCTAGTTGTGAAGGTGATTATTTGGTGCACCAGTTATAACTGCAGCTGTTCCCCGGTATATTTGAGCACGTGTCATATTGAACCAAGTTTATTCTGCAGGCAAGACTTCAGGTGAAACAAATAATTGATGACAACAAGAGGCATCGCTACAAAGGTACACCATCGGCCATCATTATTTTTAATTCATTTTTAATTTTGAATCAGTACTGTTGCTTCAGGTTCTGCTTCTGCTGTCAAGTCTTTACTTCTCTTCTGGTAATTATTCCTTAATGTTACTGGCTTTATTATCAAATGTTTTATTGAGCTATGTCTTGCTTTCAGGCACATTTGACGCTATCACAAAGATGATACGTTATGAGGGTCTGTCAGGGCTTTACAAAGGAATGAACACAAAAATTGTGCAGAGCGTTTTTGCTTCTGCTTTCCTTTTTATGATTAAGGAGGAGCTGGTGAAGGGTGCTCGATTATTGGTAACCGGTGACACCAGCCTGGTTAAGAAGTTACCATCAAAGCCGTCGAGATGATCTAAGGCTTTGTACAAGTGTTAGTATGCCTACTTATAACACCGATTATTTCCATAATTCGTGAACAGAGTTGACAACCTGGCCTCTGTTAGGAGATATCGAGTTATCAACTGTAGGTTCTGGAAAAAAGGGTGATATCAGCTGTAGCCTGTACGTTATACAATGACTACAATGATTCTTGTAGGACCAATAATTATATATATTGGATAGCCTATTTATGTCATTCATGTAAAATATATTATGGAAGATTGAAACATTGGAAAATAAGTTGGCAATGAGAATCGCAAAGCGGCGGTCGTCTATTCAGATTTCTTTGAGTTGCTTAACTTGTCTATGAAAGGATGGCTGATATATCTGAAAATCAACCAGCATGAGAAATGGAATCGTCAGCCATCTCTTCAGGTATCTTGAGTTGCTTCAACTTGTTTGTTTAGGCAAGGAGCCGTTTGCAGAGGGTCATCATGAACATAACAAGATGAGATTTTTGTCCATAGCACACATGCCAAAATACCCATACTGTCTCATTGCATATGAGCCTGAGGCAGTGAGCCTCGTAGGGAACTGTAAGCAATAATTTCTAAAAGAAAAGTGGAAATAAAAAAACCCGGTAGAAAACAATTCAGAATCTCAAGCCCTATTCAAAATGGCTTTTGGCTTTTGACTTATTTTCCAGAAGCCAAAAGTCGTTTTTGAATGCATTGGCTTCTTATGTCTTTTTTTTTCTTCACCTTTTTCCTTTGCATTACTTATGGGGATATAACTTTTTTTATTATTTTCTCTCTTTTTCTTTATTTTTGTTTAATTGAATTGTTCAGCAAAAAATTAATAGCCTCTATAATATCTATTTCAGTCAAAAATTAATAGTTTTAGCTAAAAAAAATATCAGTAAAAGTCGTTTACATCGCCTTAATTTCATTCTATTTTGGATTCATATTTAGCTTTGACACCTGACTCTTAAAACCTGAAATATATATACAAATGGAAGTAAGGATACCATCTCCAAGTTTCTGGAAAAAATGTCTAATTATATTTATGGAGGGAAAATGTCTAATTCGAAGACGCTAGACTCGCCGAATGTGCAGCAGTCGAGCACTGACTTTGACTTGGCGCTGCCAAGTAGCCGAGCCAGTGTGCGATGCAACGACTACTACTGTATGTGTCGTGCGTGTGGCCGGACGGGTGGATGAAGAGAGAGCAGCGGCAGTGCCATCTCCCGTCCCCGTCCCCAACGCAGCGCAGCGAAGCCGCCACAATGCCCGTATCCTCCGTGGCCTCGCTTCTACTCCTCCCGTCCTCCTCCTTCCCCCTTCCTCTCCTCCGCCTCCGCTTGCTTCCTCCCCGCACGCCGCCGGCAGGAGGAAGCCGGCCGCCTCCGTCGTCCGCGCGCTGCGCGCCGAGGCGGCCACCCTCCCGGTGCTCTCCTTCTCCGGCGAGAAGGTCGGGGAGGTGGCCCGCGACCTCAAGTCCGCGCCGTCGTGCACCGCGCCCTCATCACCGACCGCCAGAACAAGCGCCGCGGCACCGCTTGCACCCTCACCCGCGGGGAGGTCAGCGGCTGTGGCAGGAAGCCCTACCAGCAAAGAAGACCGGCAAGGCGCGCCGCAGGTCGATGCGCGTGCCGCTCCGCCCCGGCGGTGGCGTCATCTTCGGCCCCAAGCCTCGCGACTGGTCCATCAAGATCAACCGCAAGGAGAAGTGCCTGACCATCTCCACCGCGCTCGCCAGCGCCGCCGTGGCCGAAGACGCCTTCGTCGTGGAGGAGTTCGACGAGTAGTTCGCGGCGGGGCCCCGGACCAGGGACTTCGTGGCCGCGCTGCAGCGGTGGGGGCTCGACCCTAAGCAGAAGGCCAAGTTCTTCACCACGGAGTTCGCCGACAATGTACGGCTTAGTGGCTGGCTCCCTCAAGATGCTAACCCCCAGGACGCTCAAACTATACGACATCCTCGATTCCCGCAATCTCTTCTTCATCCAGGCTGCCATCGACTACCTCAAGGTACGGTGCGACCGTTTTTGATAAATATGACAGCGACATCGATGGCGAGGATGATCGTGAAGACGAAGCGGTGGAGCCAGAGGAAGAAGAAGGCACCACAGAGGAGGCTGCTCAAGGTACATAGCTATGCATGAACATTTTCCTGTGCTGATTGCAACGTGCCGTTTGATTATTTCTGTGCTGGGCATGCGTGAAGTGAGCTAGTAATTCTACGCTGTAATCCTTTTGCTACTACATGTTTGAACGGGTAGTTTGTTAGTGCTTAATGTTGCAAATTGCAAGGGTCTTAACTCTCAAGATTACCACCGTTGGGGCCTTGACATTCTAGTGATGTCAAGTGAATTGCCTGCTCTTGCTGTAAATAGGTAGTGCAGCATATATTGCTCTAAATGGTTATAGCTCAAAAGGCGAATGAAATTCAAGAGTGTATATAATTGTATTCACTGGAATGCCAAGAGTGCACGGTACCCATTGGCCATTGCCCCCTCAAACTAATTGAGGCAGTGATGACTGGAAGTCGTATAGTTCAGTGGTTAAACAACTTGCAGTAACACTTATTGCTAATGTTACAGTAAAATTCGATATATTCCCAATGGATGCACCTTTGATGTTAAAGGTTCTGGCTTAAGTACGGGCAAAGCAAGGCACCAGGGCAAAGAAATATGAACATAATTTTATTTCTTAAGGATGGATAAAGGCTTCATGAGCTTATAGGATTCTATTATGTCTGAGACGGTTACCAAATTCTTTCCACCATATAAAAAGAAGTCTGTCATGCTTGGGTCTCTTATTAATCTGCACTCTACAAATCTACAGCATAGTTTGTCCCCTTTGCTCTACTATGGCAAGTGTACAGTGAAGTAGCGAATTTATGTTGTTATTCAAAAGATCCTACTGATTCAAGGACATAAAGCGCTTAGAGATCCACCAAACCACATATGCCAGTGCTAGCTCTGGCTGGGCCTGGTATGTTGTGTACGGTTATATGCTAATGCTGTACTCTTGTAGTTGTAGGGTGTGTATCCCCTGGATTTTGTGTGCATCCCTCAGAGGGCAGGGGGTTCCTTAGGGTGTTCATTCCATATTCAACACTTAGGTGTAACTCAAGAATTTATAAATAGAACATGACCTCACCTGGTGGAGTTTTAATCTTTTAGACCAAAGGTGGAGTTAAGTCTCAAGCATTAAACTGAAAAACAAAAAGAGATGAGACCATGTGGTATCCATGAACTCCACTTAAGTAGAACTCCAGAAATCCCGATGCACTCCTTGTAGTGGCACAATCTGGTGTGCTACCTGCCTACTGCCTATCACCTATTCACCTGAAACACTTTTAGCCATTGGTGCTGTTACCATTCACTTCAAAGATGTTCTGTTATAACTTGGAACCACCTTAACAAAGCAGTTAATAGTGAATATGCTGGATGCAGTAAAATAAGAGCTAAACCTGTTTAAAGTACATGTTTTCTCTCAAGCACTTGTTGTAAATCTAAGCAGGAATTACAGTAGATAAGTAATTATTTATTTTTTGTGCAATTTTTTGTTACTCTTTAATTGCTTCTCTACTAGAACTTTCTGTTATTTTGAAAATTTCTCAGGACCTTCTTTTTGTGTAATTTTCAGTGAAACTGATGAGACTGAGGCAGACAGCAATTCCTAGGTGGGTGGGCGGGGGTTGTAAATATTAATGTTGGTGATTTTCATTTATGGGTTGGAATTGCCTCCGCAATGAAGAAGCCTTTTTGGTTTGCTTTGCTGTAAGTTGATTATGTTTTCTGACTGATGCAGTATATTAGATTTTCAAACTTCACATGTACTTTTGAATACATTCTCAAGTTTCAACCACTGCATATTTCTTTGCAATGCCATAGTGCTTCCCATCCTTGCTTCCAAAAACTGATGTTAACTTAGCTGGTTACCGCTAGTTTTGAAACATCCTGCGGATTGACGGGATTTCAAATTTCTGGTTCCTGAAATTGTTGGACTATTCCATGTTATGACCAAATCTTTGGTTGGGTGTGCATGGGCCCGGCTCTACAAACGTCTCAGGCTGACTCACTGCATTTTATACTATTAGAACAAAACCTGGCCAAGAGCATGACGGGCATGGCCTAGCTCAACTTGGACGTGGAGCATGAAATTCATGGCCTGAGTTAGCTGCTGGTTTTGAAATTCGAAGCCCGGACCATCCCTAAATAACAGACAATTTTGCTCAGGTCTACTTATAGATCCACCTATGGATCGTATTGGACCCCAATACCCAATCAGACTAAGGATGTGCTTGGGACCAAAGAATGTGCACATTTATGCCTCGTCAAAATGACCCTGATTTTTCATTCATGCTTGGGAAGTTGGGCACTTGGGCTGTGCAAGAAGAAGAAAAATTTCTGGGCTACCTTTCTTAAGCCCACACGAAGAGTTTTTTGGGCCATAATAACCTTTCTATTTATCCTTACATTACGCTGCCAGTGGATTATGGCCGAAGCTGGCTCTTTCTTTTAAAAAGGTGCGAACTTTGGTGTTATAAATTTTGGGTAGATTCTATCCTTTTGTCTGTCATTTTTTTTAGCTTGTGCTATTGGTGCACCTTACTTATAGCTTGCCTCTTTTTACTCCGCTTTCGACCAGAACTAACAAATTATCTGTGAGATTATGACTGAAGATAGTCCGCTATCGTCATGAGAGGAAAAGAGAAGAATCTTATTTAGGTTGAGCCAGCATCCTTTACATTGTTTTTTTAGCTTTTGCTGGATAAAAAACATCCTTCTTATATTAGTCCACTATGGATGAAAAGCATGCAAATTATTGGAGTGGAACCTGAGCACGGCATTTCACTCAATTCTTTGGGAAACTGGTCACGCAGAAAGTTTGTGCAATTGATTGGTTCCAATTTGGATCGACCAGTTTTTTTGTTTGTTTTTTTTTTTTTTGCTACACATTGTCTCTCTTGGCCTCCATCAACTGCTACTGAAAGGAGCTTGCCACTCTACTGCAACTGAATTTCCTGGGTTGAAGTCTTAAAAGAAACACCTTCCAGGTCATCTCGGTGTCTCCCGCAGGAACCGGGAGTTATCTGTCGTTGATTCAACGTTCGAGTCACTTTTAGTAGGCAAAAACGGTAAGTAATGCAATAAGTTAACATGATTATAGAAAACTTGATGTGACCATCTTTGTTGGATGCTTTTCGGCAAGTTGGTTTGATTTTCCTTTGGGGCTGGCGGGCTGCAGTTATGCTATCTTCCGTGTGCCGGTAAAGTTCGTAGACATCGCTATCGTTTACTCCATCCTCGTTTGTTTTTGGGCCAAATTATGCTCCTCTGGTCCTCAGTGCTATAGATTTTCCTTTGTTTTTTGAGCGAAGCTAAGACAATTAAGTGCGAGCTTATTGATGCGTTCTGTAAGTTTAAGCCAGGCCTTTATAGCCTCAGATCAATGTTGGGTTCATTTATCCATTGATATTTCTTTCTCCTTCGAAGGTGCACTGTGAGTTTGGTACAACCGTACGGCTGGCTTAAAATAATGATGCTGACAGCTAAAGCATATGATTTTCATTTGTCACACTCACTTTTGCTTTTGGAAATTTTGTAGTACCGCCTATTAGAATGGGTCTAAACACAATAACACATACATCGGCAGCAACCGCAGCATTTAAAGGATCAATGTATCAGTCGGTGTTACTGGGACGAAGATCCTCCTAGTGAAGGGTCACAGCGTGACTTCCTGTATTAGCCGTCCATCTATAACCAACCGTCCAGATTTATCTACTTTCCGTCCATCTATAACCAACCGTCCAGATTTATCTACTTTCCCTTTCTCCGAATCTCTCTTTTTTCCTCTTCCATGTTGTCACGCCTTGATCTCAGATTGTTTGTGTGTGCTACAGGCAGCCGAGAATTGGAAGATGTTGGAGGAGCCGTGCTGAAGAACGGCCAGCAGGGAAAGAAGAAGAAGATTGCGCCGGAGAGGACGCAGCGGTCAGACCGGAAGAAGAAGATCGCGCCGGAAAAGATGCAGCGGTCAGACCGGAAGAAGAGCGGAGAGTTGGGTAATTATCTGCCTTGCTTTATTGCTATGTCTCTTCCCCTTTTTATACAGAGGAGAGTCCAAACCATCACGGCTAATCCAGATTCACAATACCCCTTTAGTCCTAATACAATTCTTATTCCTTGACTGAATCTAAAACTAATACCAAATTGAATATGAATTACAATACCTAACCTAACCAGAAGACTCTTCCATCTCGCCTGGAGATCCTGCTACCGCCCTGTAGGAGAGTGCGCGGCATTGCTTCTCCTCGCGTAGACTCGACCAAACCGCCCAAACCAAACATTTCTCCCATCCTCGAAAAACAGCTCGTCCTCGAGCTTGAAGAATGGATATTGGTGACGAAATTGCTCTAGAGGCTCCCAAGTAGCATCTGAGGCCAATAAGCCATCTCAATGGACTAGAATCTTGCGGACCCCATTGCTTTGCCTGGCACGAATAACATGATGGGGTGTTGGGGTAATACGACCATGGTGAAGCACGGGCAAAGCGGGCGGAGTTGTCGGGGGATTGCCATAGTATGGCTTGAGCAAACTCACATGGAAAACATCACAGATACGAGCTCTGGTTGGTAATTGAAGGCGGTACGCCACGTTGCCAACTCTGTCCAAGATTTGATAGGGCCCGTAATAGTGAGGAGCCAGCTTGCGATTAACATTGTCGGCTAAGGATAAAGCTAGGAGGTGGTGAAGACGAAGCCATACCCATTGCCCAATATCGAAAGAGAGCTCTTTATGCTTGGCATCATAAGCTTGCTTGTGGTGCTGTTGAGCAAGCAGAAGGCGGTCCCTGATATCTGAAATCAGTTGGTCTCTCTCCAAAAGAAGTTGATCGATAGCCTATAAGCGGGTAGACATGGGTGAATGTGGCCTAAGTGTCGGAGGATCTCGGCCATAGACCACTTTAAAGGGTGTTTCTCGCAAGGATGTCTGAAATGATGTGTTGTAGCAATATTCGGCCCATGGTAACCAACGAACCCACTGACGCGGTCGATCCCCTGTGAGGCACCGGAGGTACATAGCGATAATCTTGTTGGTAACCTCTGTTTGGCCATCAGATTGCGGACGAAAAGTTGAGCTCAAATGAAGTTTAGTACCCGTCAACCGAAAGAGCTCCGACCAAAAGTGACTCGTGAACACTGGATCGCGATCACTGACAATGGAACAGAGAATCCCATGAAGGCGTACCACTTCATTGAAAAATACTCTGGCCACTGAATAGGTAGTGTAAGGATGAGCTAGTGGGATGAAGTGCGCATATTTAGAAAAACGGTCAATAACCGTGAGAATAACTGATTTGCCATTAACGCGCGGTAAGCCTTCCACAAAATCCATTGCAATATCATCCCAAATCCGCGCAGGAACCCGTAAAGGCTGCAAGAGGCCGGCTGGATGAAGCTGAACTAACTTGTTGCGTTGGCAAATCTCACAAGAGCGGATGAAATCCTCCACCAGTTTGCGGTCATGCAGAATATGGAAGTCTGCCCGAAGACGATGCAAGGTCTTCTGCACTCCCTCATGCCCTGTAGAATGAGATGCCAGCAGGATCTAGTGAATGAATGGCGAAGTCTGCAGCACATGGATTCGGTTGTGGTAGAGAATCAGCCCATCCGAAATTTGCCATGGCTGTCCCAATGTTCTGGCCTCAATTTGTGCGCGTAATGCAACCAAGTCTGGTGCAGATGCAGTTTCCTGACGCAGGTCTTCAAGGAAAGCAAAATTGGGAAGGGAGATGGCGCAGATTGATCCCTCTTCAACAGCACAACGGGACAACATATCTGCTACAATATTTAGTCGGCCGGGTTTAAATTCCACCCGAAAATCATAGCCGGATAACTTGCTGACCCACCGATGTTGAGGTATAGTGGAGAGACGCTGGTCAAGTTAGAATTTGAGGCTATAATGATCCGTTCTGACCACAAATCGGCGACCCCACAGATATGGTCGCCAATGCCTTACAGCGAGTACCAGACCCATCAGTTCTCGCTCATATGCGGCCAGATGCGAGTGGCGGGCGGCCAACACTCGACTGAAGAATGCAATGGGGCCCTAGCCCTGATGGAGGACTGCCCCAATGCCGGAACCAGATGCATCACATTCCACCACAAACTCAATCTCGAAATTTGGGAGCTGTAGTACTGGCGCGGTGGTGAGGGCATCTTTGAGAGTGTGGAATGCTCCGGCGGCCTCTGCTGTCTATGAGAAGGCGTCTTTTTTTGAGTAATCGCGTGAGTGGTTCAGCAATCGCCCCAAACTCTTAGATGAACTTACAGTAATAGCCCACCAACCCAAGGAATCCGCGCAGGGCCCGGACTGAGCAGTGGCAGCTCAGTGCAGGGCGCCGTATCCATTGCCGTGGACAAGGAAGAGGAAAGAAGACAAGAGATTTGGACAAGAGAAACGAAGTAAATAAATCTGGATGGTTGGCTGTAGATGGATGGCTGATACTGGGGCAAGCTACAGTTCCGTGTTTTTCTAGTGCCAGCTTTATTCTGTCCCTACAACCTGTGGTGCGAGTGACCGTGCGCGACCGCGAGCTCCCGTTCTGCCTGGCCTTTTTCCGCAAAACTTCCCATTCAGGGTTTGGGACACGCAACCTTTCCGAGCCGAGAGGACACCAGAAGCCATCCGCAGTTCCGCACCAACCGCCCCCCTTTCCCAGCCACGTGGGCGTGCCGTCGCGTTGCGCCTGGAAAGCACTCGCGGGCGTGGCCTTTCGCCGAAAGCATCCGCCTTCCCAGCGAACTCGGCGGCTGCCGCTTTCAACGCCGTTTTGCTGTGGATGGCTGGCACCACCGGGCCCGCCCGGCGGTCCAAAAATACGAGCCATCCTCGCGCGCACGCGGAGCACGCACGTCTGCCGTGCCGGTTGCCACTTGCTCGCCGCGGCTTGCTTTTCTCTGAGCTCTCTACCGGCACCAGTCACCGCGCACGGCGCCGCGCGACGAACCAACCGGTCGTTTTGGTTGGTTAGTTTAACACGAGCTGAGGGCTATGCCGCCCGTTCGTTGGGTGTTTTCTGTTTGGTTTTGTCTTAATAGCTTACTAGCTGCATAAGCGCGACGCACGCCGCGCTAGCTACCGTATGGACCAAAGTAAAAGAGACGATAATTCGCAGGAAGTTTCATAAAAAAAATCGAGGACACATGCGTAATTTCGGAAAAATCAAAGGTCTTTTTTGTAAAAAACCGAGGACTTGTAAGGACCTGTACGTAAGTAAATAAGGACCTATACGTAATTTCGGGGACCCGCGGGGCGCTATCCAAATTTTTTTAAAAAACAAAACTTGCAGGGACCTTTTCGCGAGAAAAAGACTTTTACGTAATTTTCGAAAAATACAGGGAATTTACCTCCTCCAGCCGTACCGAAAAACCCCTGTCACGCGCCGGCCGGAGCACGTGGGCGGGGTGACGTGGGCGAGCCTCCTGCGGGGAATCCCCCAGTTTTGTATAACGGAAGATGTCTATAGTTATATAGTGTATTACAATTAATTTATAGATCTTATTTTGAAAAGATATTCTATTTAAAAATTAGTTATAACTTTTATAAGCTGAGAAAAAGAGGCTATTATGAGAAGATTTTGATTGAGCGTGGTGGTCCCGAAAGTGTTGCCCATTGGCTCATGAGTGAAATAACAAATCCATGATTAGTAGCCATGCTTATCAGAGCACATGGTATATGGGATGGGGGATTCATGTCGTCTATTACAGGGCTGCTCTTTTTAGCCCTAATTTATATCTTTTTGTGAGGATTTTTTTACTGTAACGGTTATTAGGTTTTTTTAGTTAAAAAATAAGAAAAAAAAATTAAAAATACCGTTGTATCTTTTGGAACAGTGAAAAAAAGGAAAAAGGAAAACCGAAAAAGTCACAAAATGAAAAAACTAAAAATTTAAAAATCGAAAAGTTAAAATCGTTTGAAACAGTATCTTGATCTAACCCATCAAATCTATGAAAGGGTCACGGGATCCAGCACTGGTTGCTCCAGGATGGATTCGCGGCGGTGGTCGTTGCGACTGTGTACAGCGTGGACCCACACTCCCATAGTCCTATTGTTTGATCGACTGAATTGATTGGCAATTCAGACGCTCTAGAGTATGCCAATTTAAAGATAAAAACTATCCAAAATATGTCTGCCTATTCTCCTACCCGTGGAGCAGACGCATTGCATGTACAAGCACATCAACCGCCTCATCGTATGCACTTGCAAACAAGGCACATGATCCGTTTTTACCGTGCAACCGTGCATGCTATGGACCACTTCTCAAAACTGCTCCTTAACTTTTCTCCAATAAAGACATGTACAATGGTACATGTCAACTTCCAGTAAACCTATGTCAGTACGATTTTAAGTCAGTCTCAGTGGAAGTTTCATCTGTATTTAATAAGCTATCACATAGACATTTTTTGATGATATGGCAACATTTTTAAGAAGAGAGAGAAGAAGTGAGTTTCATCTAGATGAAACTCTCTTAGCACGATTACCAACTCTATATGAGTCATGAAATTAAATGTCTATGAAACAATAGAATGAAACTATGCATTGAGGATGGATATTTCATCCATATTTTATCTCATTTTACATGATGTGGCAGTTTTGGAAACAACGCCATGAAACTCTCCACTGAGAATGGCCTTAGATGATGTGGAGAAGAGGGAAAGATATTGTCTACTATTTAACAGACGGTCTTATAGATAGCTTTTTACTGTCTATACCATTGTATAGACAGCTGTATAGATAACACATTAATTGTAACAGACAACTATATAGATAACCTATTGTATGTGTTATTTTTAGTTCTATCTATAGATGGTATAGAGGTGTATTACAGACTACCGCTATCTATACCATTGTACATGCTCTTACTAGTTTTCAAACAAAATATATTTTCAAGACGAGGTCTATAAGTTGATTGTAGTACATTATGTAGCGACTTTATTCATATTGGTCAAAATAACACGAGTTTGTGTTACTCCGTGCTCTCTCATAAATAATCTAAAAAGTCATAAACTATAGTTAAAAATTATAAACCAAAGTAAAAAAAAAACTCATATATCATGTTTAATGAGAACAGATCTAAGTAAAAGAACATTGGCGTGGAAAACGGAGAGAGAGAGGTGGGAGGAAGATGTGGGAGTAGACCATCCATTCCTAGACTTAGCATCTACAAGTCTAGGCTACTGGTAATGTGTGATTCTCATGTTTGGTAGCTTCATTCTTTTGAGTTTTGATTGTAGTTGTATTTAACCATATGAATGGTAGGTTGATAGTTCAACCTTATTGACGGTTGTCTGCAAATGTCATCATCCATGTCTAGGGGGCGGAATTAGGCTATAACAACATAGGTTTTAGTTTAGGGCATAAAAATTTTCTTAATATGTAGCCTAGGTAATTTTAGTTCAGCCTGTGGTAGTAATCTACCGGTCTAGTCCAGGTAATTTTAGTCCACTCCTCGCCTGATCGCCACTCGGTTCAATCGCCGCCTCGCCCTCTTGAAAAGGAGCCCGTAGCCAGCCTATTGCATGGTCAGCCAAACTGCCAAACCCTACCTCTCTCATGACCAGCCAAACCACATGCCTTGCCCTCGTGTCGTGCAAAAGAAGCTCCCTCTCGCACGCTGTGCCACCCCCTCTCGCATGTTGTGCCGTCCCAGCTCTTGCCCAGCTCTCCCACCGTGTCAGCCCCTCCCAGCCACCTCCCACGCCGCGCCGCCCCTCCCAGCCCCCCTTCCTGCGCTGCTCCCCTCTCGCTTAGCTTCCTCCCCGCGTCGTCCCCTCCTAGCCCCACATCTAAAAAACTTATTTGTGATTTCACACTTACGTTTTACTCCCTCCAGTTCACAGAAACAAATTATTTTGGAATGTGTGTAGTTAAACTTTGGAAACTTTAGTTATCGATATTTTAAATATTTATATTAGATACATGAAAATCATATATATAGATTCGTCTTAAAAAGTATTTTCATATTATAATAGTAATCAATGGTCAAAGTTATACTTTAGGGACCTTGTCGATATCCAAAACGACTTGTTTTGAACTAAAGGGAGTATTTAGCATTACTATATTTGGTCACTCAATTACTACGTATTATTCCCGCCTAACAGAATAAGTTGGCATGAGTCAGTTAATAATTAATGTGCAAAATCAACAAAATAGATGTATTTCCGAATAGTCATCGCAACAAAGAGATCTTAAAATAGATGGCCCAAGGAGCAAGAATATAAGTGTAGACATCTAGCGAGAGTCAGTTGCATTATTATCCATGATATATTGAGCATATTATCTTATAAACACTACTTCACGATAGATTGCTCAACCATGTCCATACTGAAATCTCTCCAATTTTGTATCACCGTCTTCTCCTCATACCTGTATCGCACTACCATCATTGCCGACCTCACACCGACATCTTCTTATGATGATCGCTATCGGCTTCACACCAAGATATCATCGACGATCACCATCAGCTTCACGTTGTCTTCCTTGTTGGCCTTCGCCACCGACGCCAACCTCCATCTCGCATGGAGTCTACCACCACCCGTGGCTGGCCTCCACCTCACATGAAGCCTTCCACTGCATCACCTGTGGCCTCCATTCATGGAGTCTGCCACTGGTGCGCCTGTCATCAAAGCCGCCGCTGTACCATGTGACATCACGTCGCCGCCATCGGTGTGCACGTCATCATTGTCAGCTTCACACCGACCCTTTCTCCCAGCGACTTCGCACTGCCACATGGCAGTGGCATCACACTGTAGGCATCAACATGGCATCTCGCCATGTGCATGACAAGGCTGCAGCACCTTCCCACAGCTTCAACGTTGACGGTGTTGTTGCTCCTCGACATAGCACCGGACCAGACGACACCATCTTCAACAGCCCTATGTCGGCCTCGCTCTGATACCAATTGTTAGGACTGAATCGCTCAATCCTCTCTTATCACTCTGATGAACACACACAGAGGGAGACTAATAGAATTTTGGGATTGAATCACACAATCTTTTCTCATTTTTCAACTCACTTCACTTAACAGGATTTACATGGCTTAAATAAGCCTCATGCATACAAACGCGACCACCCACACACCCACTAACTTAGGCCTATTCTCATGCCTCCTGGAATCTCTCCACGATCTGCACGAGACCACTTCTCACAGCTACGACCGCTTCTCACGGCTACGATCGCTTCACATAGCTACGACCACTTCTCACAGTTACAACTTTCCCTGGCACTCAAGAGCTCCGACTGCACTCGGCCGCGTCCGACTTTCGACCACAATATGCACTCGGATGCTTCTGACTGCTACAGTGTTCTTCCAACTATGATTTACGACCACGACTGCCTTATGACCATGGTGCCTTACGACCATGGCTGTCTTACGACCATGGTGTCTTCAACCATGGCGCATCATCTCGATGCTACAACCACGGCTTCTTGAGTACCTAGAGTCTTTGACTGCCTTCGTGCTTGATGTCTTCGACTCCCTTCGTTTTCGGAGTCTTCGACTGACTCATACTCGATGCACATTACTTGGCATACAGCACTCGAAACATAGTACTTGGAGCCTCCGATTTTGACTTCCATAGTTTCAACTGCTGCTTCAGCTACGGCTTCGACCACTGCTTCGACTATGGCTTCGACCACAGCTTCGAGTGTGGCTTCGCCCACAGCTTCTACGACTACTTACAACTCATCAAGATTAAATCTAATACTAAGCACCCGCTAGTAACAGCACCAATCATGCGGAGGAGGAGGCGGTGCAGAAGGCAAGCCACGCCGGCCGGTGGTGGAAGCCGGATCCGGCCTATTCATCACCTTTGGCGATGATGCTGCCAGATCCGGCGCCTGGTTGAATCTGGGAGAACTAATTGCTTAAAAAGAAATTTTGTACTAGTAATGCAAGAGCATTTAAGACATGCTGCAATTAGAAACTTCAAAACTGCCGCACGAATTGGGCAGGAGAGCAAGAAAACGCGAACCACCGACGCCATGCGCCACTATTTCTAGGAACACCCAAAGAACTGAGTTGAAATTGCAATCCAGGAGCAGATCGGCACAGAGACGTGCTCTGTACTCCTAGAGGGTAGAGGGGTACGTAGGGACTTGGAGGAATCGGGCGATCGGGAGCCGGACGAGGGCAGTATGAGCATAGGGGAGGAGTGGAAGAGGGTTCTGGTTGCTTAAGATATTTTAATGACAAAATTGTCTAAAATAGATATGAAATAGATATTTTCCTTTATGAGCTGAATCCTAGGGTTACATCTCACCCTCTATTACATAGTATAATGCTATGACTTATACAGAATTTCAATGTCTTAAAGACTTACAAGAACACAGGTGCATGACATAAATACTTTCTACCTCAGTCAAATGTCTTTTTTAGCATCATCGAAAATCACCTATTGAGAGGAGTGCTCTTGTAACAGAGCCACTGAAGGGGAAAATCACCCAAGGTCTTGTTTTTATTATTAAAGCTACTAGTTGAATGCCCGTACGTTGCTATGGATTTTTAAAATTTATCATACTATATGTTTTAAAACTCATGAGTGGTAAAATTTTTTAAAATATGCATACAAACATGTTCTAAAAGTTTTTAAATTTTTCAAGTAAGTCGAAAGCCGTCGATCACACCTTGTGATCATAAGTTGGAAGATATTGACTACACCTCGTGATCGTAGGTCGGGAGCCCTCGAGCACACCTCGTCGTCGTAAGTTGGAAGCCATCGACCATCGTGCGTGATCGTAGGTCGGGAGCGGTCGACCATCGCTAGCGGTCATAAGTTGGCAGCGGTCAACGATCAATCGTGGTCCTAAATCGGGAGCCTTCGACAATGGCTCATGGTCGTACATCGAAAGCCGACGACCATCATTCATGGTCGTAAGTCAGAAGCCGTCGAGGATACCTCATGGTCATAAGTTGAAACACATCAACCAACACTCGTAATCGTAAGTCGGAAGACATCGATCACATCTCGTGGTTGTAAGTCAAAACACATCGATCAGTGCTCACGATCATAAATTAGAAGACGTCGATCACACCTCATGGTCGTAAGTTAGAAGCCGTTGACCATCGCGTGTGATCGTAGGTTGGGAGCGGTTGACCATCGCTGGTGGTTGTACGTTGGCAGGCCTCCAGTGCGCTTGTGCCCTGTTGTCCGACTGTCGACGCCAGCCTACTCCACCTCGACTTCGACCACGGCCCCGACTTTGACCACTGCCCACTTCGATTTCGACCACTGCCCCTTTCAACCACTATCCCCGTTGACCATGACCCTTCGACATCGACCACTTTCCCCTTTGACCACGACCCCTTTTGACCATGGTTTCGACTTCGACCACCTTATGGGTCTTGCCGTCGAGGGTGGGGAGCTCAATCTCAGGGTGACCTGGGGGTAGCGGTGGAACTTGTAGCGGTGGAGGTTGCGGACAAACTAGTAGGTGCCCTTCGGGTTGGCGCTACGACTACGACCATGACCGCTACGACCACGTCCACGAGCGCTACGATTACGACCATGACCGCGACTTTGTGCACTGCCCCCTTCGACTTCGACCACTACCCCTTCAACCACTGTCCCCTTCGACCACGGCCCTTCGACATCGACCACTTCCCCCTTCGATCATGGATCTTCGACTTCAACCATGGATCTGCGACTTTGACCACTGTCCCCTAAGACCACTATCCCCTTCGACCATGACTCTCTGACGACCACGACCCTTCGACGTCAACTACTTCCCCCTTCGACCGCCGTCTCTTCGACTACTGTCCCCTTCGACCACGACCCTTCGATGTCGACCACTTTCCCTTTCAACCACGGCCCCTTTCGACTACGGCTTCGACTTCAACCACACATCTTTGACTTCGACCACTGCCCCCTCGACCACTGTCTTCTTCGACCACAACCCTTCGACGTCGACCACTTCCCCCTTTGACCACCGTTCCATCGACCACTGTCCCCTTCGCTCATGGCCCTTCGACATTGACCACTATCCCCTTAGACCACGACCCTTCAACGTCAACCATGGCTTTGACTTCGACCACTATCTCCTTCGATGACCACGTCCCTTCGACGTTGACCACTTTCCCCTTTGACCATCGCCCCTTCAACTATAGCATCAACTTCGACTTCGGCCACGACCCCTCAACCACGGCCCCCCTTCGACCACAACTTCGACGTCAACCACGGCCCCGACGTCGACCACGGCCCTTCGACTTTTACCATGGATCGACTTTGTCCATAGCACTTCTACTTCGACCATTGCCCCTTCGACCACGGCTTGGACTTAGATCACGACTCTTCGACTTGGATCGCGGACCGACTTCATCCACGACTCTTCAACTTCGACCACTACCCCTTCGACCACTGTCCCCTTCAACCACCGCTTGGACTTCGATCACGACCCTTTGGCTTCGACTACCTTCGACTTCGACCGTAGACCAACTTTATCCACGGCTCTTCAACTTCAACCACGGTTTGGACTTCGACCATGACCCTTCGACTTCGACCACGACCCTTCGACTTCGACCATGACCTAACTTCAACCACAGCCCTTCGACTTCAACCGCGGGCCGACTTCGTCCATGGCCCTTCGACTTCGACCACTGCCCCCTTCGAATACTGTCCCCTTCGACCATGGCTTGGACTTCGACCACGACCCTTCAACTTCGAGCACAGCCTAACTTCGACCATGGCCCTTCGACTTTGACCACCGCCCTTTTGACCACGGCTTTGACCACAGATTTTTGACTTCGGCCATGACCCCTTCAACTACGACTTCGACTTTGATCATGGCCCCTCGACTTCGGCCATGGTCCCTCAACCACATCCCCATTCGACCACAGCACCAACCCGACAACGGCAGGAGACCAAAATCGCTGAAACGGCGCGGCGAGCTCCGGCGAAGAAGCGGGAGAAAGTAGAAGCCAGCGGCGGCGGCCGTGGCGTCGATGGCGGGGGGAGAGCCAGTGGGTGAGCGTAGTAAGAGGAAGCCGCTGCCATCGCCGAGTGCCCTTCTCTCTGATCCACTGGCAGCTATCGCCGAGCGCCATTCTCTCCGATCCACCGATCGCTGTCGCAGAGCGTTGTGTCGCTGGTTAGAGGGGGTGATGGGAGATGGAATTGGTGGCGGCGCCTTAGGGAAAGTTGGGGGACTACGACCAGATGCTGTCGCTCGGGGAAGGAATTGGTGGCGACGCTGAGGAGGAGGAGGAGGAGGTGCGATACGAGGGTTCGGGGGTGAAGGAGGCGGTGGTTGCGGGAGGTGGAGGTTGGGAGGCGGCGGCGGGCAGATGGGGAGAGGAGGCGGCGGCAAATGCGTTGAGGAGGCGACGATGAGGGGAAGTTGGGGTACTGCAACCAGATATTGTCGTACAGGGACGTAATTGGTGGCGGTGCTGAGGAGGAGGAGGCGCAGCACGAGGGTTCGGGGGAGAGAAGGAGGCGGCGGTTGTGAGAGGTGGAGTGGTTACGAGAGGTGGAGAATGCAGGGAAGAGAAGAGGAGTGCGGCCCATGCGTCGGCCCGACCTTTTCTACGAGGAGCAGAAGAACTATCTACATGCGGATCTGTACGATTGAGTTTTGATCGGATGGCCGAGAAAAGAGGAGAAAGAATTTACTGACGATCACTAACTTCTATTATAATAGTAAAGATAAGTGATGGTTCAAAAGAACATGCCTTAACCCTATTAGAACGGAGCGTGTACGGAGATAACCTGTAACTAGAAGGGCAAAAAATGTAACTAGAAGCGCAAAAAATTCTGCAGCCCCGGCCCCACGTGTCAGCTGGCCAGCCGGATGGCGTCAGGCATCGGAGATCCCATTGGCGGAGAGAGGCGCAGCACGGTGACGGCGTGACGACGGGGGAGGCCGTCCCCACCGCGTAGCCGCACGGCACCCGGAGAAAAAGGCTTCGCTTCGTCCGGACCGGAACCCCTAAAAGTACTCCATTCCCTCCCCCTTTCCTCCCCACTCCATACCACACCCCACCCCAAACCCAACCTCACCCTCACCTCCCGTGCAAATCCGTGGAGAGACAGATCGGATCGCGACAGATCTGCCGGCGGCGCGTTTCCCCCGATGGGTGGCGAGGGCAGCGAGCGGCAGCTGGGGCGGGCGCTGAGCTTCGGGATCCCGGACGTGGCGCTGGGGCTGGTGATGGGGTGCGTGGAGGACCCCTGGGACCGCGACGCCATCTCGCTGGTGTGCCGCCACTGGTGCCGGGTCGACGCCTTCAGCCGCAAGCACGTCACGGTGGCCATGGCCTACTCCACCACGCCCGACCGGCTCTTCCGGCGGTTCCCGTGCCTCGAGTCGCTTAAACTCAAGGCCAAGCCCCGCGCCGCCATGTTCAACCTCATCCCCGAGGACTGGGGCGGCTCCGCCTCGCCCTGGATCCGCCAGCTCTCGGCCTCGTTCCACTTCCTCAAGGCGCTCCACCTCCGCAGGATGATCGTATCCGACGACGACCTCGACGTTCTTGTCCGCGCCAAGGCGCACATGCTCGTCTCGCTCAAGCTCGACCGCTGCTCCGGCTTCTCCACACCCTCGCTCGCCCTTGTAGCCCGCTGCTGCAAGTAATTTGTCCTTTCCCTTTCCTCATCTCTCATTAACTAACATTAATTGCTAGTTCGTTACAGTTTCCATTTCTTCTCCTAAAAATTAATTATAGTTTCACTTGTTCTAGTTAGCTGTTTTTATGAAAGGGATTAAGGGATGATATTTTTATGAAAGGGATTAAGGGATGAGTTGTTTGCAAAAGGGAGAATAGATAAGGAGATTTTTCCCCCTAATAAAAGGGGAAAGGTGCGTCTAAATGTGTTACTTTTTCGTGATGCAAACGTCTAGGGCTCAATTCAACTTTGGAGAGAATTCCAGCTTTGCAATAGGAATTAGGAAGCGGCAGGCTTTAACAGCAATAGGATCTGGTTTTATAGCAAGGAGTGAGGACTTTGCATAACTTCTATTCATATGATGCTTGGTGGAAATAAGTTTAATAGACATGCACTATTGCAAGAGTGCTGTAAATTTTATTAGGAGGACATACTTTTCTAGATTATTAGTTAACCGGCCATGTATGTTGTCATGTGCAGGAAACTGGAAACATTGTTCCTGGAAGAAAGCTTAATTGCTGATAACGAAAATGATGAATGGCTTCGCGAGCTTGCTACCAACAATACTGTCCTGGAGGCGCTGAATTTCTTTTTGACAGATCTCAGGGCATCCCCAGCATATCTTACCCTCCTTGTGCGCAATTGCCGAAGGCTGAAAACACTTAAGATCAGTGACTGTTTCTTGTCTGACCTGATCGATTTGTTCCGTACAGCAGAAACACTACAAGACTTTGCTGGTGGCTCCTTTGAGGATCAGGATCAAGCTGGGGAGAGTAGAAATTATGAAAACTACTATTTCCCTCCCTCACTGCACCGCTTGAGTTTGCACTACATGGGAACAAATGAGATGCAGATACTATTTTCATATGGTGCGGCACTCAAGAAGTTAGACCTTCAGTTTACATTCCTTACCACAGAGGATCACTGTCAGCTAGTCCAGCGCTGCCCGAATCTAGAAGTTCTAGAGGTATTTCTATTTTACATGCTTTTCATGTTTCCTGTTTGGAGGTTGCATAGTGAATAAGCTATTTCAAATGTGTTTCATTCCATAAAAAAGATGGCATGATTTTTACGTTGGCTTGTCAAGCCTAACACAACCCTCCTTTTTCCTAGCTTGGACAGGCTATGTAGAAAACTACATAGGCGGAGTTCTATTTCAAATGTGTTGTGTTTATCTTTTTTTTGTGTGAAAACAAACAGGTAAGGGATGTGATAGGGGATCGAGGATTAGAAGTTGTCGCACAGACCTGCAAGAAATTACAGAGACTTAGAGTAGAGAGAGGAGATGATGACCAAGGAGGTCTTGAGGATGAACATGGTAGGATCACACAAGTGGGATTGATGGCTGTAGCTCAAGGCTGCCCTGATTTGGAATACTGGGCGGTACATGTCTCTGACATTACAAATGCAGCTCTAGAGGCCATCGGTACGTTCAGCAGAAATCTTAATGACTTCCGGCTTGTCCTGCTTGATAGAGAAGTGAATATAACTGACTTGCCCCTTGACAATGGGGTTCGTGCTTTGCTGAGAGGTTGCACCAAACTCCGGAGGTTTGCATTTTATGTGAGACCTGGGGCTCTATCGGATGTTGGCCTTGGCTATGTTGGTGAATTTAGTAAGACCATCCGTTACATGTTGCTCGGGAATGTCGGGGAGTCTGACGATGGACTGCTGCAATTCTCAAGAGGATGCCCAAGCTTGCAGAAATTGGAGCTAAGGAGTTGTTGCTTTAGTGAACGTGCATTGGCCACTGCTGCGTTACAGCTGAAGTCACTGAGATATCTATGGGTGCAGGGATACAAGGCATCTCCGACTGGCACTGATCTCATGGCAATGGTACGCCCCTTCTGGAACATTGAATTTATTTCTCCAAAACAAGATGAGCCAGAGGGTCAAGCACAGATTCTGGCATATTACTCTCTTGCTGGGATGAGGACAGATTGCCCTCAGTCAGTAATTCCACTCTCTCCATCAGTTTGAGTGTACATACATGTTTGATGCCAGAATGCAAAACTCACTTCTTGTCTATATTGTTCGAAATATCTGCAAAGTTACGTGGTTCCTATTCTGCTTTGCAACGAGGACATTTCACTGCACCGAAGCAATTACAGAACTGAAAGCAGAAAGCTGTTAGCTCGAGGAACAGTATATCCTTTTGGGACTAAGCAAGAACTGTCATGCGTATGTGAGGGACATCAGTTCTGCGTAAGCTTAGCCCAACTGGGCAACATGGACATGTAAACTTTACCATTGTGACTAGGTTTGGACACGCAATTTTGTAATAATGTGCCTTGTTCAATGTTTCTTAGCATTTTCCGATCCTTTAGCCTTGCCTCACTATTGCTCTATAAAATTTTCACATCAACTTATACGGAAACGGGTCAACTATTAGCGGTAGGCACCTCAAAAGAAAAAAAAATGATAAGTTTGCCACACAGCCATCTTTTCGAATAGCAGTAAATGCCCACCTGTACTTTTCATTCATCGTACACGAGCTAAGCTTTTCCTTACTGTTTTCTTTCCGAAAATTGGGTTTTTGGCTTCAGCTTTTGGTTTATTTTTTTACTATTTATAAATTTTATCTTTTTTAAATTTTTAGTTTTTTTAGCTTTTTTGTCGGTTCTTTTTTTCCTGTATTCGTTTGTGTTGTCCGTGATGAGCTATCATATTTTTTTCTATTTTTAAAATTTTTAAATTTAGTTACGCCAAATAAATCATCTTCAGTTATAGTGAAATTTCAGTCGTTACAGTGTAATTTTAATTATAAACCAAACTCTTTAGCCCAACCGAGCGTGGGTGGGCCAGCCGATCATTGAGTTGAACCCGGTGGGTGAAGCTACATCACGTGCACCTCTTTAAAGGAGGCAAGTTGCTAGCTTTCAGGCTCGTCGTAACGCGGGAATTTCGTAAGATTTCTCCTGGAACTATATTGTTTCATATGAAATCAACGCATTCTAAGCTTTCCCTCGAAATATAAAAATAAAAATTCATAAAATATAGTACAATATATGCAATGACAAGTGTATTTGAATCTCGGAGTCTTTCCGGTTCAGAATCTTCGGATGTAAAACATACTGCAAGGCGTCCTCTGTCATTCGCAAACCGGCCCAGCCAGCTACACGGCTACACCCGTACAGTGCTCACCAAATCCAAATTGGCGGTTGGATCCAGTGATCCACCGTCATCTCACCTCACCACACCCCTTCGCCGTTCCACCGTCATCTCACCACCCGACCCGAAAAAATCCCACGAAACACACAAGCCTCTTGCTCGCCGGAGATCTCACTCGCGCGTCCGCGCGCCCCCCACGCCCGCGGCCATGGCTTCCGGGAAGGACTCGTCCGGCACTACGCTGATGGATTTCATCACCTCAGATCCGCCGGCCGCCGGGGCGTCGTCGCAGCAGTCGTCCTCTGGCGGCGGCTCGCTGGGGAGGCCCACGGCGGCGGCGGCGGCGGCGGATCGCAAGTCAAAGAAGACGACCCTGATGCAGATCCAGAACGAGACCATCTCCGCCGCCAAGGCGCTCAACCCCGTCAAGGCCCTCCCCCAGCGCAACAGGAAGAAGAAGGCTCGTCTCTCTCTCTCTCTCCACCGTCGCATCATTTCTACCCTCTCTGTACTCCATTCCAGTCTCACGTTGTAGCCTCTGCTTCTCGCGCAGCCCGTCTCGTACGCGCAGCTCGCGCGGAGCATCCACGAGCTCGCCGCGACGTGCGACCAGGTTCGTTGTGCTGCTTCGGCTGGATCGAATTGCGTGATGTGAGCTTGGATCTGTTGGCTTTAGCTGCTCTCTTGTGCTCTCCTTTTTGCAGAAAAGCTCCCAGAGGCAGCTTGTGAATAGCGTGTTTCCCAAGCTTGCCGTGTACAATTCTGTGGATCCTTCGGTGGCTCCATCTCTTCTCATGGTAAGTGCGCTATACTCTACTGCTTTCGCTCTTGTTATGGCTTCATATTCCAGATAGACATCGCATTTACTTCGTAGAATGGAACTGGGCTCGCTCCCAGAAAATTCAGCTATGCTAGCACCACAATGCGTTGTCATTGAAATTTGAGAACACCTTTGATGTCTAAAACAGAGAACTTAGATGCTTAAATGTGTGTTGTAACTGAAATCGCACACATAACATAGTCCATGGTTACAATAGCCTAATGCGATCTTCTTTACTTCAGCTACCTGTTTTCTTACATCCAGTCTGCTTCTGTATGTACAGCTCCATCAGCAATGCGAGGACAGAAATGTTCTGCGCTATGTGTACTATTATTTGGCCCGTATATTGTCAGATAATGGTTCCCAGGGTTTAAGTGCTGCTGGTGGCATACCCACACCAAATTGGGATGCTCTTGCGGACATTGATGCTGTTGGAGGAGTGACTCGAGCAGATGTTGTACCCAGAATAGTTGATCAGCTTTCAGCAGAATCCTCCAGCGATGATGTTGAGTGTATGCTTTTATACTGTGATATTTCAGCTTTCAGCAGAATCCTCCAGCAATGATGTTTAGTGTATGCTTTTATACTGTGATATTGTACATGAAAGGCCTAGTATGCAAAATATGTGTTCCACTTCCAATCCAACTGTTTGCCACTGATTGGGACACCTAAATATTTCATTGGTACTGCTCTTTGTTTGCACCAAAATCAGGTGCCCACATGGCCACATTTCATGCTTAGTTTTCTCAAACCCTAAACATATCACCTCACTTCTATGAAAATTGGTATCATCTTGGAAATATTTGCAGCACTATAATGAGAATTTTATGTTCCTGGCAAACATCTTTTCCTGCATAAAAGGGAACCATATGGGCAAGTTTCTGAAATATCTTACTTGATTTAGGCATCATGCTGACAGCTGACCATGTTCTTTATGAGCAAATAAGCATTTCATAATATCTTTGTGTAAGGCTCAGCAAAAACAAGAAAGTTCTGTGTCAACCAAATGTCTTCAATCTTTTTTCTTCTTATTTGTTGTTAAGTCGTATCGTATGGTTCTTCATCATGCTTAATCATGTGTGCTGGTCTTTGAAGTTCATGCACGGAGACTTGCTGCTCTGAAGGCCCTTACCTCCTCCTCCACAAGCAGTTCTGAGATGTTGGAAAAGCTATATGAGATCGTGTTTGGCATTTTGGAAAAGGTTGGTCATTGATATTATCAGTTATGGCTTATACCCTCTCATTAGCCCCTCACGCTTTTACTTTCTAAGTTCCTTGTCAATTTTCCTGTTTTTGGGCTTGAAAGTTGACAGTGTTCTGTCCATGATGTACCTTGGATGCTTTCAGGTGGCAGATACTAAACAGAAACGGAAGAAAGGTATTTTTACCAAGCAAGGTGGCGACAAGGAGGTATTAGTTAAATTCAAGAATGTGCATTTTATTGTACACTGTTAGATACTTATTTTTTGTGTATACACTTAACCCTTCTCTTAAAGGTGTGTTGACATTTCCATTGCATACCTTGCTAATAATAGGCATTGAAAATACACTTACTGCTACATTATACTTAACCTGGCAGCTTTTCTACATTATACAACAAACATGATGCACCACTTCCAGTTTATTTTGAGCTGAAAATTAAAAGACTTCTTTATTATGAATCCAACCCCTCTTTATGATGCTTTTCTAATTTATATTAATTGCGCAGTCTGTTATACGGAGTAATTTGCAATATGCTTCTCTAAGTGCCCTGAGAAGACTTCCACTTGATCCTGGTAATCCAGCATTTCTGCACCGAGCCGTCCAAGGGTGAGTGTGACCTTGTTGTCTCTGGAAAGCTAAATTTTCCACCTTATCTTTTGCACCTATGTTTAATTTACCAATTCCCAACTGGGTTTTTGTTATACTTGAAAACAAACATATTTGGAATTTGAAGCACTGTTTGGTAGCATCTTTTCTTTATCTTTCATAATAGTCCTTTGTGAGAAACCAAGATTAATGCATGTCCTGTGGTTACTGATTTTGATTAAATTCTTATGTACTATTCTATTCATATATTCAATATGTGTCAGAATGAACATTTATTGTTGTCTATCTGTTCTATGAAGCGAACGAGCTTCTATCATAGTGGTAGAACGCTCTAGTAGCACCCCCCAGGTCCTGGGTTCGACTCAGGCTGGGGGCAAAAAAATCCCCTCGCTTGCCCCATAAACCAAAGCACAGGCCGAAAGGCTCGCCCAGTCGCTGTCGTTAGGGTCGGGCCCAGTCGTGCTGGGCGAGCGTTAAGCTCCCTAGGCGCTCTCACATGGGCTGATGCCGCTGTGTCAGGGTGAGATAAGGGTTCGGGGATTTTCTCGATCTGTGAGAGGATCTTTCTTCTTAAGCTAATGCCGGGGGGTGTCTTGTACCCCTGCAGGTCGAGTTTTTTTTTATCTGTTCTATGAAAACTTGACTATGGTCAACAAATTTACGAAAGTGATAAGTCTTATACATAAGTAGGAACTAGGAATGCACTGTACTACTGTTGCATTATCATCATTTTGTTCTCATCAAGCTTGATACAACTGCAGGGTTGAATTTTCTGACCCAGTTGCAGTGAGGCATGCATTGTCAATAATCTCCGAAATTGCCGTGAGAGATCCATACTCTGTTGCAATGGCATTGGGTCAGTTTCCTCACATACTGCTATTGATTGTTCAGAATTTCAATTTTTATTTTGTCAAGTGGATAAGCATGGGTTATTATGATTTAGAACATCACGGTCAATCTTGTATGCACGGGAAAATGGGCAATACTAGAAATGCCAATTAAAGTAGCAGACACTTAATAAATTTTGGTATATTTAGTCAATTTTTATCAAATCTTTTGCCATGTTATTTCTGTAGTTTGTCAGTCTCATGTATGGTTTAATGTTATGCAGGCAAAAACGCACAACCCGGCGGTATGCTTCCTTCTCCATTTTTGTGTTCATGTTTTTTTTAATCGTTTGAACTTAATACTTTTGAAGGGCTTTCAGCTTACCTAATAATTGATAACTTTCTTCCGTGGCTGACATCCAGTTCTAATTCAATTGATTTGAGTTGCATGAACCGTTATTTTGAGGATATTTCCTTCTTTCAGCTTACCTAATAATTGATAACTTTCTTCCGTGGCTGACATCCAGTTCTAATTCATTGATTTGAGTTGCATGAACCGTTATTTTGAGGATATTTCCTTCTTTATGCAAAATACAAATAGTGGGATGAATTGTATTTTGTGGAGAACCGAATGTATGTTAACTCCCCATCATAATGATCCTGGTTTAACTTATATTTACTCATTAGCGCACCCACATGAAATATACTTGTGGAAAAATATTACCTTTCTGACAATTGCTGATATATTACGTGCTCTAAATAACAACAGGAAATATGATACGTGTAATTTTCATTGGTCACCATATTTGATTCAGTGATATTTGAGGACTCGAATGACTTAATAGTTATACTCAAGGTTCCAAAACCTGGAACCGGGAGAAATCCCGACCGGCGGCTGGTAACGGTAACTGGCCGGTTACCGAAAAAACCGATCACAATTTGAAAATCAAAACTTGAATTTTGGGATGTTTTGAAACCGGTAACCAGAAAAACCGGCCGGTAACCGAAAAAACCAGCAAAATTCGAAAATCAAAAATTGATACCGGCCGGTTTTTCAGTTACCGGTCTCCACCGGTAGAAACGGTAACCGGTGGTTACCGGCAAGTAACCGCTGGGATTTTGAACCCTGGCTATACTATTGTTCATTCTGGTTTCTGACTATGATACATGACTTTTTAGGAAGCACTGATTCGCCATTGCTATGGTTAATGCATATGAGTACTCTTGGACAGCATCTGATTGCTTTGACTGATCATAGTGTTGATTGTTTTCCATTCCACCCAAAGGGCATTACCTGCTTCTGTCTACAAACGACTGCTTCCAATTTTGTCAACTGGAATAATGCATGAAATTTTCTTCTTTCCAATTTGATGTACTCATTTGTCTATGATATCATTGTGTCAAAATGAAACAGGAGCTCTTCAGGACATCCTTCATTTGCATGATGTTCTTGCCAGGGTTTACCTGGCAAAGTTGTGCCATTCAATATCTAGGGCACGTGTATTGGATGGTAAGTGCAATTTGTTTTTATGCCTGCCCTGAATCATGGCCGCTTTGTATTTCCAGAGTGCATGCATCTAATTGTGGTTCTGAACAAATATGATTTATGCAGATAGGCCTGACATAAAGTCTCAGTACAGCTCTCTCCTTTATCAACTTCTTCTGGATCCCAGTGACAGGGTCTGTTTTGAGGCCATACTATGTGTGTTGGGAAAAGTTGACAACACAGAAAGGTAACGATGATGTTTCATCAAATTAGCTTTTTACGTGTCATCTTTCTGGACCTCAGACCTCAGTAGGAAGCTTAAAGATGTCCTGTTTCATATCATTGCTCATGTCTTGCAGAACGGAGGACAGAGCTGGTGGATGGATTCGGTTAACTAGAGAAATTCTTAAATTGCCTGAGGCCCCTTCTGTAGCATCAAAGGGTGGTCTGTCAAAATCTAGTGAAAAGTCGTCTAAAGCAAGGCGTCCTCAGCCCCTCATTAAACTTGTAATGAGGAGGTTTGTTGTATCTTCTTATGAATGTTTAAGTGGTTGATCTCTCCATTTTCCTGTTGGAGTCTCTGGTTCATGGATGCTTACTGTTTGTTTCTTATTCTGTCAGATTGGAGAGCTCTTTCCGTAGCTTCTCTCGTCCTGTTCTTCATGCTGCTGCAAGAGTAGTTCAGGAAATGGGCAAAAGTAGAGCAGCTGCTTATGCTTTAGGTGTTTATGATGAGGGAGCCAATATTCAAGCTTATTCAGATAATGTTGAATCTCTTGATTCTGATCTTAATGAGAACTCACAACCTGAAGGTATTATGATGTTATTATAGATTTCAGTTATACATTGACACATTCAAAATCATATGCACTAAAATCATAGAAACTGTTTCCATAAATTAATTTCCGATTGTGTTGACTGGATAACTAGGAAGTTAGCAAATATATGTAAATGCATCTCTTTTGGAACTAGACCAAATTAGGACGGTAGCTCTTTTGGAAATTGTAAGCATGAATTTGGTTGTATTCTGGCATGCCTATATTCACCAGTGGGTGTTTTTTTTTGTAACCAAACCAGGTCTTTTGCTTTATGTTAATATCACTTTTGTAATGAAATCATATAACTCTCCATGTTCATGCTCTAGCTACCCGGAAGGCTAATCCTCTATCCAACGGACATGGTGGAATGGACACAATAGCAGGGTTATTAGCATCACTAATGGAAGTAGTGCGGACAACTGTAGCATGCGAGTGTGTATATGTTCGAGCGATGGTCATCAAAACTTTGATATGGATGCAAAATCCACATGAATCTTTTGAAGAACTAAAATCCATCATTGCATGTGAGCTGTCTGATCCATCCTGGCCTTCTTCTCTCCTGAATGATGTCCTACTAACCTTACATGCTAGGTTCAAGGTATTGTTTCCCTTTCAGTGTTTATATTATATATTTTCTTTTTTTTTGAACCTTTTGTTATCAAGTTGCTCTTTCCCCCTATTTTGATGGCTTTTATCAACTGTGCGCCTCAAATCAGGGCATTTGAGATTGGAAGCAGATTTAACCATTCTGTAGTGACTTAAAGAGTTCCCATAGGTTCAATGATTAAAAACAACATTGCTTTTTTGATAGAATAAATGATGTCAACCTTTTATCTTGGCCCATTTGATTGTAGGATTGTATTTCTTGCAATTAATTTATCTTTGAACTATTTTCTGGCTTTGTTTTGTATTCCCCTTGTTTATGCAGTCTGGTTGTTGTGTATGCATTCTGCAGCTATTATTTTGATTATATTGATCAGTTCTCTTCTCACTTACTGGATTTCATGAGTGATTTATTATTCTGGTTTGTTCTTACATGATAGGCAACCCCAGATATGGCTGTGACTCTGCTTGAGATTGCTAGAATTTTTGCCACAAAAGTTCCTGGAAAGATTGATGCTGATGTTCTACAACTGTTATGGAAGGTATGCCTTTTATCATAAAATACTTTCAACATATTGAACAACTAAGGTTTACCTGACAAAAGGGAACCCAACCTTTTTTTTGTGTGTGTGTGTATATACTATTCTACTCCTGAGAGTACAATAAGTTATTCTATGCGCCAGCCAATACGGGCCACAAACCCGAGTGTGTGCGACACCGGTAGAGTTTGACCGTAAAAACTTACATCATGTGTAGTAATTTATGTCTCACCACTGTAGGATGGTTACTGCACTATATGTGGGAGTTTTTTCTTTTGACTGCAAACTTAGAATTGCAATATCTCTTTAACTGAATGTCCCGATCTGTGATCCGTTTGCACTGTTGTGTTTGAAATTACGAGCTTAACAAAAACAAGATTCATGTTAAATATGTTTTTACGCTGCGAAAGTCGTTTATAGCACGAAATACGCTATTTTATTGTACCACCATAGAAAATTTACTGTACTTTTCTGAGCGCGAACGGGTGACATGCGTAGAATAAAATTGGCTGAAGTCAGTATTTTCATTTTACTGCACGAAATACACCGTTTTACTACACCACCACGGGAGATTTATTGCACTTTTCTAAGCGTGGACGGGTGACATGCATAGAATAAAGCTGGCTGAAGTCAACATTTTTGTTTTACTGCATGAAATATGCCATTTTACTGGTGCAGTAAAACGGTGTATTTCGTGTAGTAAAACGAAAATACTGACTTCAACTAGTTTTATTCTACACATGTCGGTGCTTAGAAAAGTGCAGTAAATCTCCTGTAGTGATGTAGTAAAACAACGTATTTTGTGCAGTAAACGACTTTCGCAGCGTTAAAACATATTCAGCATGAATCTTGTTTTGTTAAACTTGTAATTTCAAACATAACGGTGCAAACAGATCGGACATTCGGTTAAAGAGAGATACAATTCTAAGTTTACAATCAAAAGAAAAAAAAACTCCCACATCTCTCATCCGCTGCCGCAGCCTGGACCCGAGGGCGGGGGGCATGCGGTTACGTAGGGCGCGGTGGGTCGTGGTCAGGCGTGTAGGACGTGGTTTGGTCGCGCGGATCCCGTTATGGCCGGAGCGTAGAATATTCTACCCTCATGCGCACAATAGCACTACCGTGTGTGTATAACTCTTAGCTTTTTACACTTTAGATATGACATATTTGTTGGTGTTTCCAATGCATGGCACTTTTTTATACAATGACGGTATTGACTTAACCAAAAAATAACAATTGTTGTCTTTCCAGACATGCCTTGTAGGAGCAGGACCAGATGGGAAACATACAGCCTTGGAAGCTGTGACAATAGTCCTTGATCTGCCACCACCTCAGCCTAGTTCAACGTCTGGATTCACATCCGTTGATATGGTATCTGCCTCCGACCCAAAATCTGCAATGGCACTGCAAAGATTAGTTCAAGCTGCTGTAAGAAAAAACTTCCACTTGGTTAATTTGTTCATTGAGCATGGAGCACAATAGACTGATGTTTTGGCCCTTCAATTGATCAACAGGTTTGGTTTCTAGGAGAAAATGCAAATTATGCTGCATCTGAGTATGCCTGGGAGTCTGCAACGCCGCCCGGTACTGCACTAATGATGCTAGATGCTGATAAAATGGTTGCGGCAGCTAGCTCCCGTAATCCTACACTTGCAAGCGCTCTGACACGGCTCCAAAGGTGTGCATTTAGTGGAAGCTGGGAGGTATGCACCTCTGAAGAAGACATTTTTCTTTCATTTAACTTGACAACTTGGGCTGAGATGGTATTGCATCTTCTTATGTTAGTGCCTTTCCATTTTTCTTATGTCTTACCGTTTACCTGTGTGTAGATCCGTATTGCTGCTGTGCAAGCCCTAACCACTATTGCAATAAGGTCTGGTGAACCATATAGACTGCAGATATATGAGTTTCTTCATGCTTTGGCTCTGGGGGGTGTGCAGTCAAACTTTTCAGAGTTGCACCTAAGTAATGGGGAAAACCAAGGTGCTAGTGGTACTGGTCTTGGATCTTTGATAAGCCCAATGCTCAAGGTCCTGGATGAAATGTATCGAGCTCAAGATGATCTTGCTAGGTATGTTGTCCTCAAAATTCCTCTTGGCTGCTGGGGAATTGTCCTTGAGGTGACTTCTTTGTGTGATTTTTTGCAGGGATATTCGTCAGCATGATAATAGCAAACAGGAATGGAGTGACGAGGAACTTAAGAAACTTTATGAAACTCACGAGAGGCTTCTTGATTTCGTTTCTTTATTCTGTTTTGTTCCAAGGGCCAAATACTTGCCTTTAGGTCCTACCAGGTATGTACTATTATAATCTTTGGAGTTCTAATCTCCTAGAGCAGCCAAATTGTTGCTGACTTGAAATGTTACTTCATTGCGTAAATTGCCTATGAAATAAGAACTGCTCAGTTCACCAGTCACCACTACTTGTTATCTTCAGTGATGCCTGGACAGCCATGAACCACACAATAGACCAGGGTATTAGCTTGTGTGATCTGTATCATTTGGTCCACATTATGCAATTAAGTGCCACTGCCCACTGGCTATGGTCCATGTTGGAGTAAATGGGCTCCACTCCTATACCTTAGGGAGCTTTTTTTTTTCTTTAGTAGTTCTCCTTTACTTGTAATCATTCAGCCAACCTTTGAACTTCCATAGCATTGGTGTCATTCGGCCATTCGGGAGATATTGGGGGGCAGTGGCGGACGCAGAAACTAATACCTGTGGGGTCAATACTTTAAACTTCTAGAGATTAATATGTAAATACACTAAAAGCAAAGTGCTTTTCCAAAAAGCTGTGGGGTCAAGCGACCCCTCAGTTTCCATCTAAATCTTCCAATGGGAGGTCTCACATATTATGATGTTTTCTTAGTGATCATATTCTCGTTAGCAAAGGGTTGGATGGTAGCTAGCTCTCAACTTTTATTTAAAGCTTTCTGATTCACGCATTTGTGTTTATCTACTGCTGGTTTGCAATCGAAAATGTATTCTAATCCCTATCTTGTCAATTTCTTTCATCTTGGAAGGTCTAATATATTCGAACTGTTGTTTAACACCTTTTTGAATAAGCTGTAATAGTTCCATAGAACTGATTAGGGTGTAGGGTGATTGTTATCTGTTGCAAGGGCTATCAACTTATTGCTCGCTTATATAGGGGCATCACATCTGCTTGAATATCATACTTTAAAGCATTCTGTGGCAAGGAAGAGCAACTTTTATAGTATCCCACAAGTTGTAGTTGTTTCACATAAAAAGAAAATAGCCAGTTGGGTGTAAATGGATGCCTGTATTGTATAATTGTCCTGTCCCTTGACATCATGTAATGTTAACACGTATGTACAGTTCCAAGCTCATTGAGATCTACCGCAACCGGCATAACATCAGTGCATCTGGTGGTCTAAGTGATCCTGCTGTTGCTACTGGAATATCTGACCTCATGTATGAGTCCAAAGAAGTACATAAAGAGACCACTACTATGCAGTCTGGAATTGACCCTGATCTGGCTATGGCCTGGGCAGCAGGTTTGGAAGATGATGTTTGGGCAAACAATGCACCGGCTGTGGACAAAGTATGGTTCTTTGCTGTGTTTTCCCACAAGTTCCTCCTTCCTATATGTTCAACTAAGAGAGAGCTGCCTGCTGTTATCTGTGGCAGATAACTTGGTTGCTTAATCATTTCCTCACCAGTTCCCCTTTTCCTTGTTGCATGTGCTGAATATGAGAATGATGCGTTTTTGTCATTGGGGTTTGTGATCCTATGGTAGGTAAAGGACTTCCTTGCGGGTGCTGGAACTGATGCTCCTGATGTGGATGATGAGGAATACATGAACTCTAGGCCATCAGTTGGTTATGATGATATGTGGGCCAAGACAATTCTCGAAACGTATGACGCAGTAAGTATTACAACACTTGCTTAAGCTAATTGACTTCAGATACTCCTTAGATTTTTTGATAAACGGTCCAATTTGTTTTTAATTGTTGCAGGAAGATGATGGAAGGTCCTCTGGTGGGTCCTCTCCTGAGTCAACTGGTTCTGTTGAAACTTCCATATCGTCTCATTTTGGTGGCATGAACTATCCATCATTGTTTAGTTCAAAACCATCAGGCTATGGGGCTTCACAACAAACGGTATTTTTGCTTCATCCTTCATGATATTAGTGGTATTTATTTTTGTTAACTTATTATTACTATTTGGGGGCTACATCACGGTATATCAGTCTATTTATCATTGCTGATATTGGATTTTGACAAGGCAGCTATTGAATTGGTATGTTAATACATTAAAGTGTTTTTCCCCATAAAAATGGGCACTTTGAACTTAAACTGTTGAAAGTGAATTTCTTAAATCCTGTGATATCAAATGTATGCATACTGATATGGCGATTGCATAGGATATGTCCCAGTCCTTTCTAAGGTTCCAAACACCATTTCATGCACAAAAAAAAAAGGTTTTCTAGAGTCACAGCGGTTTGAAGTATGCATTACTGCTCTCCCAAGGCTATTGGATGATCTGAGCTGATGATCCATACCAAGGTTCCAAATACCGGCGGTAACCAGTTTTACCCGTGCCGACCGGGAGAAAAAAACGACGGTTTTTTAATTTAATTCAAATTTAAACTTTTGAATGTACAAATTAGTTTCTCTAGTGATATTTACATTGTTTAACACTAATAGAATATATTAGGAAGATGCATGCACTTCCCGTGCTTGACTTCATACTTTTTGCCATGAATGTATTATGAATTTCAAATTTTGAATATAAAAGTTAGTTTCCCTAATGATATTTACATTATTTAACACTAATTAAATGTATTAGGAAGATGCATGTACCTCCCGTGCTTGACTTCATGCTTTTTGCCATGAATGTATTAGGAATTTGTAAATTTTGAATGTAAAAGTTAGCTTCCCTAATGATATTTACATTGTTTAACACGAATAGAATGTATTAAGAAGATCCATGCATCTCTCGTGCTTGAATTCATACTTTGTGCCATGAATGTGTTAGGAATTTCCAATTTCAAATTTAAAAATCGAGTTTTACCAGTTTTTCTCCGATTTTTTGGATGGTTACCGGCCGGTTTTTCCATTACCGATTTCAAATTCAAATTTTGACGTGTGAAATTCGAACGGTTTTTTCCGGTTACCGGCTGGTTTTTCCGATTACCGGCCGGTAACCGGTATCAGCCCCCGGGCGGGGTTTACCCCGGTAGGGGGATTTGGAACCTTGATCCATACCCAGCAAGTTATGGTTATAGATACAAATTCCTGGATTTGTCCATGGAACAAACCTACATCATTATATGGCCAACTTCAACTAATACTGGACCAGACAAGTTAAAACCTGTATATTTAATTACAATTGAATCTTAATATGAATCTTAAAAGTTATACTTTTCTTATTACTATCAGGAAAGCAGGTCATCAAATAGCATATATAGCAATGTTGATGTAGGATCTTTGGTTGCTGCTCCCTAAACCTGATCTCTTAATGACATCATTTGTTTATGTTAAAACTTTATTTCCAGGAGAAAATGCACACATCGCAAATAAACTGAGTGAATACAGCAGAACTTCTCTATTCTCTTATTTGCTCCCCTATTTTCTTGCTTCTCTTTCTCTTGCAAAACTGGCTACAAGTCTCCTCAATATATAGGCTAATAATCTCCTATTAGCATACGTATTCGGACTTCAAGTTGGACACAACTTCAACTTGAGTTACACACGGAGACGGACTTTACTATATCTTGGATTCGAAGTTAAGATTATTTCTAACAATTTCCCCCTTAATCTTGACTTGACATACTCTATTTTTAGTCTCAATACATTATGAACTACCAGCCACACCTCCACATGAAGCGTCCTACATGCAAATTACATGTAGGAACTCAACTTAACTGGCACAGGTTCATCCGGATGCAAATATTCTAAAACATTGAGGCAGTCGGTCTCAATCACGACTTACTAAACTCATACTTGATATAGAACGGTGACACATCTCCTCTGCCTTGCTGCGTTGTTTCGGGATGGCTATGTTGCTTTGTTTCTCTCGGTGCTGACTTTTGTTGCTCCAGTAGTACGATGCGCGTGCGGAGACCTCAGGAGCACCGTGCGAGACGAGCGCAAAATGGAATTGCCGAGACTATTTTTTCAGCCGCTCGGTTCTCGCTTAAACTCTAATACCACTTGTTAACTTTGATCTAGGAGAAAACGTACACATCACAAATAAACTGAGAGAATACAAGAGAATTTCTCTATTCTCTTATTTGCTCCCCCTCTTTTCTTGCTTTTCTCTTTCTCTTGCAAAACTGGCTGTAAGTCTCCTCAATATATAGATTAATAATCTCCTACTAGCATACATATTCGAACTTCAAGTTGGACACAACTTCAACTTGAGTTACACACGGAGACGGACTTTACTACATTTTGGACTCGAAGTCAAGATTATTTCTAACAGTTTAAACAACACGGTTCCTGATAACCATTTGCATTTTGTTTCAGATACGCGAAGAACCACCATCGTATTCAACATCAGTTCTACAGAGGCGTGAGTCATTCGAAAACCCTCTCGCGGGGCATGGAGGTCGAAGTTTTGGATCCCACAAGGATGAAGACAAGAGTTCCAAGAACCCTCAATTTGGGAAAGCATTGTATGACTTCACAGCAGGTGGTGATGATGAGGTATGGAAGCTACATATCATCTTTTGGTTGGCTGTATCTTAACTTCCCAAAGTTCATTGCTTCCTTCTTCATTGCTTGATGGGATATTAGTTGTTCTGAAAACATGTTTTTTTACTTGGCTGAGTTTTTTTTATTTCACCAAAGCAAAAATTGTTGGTGTTCTCAGTTGACACTGTTATTAGCGAGTTCAATAGCAAAAAAACCTACATGAAAGGACCAACCGAAAGTGAATGTCAAAATAGTCAAGCTGACTCA
This sequence comes from Dendrocalamus sinicus, assembly GCA_036346575.1. Lineage (NCBI taxonomy): Eukaryota > Viridiplantae > Streptophyta > Magnoliopsida > Poales > Poaceae > Dendrocalamus > Dendrocalamus sinicus. The sequence goes on along the minus strand of CM070647.1, from coordinate 43,723,341 downwards.
CTCTTTTTTCTTGACCTGGAATGCAAACAAAAGACACTTATTCATGAAATTGTTTTCAGCTGAGTTTAACCGCTGGAGAAGAAGTGGAGATTGAATATGAGGTTGATGGTTGGTACTATGTAAGTACTCATCTCACCATTTCTTTTACTTGTTCTTTGGCCGTGAATGAAAACATTTTAAAATTGGCAATTGTTGCTATTTGCTCAGGTGAAGAAAAAGAGACCTGGAAGGGATGGAAAAATAGCAGGTCTGGTCCCTGTTCTGTATGTGAGCTCATGATAGCTGATCTTGTGACATACTTCTCTGGAAAGCTGGTCGGAGTAAATGGACTTGAGAATGGCATGCGGGGAAGTATTTTACGCGGTCTTCACGCCTTTCTGAGCTCCGTACATTTTACAGGCACACAGCCTTGTGGAAGGCCATATTCAATCGTCTTGGTGTTTGTTTGATGCAGCAATATTGTTGCTGGTCGTGATTTACGTGCTGATTTGTTTGCTGTACACATTCCACGAGTCCATTCAATTCATTGTTTATATGTAGATGGACATTTTATCTGTGCCATTCTGCTCCGTCGGTTATGCTTGAAAACAGTCAGTTTAGTAGTTTACTCCAGTTCTCCATTGGTTGTGCAATATAATCCTAGTCAAATTGTAGAACTAGTAGTTGTGAAGAGGCAGTAAACTGCACGCTGCATTTTTCTCCCAACAATTCTTTTGATCTTTTGTATGGTGTGATCCAATAGTAAGTAGCCCTGTTAATTTGTGTAAATTTTGTTTTCTGGTGATTATGGATACATGAACATATACCATAGTGAAACGACATGCACCGATTAGTATGATGTACTGAAATGAAACGACATGCACCGATTAGTATGGATACATGAACATATACCATGGTGAAACGACATGCACCGATCGGATGTGCTCTGTGTTCTTTTTCAGATCGTACGTGCGCAGATAAGTAACCTTTGTCATAATTTTGTTTAGTATGTTGTACTGAAGTCTGCAGCAATATTAGTCCTGAACTCTGAATCTTGATGTCAAGGCCTCATTTAGAACCCAGGATGTTTTTTTCAGAATACCTGCAGGAATTAAACTGTTTTATGTGAAATTTTTATAAAATTGCCGCGTTGTAAACAGGGCATGAGATGCAATCACCCGGTATGTAGCTTGTCATTGTGTAGCTTATGGTGGCATCCTACTTGGAGGTACCGTGTCACCTCCACGGCGTTCGTGCAGTGGACGCAGCGACCTCCGCTCCTCAATTCCAACGGGCATCGCTCGGCTCGCCTGTCCCCAGCATGTTCTCTTGCTGCCAACTACCAGATTGAGACTTACGTATCAGATTTGTTACAACCAAAAATGTGCCCAATGTACAGTTGCCCTAATGTATAGATGACTTTTTCCAAATAGACACATTTTATGTCACCCTCTCATCATCTATAAATCCTCATGTACATATTCAGAATATAATAAGAAGCAACAGTTTCTCTCAAACACTTTTACAATCTCTTGCAATACGTTATCAGCACATACACACAAGTGAAACAGAGAAGAACACAAGGTATGGCACTATGTGAGAAACACCAAAAAGCATTCCTGGATGTTCTTACTTTGATCGATTCTTTACGCGAATCGCTACATGTTCTTCTTGCTCCTCTCCATGAGAAGCCTCCACCACCACGTCCAGCGGCCACCACCTTCATCGCCACTGGCCATGGCTCTAGGCCGGTTCGTCGTCGTCCATGGGAGGCGCACGGCGCCTTCCCACCGACCAGGGCTCCGCGCTATGATCCTTACCGGCGACCGGCGCACGCCTCCGCGGCGGCTAACCGCCGTCCCGGCCTCGGATCCGGGCCCAAACGCCTCTACCGGCCTCCTCCGCAGAGGACGCATTCTCCTCTACATAAATCAACAAGAAGAGGAGGGGGGAGGCGGCTCGGCGGCGCTGCGCGGCCGGCCGACACGGCTCGGCATGGCGGCCGCGGCAAAGCCCGGCGTCCACAGCCCGGGCGGCCCGGCGGCGGCGGCGCCCACGCCGTGGCGGTGGAGCCCGCGGCCGAGGCCTTGGCAGCGCGGCGCAAGAGGCGCGCCGAGAGGCGGCGTCCCGCACGGCAGGGCGGCTAGGGTTTGGGGGTTAGGGAAACCCTAACCCCCCTCCTTTATATATGGCTGCACACAAAAAATGGGCTTTTGGCCCAATAGCCTCCACCTCCCCACTTGGGCCAAAAGGCCAAACGGGCTGCAGCCCAGGTTTTCAAAATTTTGCATTTTCCCCCTCTATTTCATGGAAAATGTAGAATTTTTCTTTTAAATAAATTTCTATTGTAGTATTTGCAGTGTAGTCCTTGTGCTTATTTATAATTGTACCCGTGAATTTGTACTGTTATAAATTAGCATTTCAGTCCCTACAGGACCTGAAAATTATGTAATTATTTAAATAAATGTGCAAGCACATTTCTATAATTTTTACATATGTAGGATTACTACTTTCTTGCAATTTACTTACAATATGAATTGCGACCATATTTAAATTTGCTATCTTTAGCAAATTTAAATTTAAAATTTCCGTTTAGTGAGTACCCTTGTACTTAATAAATTGGATGCAAAATATTATACCTACAATAAATATCATAATTACAATTTATGGCATTTTGCTACATTTATTTGTACGCTATGCCATACAATAAATTGGTGTTCATCACCAATATTGTGATTACATGGTATTATAAATATAACCACATGATATATTTAATTTGGGTATATATATATATATATATATATATATATATATATATATATATATATATATATATATATATATATATATATATATATATATATATATATATATATATATATATATATATATATATATTCATTCGGATTACAATACTCATATTGTTTTCCAGATATTTTGCATTTTATTACAATATTACCATACACATTAATTTACCTCATGTAAATTAATCATTTATGGTGTACTTTTCATGTATGTTTTAAATGGCTACCAAAGATTTTGAGCCCCTCGCTCTCGATGGTACCAACTACCCTACATGGGCTATGGACCTAAAGATCAATCTAACCACACGTGGATTGCAAAGGGTGATATTCGATCCTCCAGATGATCAAATTCCTCCGGATATTGTGAAATATTCCGTTTTGAGCATAATACGGAATCACATACATCCAGATTTGAATGCTGAATATCTGTATGAGGAGAATCCACTCACTTTATAGTTAACCCTCAAAAATAGATATGAACAGCAGAAAGCTGTTATCTTACCTAAGACTAATCATGAATGGGCACACCTTAGACTCCAAGACTTCAAATCTGTTGGAGACTATAACCATGCCCTTTATACTATTTGCTCCAAATTGCGGTTTTGTGAAAAGGAACCAACAGATGCGGATAAAATACAGAAGACTCTCTCGACTATGCTCCCATCTGACAGGGTCCTACAGCACCAATGACGTGCTGCAAATTATCAAACTTATTTTGATCTTATGCATACTATACTTCAGGCAGAGAAGCATGCTGAACTTCTTTCAAAGAATAATCAGCAACGCCCCATTGGGGTTACTCCACTTCCTGAAGTTCATGCTAATCAAAATAACAAGTTCAGTGGTTCAAAAGACCACTCAAAAGACTTTAACGGTAAAACACAAACGCACCAAGAAGCAAAAACCAAGTGGATTCAAAAAAGGTAAAGGCAATTCTGGTAAGAGAGTTGACAAAACTGAAATTTGTCAAAAGTGTGGTTGCTACAACCATCCTACCAAGAAATACCGCACCCCAAAGCATCTTTTGAACCTCTATCTCCAGTCTTTGACTCAAGGCAAGAATGCTCAAGAGAAGAGATTTGAAGCACACTTCAATCTCACATCCAACAATGATGAAGCCGGATGCTCTCAAAAGTCCCTTCAAGAACTCAAAGACACATATGCTTCTACAAAGAAGGATGATCTCATGTGCATTAAGGACACACTTGAAGAATTTAATTCTCAAGACATGTTTGGAGATCTCAGTTAGACTCCTAGTCCTATAGCTACTAAGTACTATAGTGTTGTAATATAAACAATGTTGTCATCTATATTGTAAACTTGTATGCTGCAATCATATATCGAACATATTCGGTATTGTAAAATAAAGTTTGTATGTATTCTATATATACTACTATAAGAATTTTATTAAATTCTTCTTTTGTGTATATAGATTTTTGGAGTCGATCCAATTGAGGAGGAATTATGCCTTGTGGATAGTGGTACCACAAACTCTATACTTGGGGACACAAAATATTTTCTAACTCTTACTAGGAGGAAAGGAAATATTTTAACCATCGCTGGACGCGATGCAACGATAGTAGGCTCTGGTCGCGCCTCTATCACTCTCCCTATGGGTCCACAATTGGAAATTGAGGATGTACTCTTGTATCTCGATTCAACATGTACCCTACTTAGTTATAGAGAACATCGCAGGGTACCGTTAGTAATTATTAGACTGCTTTGTCTTCCTTCCTGACTTTCTCTGTGGAGTACATCGCAGGGTAAGGAACGTCTGGGCGCATCTATAAGAAGACAGAACTGAGTAAATAAAAAAAAGATGAGAAATCTGAAAAAACCAACCAAAACTGAGTCAAAAAATTGCACGCAGAAAATAAAAAAAAGATGAGAAATCTGAAAAAACCGACGGCGGCCATGCGGTCGCCGAGGGCAGCCAGCCGTTGGAGAGCCAGCCATGAGAAATCTTTGTAGTGTGCCAAAAGATATGCTTGACTTCTGGAGGTTCTACCCAAAGTAGGTTTACCTGTTTCATTGAGTAGAAAGCTAGTGCATTTGTTGCTTTGTAGGAGGAGTACATGACCGGTTCATTCAAATGTATTCTTTATCTTAAAAAAAAACTCGACTTGCAGGGGTACTAGACGCCCCCCCGGCATTAGCTTAAGAAGAAGGATCCTCTCACAGATCGAGAAAATCTCGAACCCTTGCCCCCCCGACACGCGGCATCGGTCCGGTGAGAGCGCCGGGGAGCAATCGCTCGGCCCAGACGACACAGGCCCTTACCTGTCGACCAGTGAATGGACCACCTTTAGACTGTGCTTTGGCTTATGGGGCAAGCGAGGATTTTGCTGACACTGGTCGAACCCAGGACCTAGGGGGTGCTACTAGAGCGCTCTACCACTACAATAGAGGCTCGTTCGCATGTATTCTTTATCTTACATGCTCTCTTTCCAGGTTTTGTCTAAACTGTGTTGGCAGCCAATCATTATCTATATTCCGGAGCGTGAGGTAAATTCTATCAACTTTGGGGATGCTAAACCTATACATGTGGACAATGGATACAGATACTATACCCTTGATCCAAATCTGTACATATGGTTGTGACTTGTGAGTAGTGACTTGAAGAAAAGAAGAATTTCGTAATAAAACCATATGAATGGTCGTCTCTAATTGCCTGGTTGGCCTGCTTTTATTGCGAGAGAGAAAAATTGAACACCAGATATTGGAAGAGTAGTGATTTTTTGTAGGACCTATCATCACTATGGGAATTACATTTTGGCATGATATAGTTTGATGAAATGAAAAAACAGTGAGAATTGACAATGTTGCCAAGATTCGCTGGTGCTTCAACATAAAAAATTGAAAGTGAGCTTGGATGGATGATCCGCTCAAATTTGCTGTGTAGTGATGTCGAAAGTCAACATTGCATTTTATTTTTCTGTTTAATTGATCCAATGGCCTGAATCGCTCGTTCCAAAATTTAGATATTTGTTGATGTTTTGAAATGGGAATACATTGGCAAACGATGGATAGAACTGATTACTGATTGAAAAGTTAGTGAATACTTTGCATCTTTCCTTGCTTATGCCCAATCCGTCCTCGAATTTGGAATTACTAGGTGGGTTTATTTCACTGCTTTCTTTGTTTCTTCGCAAACTATCTTGTCATGTCCGAGTGCTCTACTTTCATAGGTTCACATGTTATGCTTCACCTGGTGCTTGTCACCATCTCCTTCCCCATTTCAGCTCGACTTTGTCCTGTTTTGTAACAGTACCACGGACGAGGTAATGGTTTTCCTATAGCTGAGTATGGATTGGAATTTACCAAAAACTCAAATCAGGGGAAGAAAAGGATGCCAGTAAGATTGTTTTGCAGTGGGAGGAATCGTTATGATTTGCTAGTATAAAATGGTTGGAGAACAGTTCGCCCTCCGCCAAGTCTCAGAATACCAGCATCCAGCATTCATCTATGACACAATTGATTTCCATTCTATGGTTGCATTATTTGATCCTGAAAAAAAAAATCCCGTTTTGTCTTTTTGCCGACAGTTGCGATGCTTTAACCGCTGTTCTATCGATCATAGGCAATTTGCGTGTGCATTTGCAGATTTGGAACTTAGGTAAACACTAACATGATAATGTCGCACGAGCTAACTAGATGCTGCATCATGTACCCAAATTCTAGCCTAGTGAGGCCAATGCTGTTCGCCAGTGATTTGGTTGGCGTCATGCCGTCAAGTTGCTGACCGTATTTCTGGTTGGTGCCGGGCATAATAATGGCGTGTTCGTCGGACTTGGTAGTTGGGAGGGGAAAGAAGACGGGACATGCGTAAGACTGGGTCCTTTTGTTTGGTTTTCTACAATAACTAATTTTTAAATAATACATTTTTTAAATTAGAGTCTATAAGTCGATTATACTAGACATTGTTTCGATTTTTTCTATATCAATCAAAATTATACGTAAATATATTTCTCCGTACTCTATCTCAGAAACAAATATAATTCAAAATTTTAAACTAAAAACTGTTATAACAGGTTAAAAGAATCTACCCCAAATCCAATTATTATGTAATACTATGGCCCTGTTTGGATCCCTCCATCTAAAGTTTAGTTACTAAAGTTTAGGTCTAAAGTCTCCAAACAGGTAGTCTAAAGTTAGATCTAAACTTTAGCTAACCCCTAAAAAACACTTTAGACCATTAGTCCACCCAAGTAAACTAAAGTGGTCTAAAGTTTTGGGTTCTTAGGCACAAAGACGTGTTTACCCATGCATGTTGGTCTCTCACCTCCCATTTAATGGCTGACACACGAAACGAGGAGAGCTAGTATGGTCTTTTTAAAACTTTAGTCCTATCCATTAGTACAAGATCCAAACAGGACCTTTGACTAAAATTTAGTGGCTAAAGTTTAGCCAACTAAAGTTTAGTCCAAAACTTTAGACAACTAAACTTTAGACCATGGGATCCAAACAGGGCCTATATCATGTTGCAAACCCCGGTTGACAAAATAATATATCCTCGTAGGATGAGCTGGGCGATGCATAGAGTGGGGTTCATGAGATAAATTATAAAGAGAGATAATTACATGTAATATTAGCTGATATAGTATATAGTACAATTTATCTATAAATCTTATATTATCGTTTAAAAATGAGTTATTATACTACTGTACATAAGCCAAAAGACTTATCCGAATCGGACCCGGCCCTACTCCTATAACTATAGACTCGTGCCTGTTGTTTATTTCAAATTTTCAATGGCGACTTCTAGAGTAGTTAGGATAGAGAGCAAGGAGGCAGATGAAATTTGACATTTATGTTACCACCGATGTACTACATGACAATGAACTAAAAGTTGTTTAAGCTTTTCGGAGGAAAAAGATTTTCTTTTTAGTTTTTAAAAGCTATTTTTAGATTTTCTATAATATCTAGTTTTTAAACGAAATATTTTTTTAAGATGAGATCTATAAGTTAATCGTAGTTTATACTATAGCGACTTCATTATATCAGCTAAACACACACGTAAATTTTTGTTATTCTATATTCTCTCTTATAAATAGCTAAAAAATTATAAATTACAGTTAAAACCTATAAACTAAAGCAAAAAATGAAAGGCCTCCAATTGAACAAATGTTACGCTCACGACCATATCGTACGTTCCTGACTTAGGGCCTGTTTGGTTCATGATCAGAAGTTGCCTAGCCACAAGTTAGGCGTGTCACAGTTTTTAGGTAGCTGTTTGGTTCACTGACGCAACTGTGGCATGCCACACTTTCTTAGCACCCGGCCCCACACGTCATGGACTCAGTTTTTTGCCAAACTTTGCCACAAGTGTGGCTTCGATTTTGTTAGCCACACTTTTTGTGGCAGCCACACATTGCCTAAGCTTAGACATGACAAGCTTAGACACCAACCAAACAAGCCCTTAATCATGCTTGAAGAAAGCGCTACGAAAATGAGCTGTAGCCTGCAGGTATAACACACGGGTCATAGGAGTAAATGGCGATCGATAGTCCGCTTGCTAAGTAAGCTAGAGCGATCACCGCGCGATCACATAGCGATATAAAGCGCCTGACTCCTCGGACCTCGGCCCCACACCTCAGCCTCTCGACAGAGGAGAATCTTTGATTATGCGATGTGCGTATCAAATCACGCCTCGTCCTCTTTGCCATCAATAAAAATGGAGGAAAAGAGAGGAAAGAATTAATGCGATGTACTACGAAATGCACAAGAGTCGCATGCATACGTTGTTCCAACCAACGCGATGCCGACAAGGAAGAAGAAACAAGGGATAGTCCGACGAGGCGAGCAGAGAGGGGAGAAAGCGCAGGGCGACGTGGGCGCGCACTGCGCCGCCAGCATGCATGCAACAATCGAGCTGTCTCTCCCAACTCGAATCGCTCAAGCCCCCAACCGAGCCGAGCTAAAAACCAAAACCCTAACCCTTCCGCCACCGCATTGCCGCCGCCGTCCCCTCCGCGCCGCCACCTCCCCGCCGCCGCCCCCTGCCGCCGTCACCCCGCCGCTGCCCGCCTGCCGCCAACCATCCCCTACCAAAGCCTAGCCACCTTCACGGTGCACCGCCGCTCCCATTTGCCCAGCGCCTCCACCCTTTCCTGCTCTTGCGCCAACCGGAAGGCGCGCCGTGAGGCGTAGCAAGCTCCTTTCTCGCATCGCGTCTGCTGCCGTCTCCGCTCGGTCTCTCGAGTTGGAGCTCATTTCGCGCCCGAGACTAGGTCCGAGTTTGAGTCGAATTTCCCCGTGAGTTTGCTTTGGTATCTTCTGTGGTGGTTTCTGCCAGGCGGAGTGAGGGCGGAGGGAGTGGTGGAGGCGAGGCGCCGTGTGTCTTTGTGTGTCTTGTGAAGTTAGCGGTGTTGGCGGGGAGGCTGGGTGGCGATCCATGGGAGTCGGGTGGCGTCGTGAGAGGAGGCGCCAGGCTGAGTGGCGAGAGGGGGTCTGGTGGGGTGTGTCACTCACCATCGCGCCTCACCTCTTCCCTAAGGGCGGCGTGGGGTCTGTTGTGAGGCGAAGGCTGCTGCAGTGTCGAGGCGGGAGGCGATGAGTAAGGCAAAGCGGCGCCGGGAAGACCTCGACGGTTTTTGCGGGGTTTGAAGGTGTCGAGCGGGAGAAGAAAGGGGTCCGAGGAGCTTGGCGGTCGGAGGTGTGTCGAGAAAATTCCGCAGCAGAGGCAAGCTATTCTCACCGGCCGAGTACGCAGAGGGTATGGTGCAAGCGGTGGGGAGGATCTGGTGCCCCAGAAGGGTATCCATTGTAAAGAGGTGGGCAACAATTTGTTCCTTTTCTCTTTCTCGCAATCGGGAGGAAGCGCAGGCGATAATGGAGGGCCATGGGAGTTTGGGGAGACTCTGTGGTGGTGGTGGACTTTGATGATTCTAAACGCTGAAGGATTTGGAGTTCTTTCATACCCGGTATGGATCCAGAGTTTTGATTTGCAGTCAATTTGATGAATGCGAGGCGGGCCGCAGAATTGGGAATGCCGTGGGCAAAATCTTTGGATGTGGACAAGGATGAAGATGACCTCGCTGTGGGGAATTTCTCGAATAAAGGTTTTGATTGACGTCCCAGGAAGCCCTTGGTAGGGGCATTACTATGGAGAAAGGGAAGGCGAGGGGATCTGGTGTAGTTTCAAGTATGAATTCTGCCAACTTTTGCTACTCGTGTGGTCTCTTAGGCCACACGGAGAAGGATTGTGACAGCGGGGTTTGGCGGGAGGAGAAACAATTCGGGATTGGTGCGTGTGAACCCAGTAAGGAAGAAGGAGGCGGGGAGGTGGTCGGAAGGGAAGCTCGGGAGGAACCAACAAGATGCAGAAAAGAGGCGAGTGGGGAAGAGTCGAGGACCAAAATGGGGGCGATGAGTGGAGGATCCGGAAAGTCACTGCTGCTAGCGAAGGGAGCTAAAGGATGACGAAAGCCCACTAAAAACTTTGGCCAATGTGGAGAGGAGTGGCATGCAAAGGAGGTTAGACTTGAGTCACAAGATCCACTGGGAAGAGTGGGGAAGTGAATCATTGCCAATCACCAAGCAAGTGCCAAAGACATCATCAGTTGTGTTAGAGTGCGACCAATTGGGGTGAGGGTGAGCCGGGTCTTCCTTGTGAACATAGCACCGACCAGGTTGGAGGTGAAGGGGAGGTTCACCCACGCCCGGTGTTTGTGGGAGAGAAAGCGGGGTTAAATCAGTATGGAGGTTGATGGAAAGGAGGATGGAGGTGGGGGGATGAAGGAGTCAGTGTAAGTGCAATCGAAGCACATGAGGCGGTGTTGCGGGGAGGAGGTTGGGGGACAGAGGCGGTTGGTGTCGGCTGTCACACATTTTAAAGAAGGCAACTTTTAAGAGGCGTCCCGTCTGCTGCGTGTAAGGGAAGGTCCGACACGGTCATGGGAGATGAACATAAGAAGAGGCCAGCCCGGAGGTTTGCGAGGAGGGTGTGGAGGGAAAAAGAAGCAATCTTTGGGAGTGGGAGTAAAGGGGAGGAGCTGCACAAGATTGACGAGGCGGGATTGCTTGGCCAATCCCGCCACCAAAATGAGGATAATTGTGTGGAGCTGGGGATTGGGAGTGGCATAGCGGTTCGTGGTCTTCTGGATGTCCGAAGAAGGAGGCCCGGATATCTTGTTTTTGTCCAAACAAAACACAACGACATATGGTTGGAGAGGTTCAGTGGAGGTTAAATATGCCGAACATGTGCGTAAAGGATAGTGTGGGTGCGGGGAGGTTTGGTGCTGTTCGGAGGAAAGGAATGGACTTAACGGTGAAGCAGTATGTCACGGTACCACATAGAAGCCCTTTGTGCGAGGAGGAAGACGGGTTTAAATGGCGGTTCACTGGTATCTATGGGAATCAAGAAGTGAGAGAAGGACAAAACGTGGAGGTTCTTGAGAATTTTGAAGAATAGAAGTAATCGCCATGGTGTGTTTGTGGTGATTTCAATGAAATTTTGTTCATTGCGAAAAGGAGGGGGCCCCTAGATCGGAAAGGTACATGGAAAGCTTTCGTGAAGCTCTTGTGGTGTGATCTGCATGACCTAGGGTTCGGTGGGGATGTGTTTACATGGAGAAACCACCACCACAGAGCGGAGAGCTATGTAAAGGAAAGACTAGATAGGCGGTGGCGAATAGCTTATGGAGAGCTAAATTTCCCCTTGTTCGAGTGGTAAATGGAGATCCAAGGCACTCGACCATAGGCCCGTCATTGTGGAAACGGAGGAAGGGAGAAAAAGGAATGGAACAAACCAATGGAGGTCATGAAAAATTTGAAGCAAGGTGGATGGAGGAGGAGGAGTGTGAGGCTAGGGTAGGGAAGCTGGAGGGATGCTTTGAGGCGGGGATACAAGTCGATGGAAATTGAAACATTTCTTGATGGAGCTGTGGGAGTGGGACCGTAGTGTCCTCGGGGGGTGGAGAAGCGGATTAAAATAGCCAAGACTAATCTTGAGCGGTGTCGAAGGGAGAGGATTAGCCAGGACCAAGTCAACAAGGAACACGTTTTGCGTTATAAAGCTGGAAAGGTTGCTAGATCAACAACATGTGTATTGGAAACAAAGAACCCACTCGTCATGGCTGACCCGGGAGACCGAACACAAAGTTTTCATGCCCAAGCGTCGGGAACGACGGCGGAAAAACCACGTGGGAAGCTTGGTGGATGAAGGAGGCGGTGTGGTGGCGGGAAAGATCTAAAAATGTTTATTGCTAACCACTATCAACAACTTTTCATGGCAAGCTGCAGGAGTTCAAAGCGGAGGAGGTCCTCGAGTGTGTGCAAGGAGGGTATCCCATGCTATGAATGAGGGCCTCATTGCGCCTTTCTCGGATGCGGAGGTGTGGAAGGCCTTGCAAAGCATGGGGACCTGAAAGCACCAGGGCCGATGGGATCCCACTATCTTCTACAAAAGGTTACGGTCTTTGGTTGGTGAAAAAGTAAAGAGGAGGTTTTGGGGTTACGAGCAGGGAACCATGCCGGCAGGTGGAATGATACGATGGTTGTGCTTGATCCCCAAGGTTAGTAAGCGGAGAAACCGAAAGACCTAAGGCCTATAAGTCTCGCAACGTGGCGTACAAGCTTATATCCAAAGCTCTAGCAAACCGTGAAAGGCTGTTTGGCGAGATCATCTCTCCCTCACAAAGTGCTTTTGTCCCCAACCGGTTGATCACGGACAATGTGTTCTGGCCTCTGAGTTCACCCACTACCTACATCGTGAGAAGTGGAAGAAGGGAGTGGCGACCATAAAGCTTGACATGAGCAAGGCTTATGACCGAGTCGAGTGGGGTTTCCTGAGACGGGTGATGCAGAGGATGGGTTTCCATGAAAGATGGGTTGAGCGGATCATGATGTGCGTTACTACAGTGTCCTACCAAATCAAAGTGAATGATCTTTACACAAATAGAGTGGTCCCCAAAGGGGCCGGCTGAGGTGATCCGTTGAGTCCCTACCTGTTCATCCTTTGCGCTGAGGCCTTGTCGGCTATGCTCCAGAGGGCGGAGGAGGAGGGTAAGATTGAAGGGTTTAAAGTTTGCAGGGAGGCGCCACGCATAAACCATCTGTTTTTCGCTGATGACTCCCTCATTTTGATGCGTGCACAGAAGGAGGATGCTAAAGAGTTGCAAAGGATCCTAGATGTGTATGAGAGTGCTTCGGTCAAGTGATTAATAGGACAAATCCTGCATGCTTGCTCAGCCCTAACACAAGTCAAGCGAGATGGACAACAAGTTCAAATGGAACTCCACATTTCACAGGAAGCAAAAATGAGAAATACAGGGCTTCTGTTTCCATTGGCAAATCATAAGAAAGCCTTTGGAGATATAAAAGGAAGATATGGGGCGGATACGGGGGTGGGGAAAAGTCATTATCAAAGGCGGGTAAGGAGGTACTAATAAAGCGGTGGCCCAAGCAATTCCAACTTATGCCATGTCTTGTTTTGACTGACGAAGGGCTGTGTGATGAGCTAAACTCCATGATAGGACGTTGGTGGTGGTGCCAGAATGATAAGGAGAACAAAATACACTGGCTGAGCTGGGATAAGTTGACTTTATCAAAAAAAGAAGGAGGCCTAGGCTTTCGTGACCTCCACCTTTTTAACTTAGCCATGCTCGCTCGACAGGCCTGGAGAATCCTAACAAACCCGGTTTCCCTTTGCAGTCAAGTTCTAAAGGCCAAATACTTTCCGAATTGTAACATCTTACAATGCAGTGCTAGAGATGGTATCTCTTATACTTGGAGGAGTATTGCAGGAGTGCGATTCTTTGAAAGAGGGTGTGGTTTGGCGGGTAGGAAATGGAGACTCGCTTGATATCCTGTCGACCCATGGATACCGTGGCATGACCCGCAAAATAGTGACCCCAGAGGTGCCGGTGGTGACACGGGTCTCCGAGCTTTTGAACCCGTCTACTGGCTCCTGGGACGAGGCCCTGGTAAAAGACATCTTCTGGGAGTCGGATGCGAAAACTATACTAGCCCTACAAACGGATGCAGATATGGAGGACTGACCAGCATGGCATTTTGATCCAAAAGGGGTTTTCTCAGTCAAATCAGCCTATAAGGTAGCAGTGAGAAAGAGGGAACATGAAAAAGCTAGAGACGCTTCGGGTGCAGGCTAGAAGCAGAAAATGAGACCAACTTTGATGGAAAAGGATTTGGCTGCTTGAAGTACCAAATAAAGTCAGAATGTTTGCGTGGCGTTTTGCACATATGATCGGCGATCGGGAGGAACATAGCACGGAGAGGTTTAAAACGTGAAACAACCTGCCCCATGTGCAATGCTGATGAGGACTGTGGTCACCTATTTCTGAAATGCAAAGGAGCAAAAGAGTGCTGGCGTTTGATGAACTTGGAGCAGGTGCGATCCAGGCTTGTTGGTTGCAGAACGGCAAAGGAAACAGTGAAGACAATCTGGAGTCTTGATGCAGAAACTCAGGTGCGGGTCTGGGTGTTGCTTTGGCGATGGTGGTCAGCTAGAAACAAAGTCAATGCAGGGGAAAGAAGAGCCTCGGTCCAGAAATTTGTTCGCTGATTGATTATTATGTTAAGGATTTTGACAAGTTCAACAAAACGAAGGGCCAGAAGGGAGTTAAGGGCATTTCGAAATGGGATCCCCCACCGGAGGACATGTATAAGGTCAATGTGGATGCATCTTTCAAGGCCAGTACACAAGTAGGTGGCTGGGGCTTTGTCGCCCGCAATAACAATGGAGAGTTTCTGGAGGGGGGTTGTGGGAGACTGGATAGAGTCTCGAGCCCCCTGCAGGCCGAAGCACAGGCAGCGCTGAGGAGCCTTTGTCGAGTGGCGGAGTTGGGAATGAATCGTATTATTCTCGAAACAGATGCAACAAATCTGCAGAAAGGCCTGACTTCAACGGATTTGGATAGGAGTGCTGATGGGTGTCTCTTCCGTCAAATCAGAAACTTCATTGCGGAGTCGTTCGTGCTTTGTGTGATCCGGGCTTGCCCGAGATCATGCAACAAAGTAGCTGATTGTCTAGCTAAGTATGGGGGCGTATTGTTTGCTCGGGTTCGCGATGTTTATGAACCAAGTCCCGAATTTGTGGTGGTGCGGTCTCTCGCGACTTGCCTAGAGCCAACGGTTAATGGGGAGGAAAGCTCTTCCTTTTCAAAAAAAAACAATCGAGCGACTCCTTGGCCCCACCCATCGATGCGAATACGGCGGCGTCGTCGTTCGCTCGCTCGCTTTTGCACTTCTTGTGCTCGTCGAGAGATACTGAGCACTTGGCATCCACTGCAATGCCGGTCACACGTCCACTGGCGGTGGCCCGAGTTTTCTGGGCCTACTCACGGTGACCGAGGACTATTCGCGAGAAGACACTTAGGTGCGCTCATTTGAGCTGAAAAAGTGGCTTATAGCTGAAATTTCATTGTAATCGGCGAAATTGCGCTGTAGCTAATGATGACTTATTTGGCGTAATTAAACTTTTTTTAAAAAATAGAAATAGAAAAAATATGTTAGCCTATTACGAAAAATGTAAACAAATACGAGAAAAAATCTGGCAAAAAACTCAAAAAAGCTAAAAAGTCAGAAAAGGACGAAATTTAGAAATAGTAAAAAATAAACCAGAAGTCAAAAGGTGAAGCCGAAACGAGCGAGGCCTTAGTACGCAGAGCCTCCCGGGTACCACTAATGATGGTAATAATTGTGTATTAGTTAGGGCACCCCTAATAGATAGTTTCTATAGCTATATCTAAAGAGAGAGAGAGATTACACTAAATAGATGTTTATAATATAGCATTCCAATTAGTATCTATAAGTTGTATCTAAAGTGTCTCACAAAGTTATTATTGTTGTATGCATTATGATCAACACTAATATTTTAATCTTGTAGCCTCTTTGTTTTGCTTTCTAACAAGTATTAATCAGTCAGAACTAGTAGCAATGTCTCACTTCATTCAAACAACAAATTATATTCGTACAAAGTCGTGCATCTCACTCCATTCAAATAACACATTCATACGTACACATTCGTACATATAAATTATGTTTTATATAATCGACTAGGCCAAAATGGATTAATTAAGAATCACCAATAAAATAGAATAAGACAATACACAATAAACTAGTCTTTCATAACAGAACAATAGGACCAGTAGGCAATCCTATTCTTTTGCTCCTTCGGTAAGTACCATATAAATTTGTAAGCTAATCACGTTCTCACACAAAATGATTGTTGATGGCTTTGCAGCTATGGGCCTATTCTTTATGGTTGTGACTTATAGATTTTGGTTACGGCTTTTGATTTTTGACTGTTTGTGAGAGAGATTACAGAGTAACACAAATTCATGTATGGTTTTTGCCAATATAAATGAAGTCGCTATAGTATGTACTATAATTAGCTAGTAAACTCTGTATTGAAAAGACATTTCGTTTAAAAGCTAGTTATTGTAGAAAAGTTATAAGTTAAAAGCCAAAAGCTGTAAAGGATAGGAGAAAACAAAAGATTTTGCTCAGATTTGTGCACTAATCAGGAGTCAAGTTCTCCGACATTTTTCTTGAAGGAAGTCAATTATAAAGTTCTACTACATACCTCACTATCATCAGCTAAGAAAGGCTCCTAGAAATTCCCTTTCTTCATGTGCTCAGTTTTCACTTTTCAGCTAAGAAAGTTCTAGTACATGCCTCATTATTTTAGCAGAAATGTATATGAGAAGCAGAATTTAAGGTGTGGTATCTATCGGTGGTGATCGGTTCGGCTGAAAAGCTCATGGCTTATGGCTGAAAAACATGTAGAGTCAAAAAAAAATCATGGTAGTGATGAGAGGCTTATTTAGCATAATTAAATTTAAAAAATTTAAAAATATAAAAAATATGTTAGCCCATTACGTATAATACAAACAAATACGGGAAAAAAAAGAACCGGCAAAAAAGCTCAACAAAAAACCAAAAGTTCAGAAAAAGACGAAACTTATAAATAGTAAAAAATAAGTCAGAAGTCAGAAGCTGAACCCGAGTTGATCAGGACCATAGTCCATTCATCAAAGAAAAGTGTGATGCCATCGACAGTGAGCGAGAGAAATCTTTTTTGGCAGTATGTCACTATGTCAACAGGTTGTGTCTGCGAAGTTCTTTTCTTGGCATCCCCAACAACTTGAATATGAGTGAGTTTTTTTGACTGATGGTTTATAGTTTAAATATTTAAATTCTGGCTGTTTGCGAGAGGTAATATGCACAGAAAAATAGTCGTATGCAAATTTGGCCGGTGTAGCTGAACTCAATATACTTTTTATTACAATCTTCCTATTGACCTGTCTTAAAAACACACCGTTTAAAAGCTAGTTCTTTGCAGATGATGATGCGGGCATAAGCAAAAATAAGCTGGTGAACCCACCCATAATAATATTGATTCCCAGAGTAACTTTCGATGGATCACATACCACTCCTATAATATGTATCACTGTTAACTTCCAAAAATCTCAAAAATATTATCCAAATTAAGTTCTAGAGATCCATTTCAATTAGTTTTCCAAAAATAAAAGACATATTTCCACTAAATGAAAAACCGTGTTGCATTTTTCCATTACCAAGAATTGCATAAAAAAATTCTAAAATAAATTAGGAACATGGACCCATTTTGCCATCAACAAGAATTGTATAAAAAATTCTCCAAAAAATCACGTACATAGACTAAGGCAACCGAATCTGGATTAGGGTAGCTGACTCTAGAGGGCGACATCTCCCTTGGCGCCTATAGGTGAGTGGTGGACGGCGACGGGTGGCGCCAGCGCTAGAGGGGAAGACCTGCCTAGATCTGAGTGACCACCGGTGGAGGAGGGGGAGGAGGTGGTGGTTTACCGGTAGTGGAGGAACAGGGGAGGGAGGCCAGTAGCGGAGGAAGCGAGGAGGGAGGCTGGGGCCGAAGGAAGGGGCAGAGGGAGGCGACGTTGGAGGCCTGGAGGGAGGGGGCGGAGAAACAAGGGAGTAGGAGAGTGGGAATGGATGGAGAAGAAGTAAAGCAATGAGGATGACATGCAGATGATCCGATCGGGTCCCTACGAAACGTTCAATTTGCCTTAGCGCCGTGTCAACCGATGTCCAGCGTCTTGGTCCTCTCAAACGAGTGATGTCCTACATAAGACACTATCATTCTCTCTCTCCTTAAATCTCTCTCTAGATCAGATTTATGTTGACCTAGACTTCATAGCCACTGTCCATATCACCACCGCGATAGAAGCCAATAGCGATATAAAACGCACAGCTCCTCGTCCCACGGCTCAGCCTCTCCCCATAGAAGGAGAATGCTGCATTAGGCAGTGTACGCATCAAATCACGCCTTGTCCTCTGGCTCAGCAATAAAAAATGGAGAAAAAGAGAGGAAAGAATTGATGCGATGTACTATGAAATATTGAAATGCGCTGTGCAGGCTGCATGCATATGCTGTTCCAACCAATGCGATGCCAAAACAAGGAAGAAGAAACAAAGGAGATGTCCGACGAGGCAGCAGAGCAGGGAGAAAGCCGGCCGACGTGGGCCGCACCGCTCGCCAAGCAGCAGCCTGCTATAATCAGAGCCTGACTCCTGGGCCCCACCATCGATGCGAATACCAGCAGCCGTCGTCGTCGCTGCTGTTGCACTTCTTGTGCTCGTCAGAGAGATACAGGCACTGCGCATCCACTGCAATGCCGGGCTACACGTCACTGGCAGGTGGCCCCTGCGTTTTTATGGGCCTACCCACAGTGACCCAAGGACCATTCCGCGCGAAGATACTTAGTACGCAGAGCCTCCCGGATACCACTAATGGTGGTTGTAATTGTGTATTAACGAGCACTGCACTGGTCCCTTTGGCCCTATCCCCCCTCACTCACTTGCCTTTTTCCTTTTCTTCCCGTCGCGGCGCGGCAGAAGTGAGGCGACTCGAGTTGGGGAGACGAGACACCCAAATCATAACTCCATTGCTTTCCTTGCAGCTGCACACATATATATAAGCACGGCCATTGGGCCGCCTGGAGAGGTGTTCATTTCCAAGATCAGATCGGGTCCAGATCTTCGCTTGCCTCCTTGCTGCGCCGCGCCGTCCAGGCTGCCGCAGAGGTAGGAGAGGAGACGATGTTTAGCGGGACGCAGCAGAAGTGCAAGGTGTGCACCAAGACGGTGTACCCGATGGATCAGCTCTCCACCGACGGAGTCGTCTTCCACCGCTCCTGCTTCAAGTGCCACCACTGCAAGTCCACCCTCTCGGTATGCCGGTCCCCTCGCCTGCACGCTCGCACGCGTGCTTCTCTCTCTCTCTCTCGCTCGCTCTCTCTCTCTCTCCCCCCGTGTTCTTGTGTTTTAGGAGAAAATAAAATAAAATAAAATAAAATAAAATAAAATAAAAGGGCCGATTTTTATGGGAGATGGATCTGTAGGATAATGTAATATCTCATGTAGTAGATCTGCGGATTGTTGTGGTGGATGGATCTGGTGCTTAAATTTTCTATCCGAATCATGTCTCTAGGAGATCATGTTATTGGCCATTTCACATTTGGTGACTTGTAAAAGAGGACTAAGAGAAAATTGATGGGAAAATTACCTGTTGATCTAACGATGAATTACGATGATTGTGTAGGCAAAGATGTGCATCGGTCTAACGATCTCTCTGGTTGTGTTGTTTGCGATTTGGCAGCTTAGCAACTACTCCTCGATTGAAGGTGTGCCGTACTGCAAGCCCCATTTCGAGCAGCTGTTCAAGGAGACCGGGAGCTACAACAAGAGCTTCCAATCACGTAGGCTTTGATTAACAAATACCAAACTCCAAACTGTAAACATGAGAAAATTTTTGTATTTTTGATCAAATGTGTTCTGATGTGGTTACCGTGCTCTTTCTTTGTTTATTTCTTTCAGCCGCGAAACTTCCTACGTCGGAGAAGTTAGCTCCTGAGGTGGTAAGTGCAGGCTGACAACACCTTATATTCATTTCATTTATGCAGCATTACCTGTTTGCATTCTAGAGACTACAATGCTGTCGTGCTATTGAGCTAGTTTTGTGTGAAACGTGCTTTTCAGACAAGATCGCCAAGCAAAGCTGCGAGCATGTTTTCAGGAACACAGGAGAAGTGTGCCACTTGCGGTAAAACAGCATATCCTCTTGAAAAGGTAATACCACATAGTTTCTGGTCTCTAAATCTTCAGTTTTTATTTAAAAATTTTTGGGATCTAGTTTGCTAAGTTTGTGATCTAGTAAGTAGGTCGTTTCTCCAGGCATTGCATTGTTCGTCCCGTGGTAGAAGCCAAGGGATTTTATGGCTTGCGCATATTTTCTTCTGGGTGTATTCTTCTGCCTAATAGTATTATCAACCTAAAGCTTACCTTTTACGTCTTGATTCATCAAAATTTTCGTTTGAATTGGAGAAATTGGGTGATACCACCCAACGATTGCAGCTTTGGGTACATGCGGTGGTTGTCATGCATAGCTGTTAAAAATTGAGACGCCCGTGCTATTACCAAGTGGTAATAACTTTTAGACAATAGATTATTATTCGTTTAGCCGGTAGAATACCGCTCCAACGAATAATAAGCCCATCAGAGTGTTACAACGGAACAATAGCTAGAGTCAATATTTTCTCATTACAATACTTTTACCATGCAGGATTAAAGTTTTTAAATATATAACTTTCTAATTTATAGAAGTTCTTTTGTAGGCTCTAATTATGCAAATACCCAATACTACTATTTAAATATCCTAACTCTTGAAGACTAAACACTAAAGGTAGCCCACTCGTCCCCACCACCGAGTACGGCATCCAACTAGCCATGGTCCTCGATATGCTTGTCCTTGTCCCACGCAGCATACTCTAAGTCTGAATACCCCCATGTCCAACCTGAGATAATTCTGGGCTAGACAGGGATCTAACAAAAGAATTACTAGCAAGGGTGAGCACAAATGTACTCAACAAGTATTAATGGTAAAGAAATGCACTATATGACTCATCTCTTTCTCATTATCACAATTTCTATTTCATCTCTTTCTTCAGAAAATAGATTATCAAATTAAGTGAAATTTTCAAGTTTTAATTTTTGAAGATACTCCTAGTTACTCGGTGAGAAGAAAGACCCATAGTAGTCTTCGTAGCCTCCAATCTAAGAGACAACCATGAATTTGTTATTTTTATTTAGCACTATGCAGACTTATACCATTGTACCTATAGCTACTTTGAGCTCTCTTGAAACTAGGTATTCCATATTTCCTTATATGCGGTGCCCTGTCTAGAGTATATAATGTTTTTCCATGTTACGTTATTAATTCTCCACCCAACTATTTTTAAATCGGTGACACAGGCGGTTTCTCCTTACCCGACACCCACCGACCTGAAATAGATGTTGGTTGGGCTGTTTATCCCTTCCCCAACACTCCATCAGTGCTAATATATGCGCCTTGGATCTCCTACTTCTAGACTCTCTACTGATCTTGGGTTCATCCACTAAATTATACTACTTACTCATTATGGAGAGAAATAATAACGTATTAGGGTAGCATTTTTCGCCCATTAAAAACGGGAATATGGCTGACACTTGAGTATGGCCCTTTTTCTAAGTGAGAGTTGTTTGGTCCTTATGTCATACCCATATATAGAGGGTCCCAACCTTTTCCTCTCTTTCCCGACTAGGTCATCCTCAAACTCGACTGCGGGGTAAGAAGACCCCGGGCATTTCATTAAGAAGAAGATCTTCTCGCGGATCGAGAAAATCCCGAACCCTTGCCCCACCTCGACACTGGCAAGATCACCATGTGAGAACAACCAGGTGATCCTAGACCAACGACACTGGCGCGACCAACGACACAGGCGAGCCTTAACTTGTGCTTTGGCTTATGGGGCAAGCGAGGATTTTTCTCTCGACTGAAAATTCGCTCCCACCGAGTCGAACCCGAGACTGAGGGTGCTACTAGAGCGCTCTAATCGCTACGCTAGAGGCCCGTTCGCGACTAGGTCATCCTCTACTTGCCTATTATACCTTTTCTTATCTCTTTTCTCATCTTATCATCTTATCTCTTTTCTTATCTCATTTATCTGGATTTATTTTGAAATGCACTTTTAATGCAATAATAATATATGTTGCAGGAATTTAGTTTTTATCAAGTAAAATAACTAGTTAAAGTGATCAAAGAATAAGCTTGCATGGAATTTACTACAGATTTAGATTCAAGTGTGTTGATGTGCTTGTGCTCCTAGGGTGATGTTGCGGTCAATTAAATCGATTGTGGCAATTTAATTAAATTCTATCCTATACTTGCCGCTTGACGTTATTTTACTAACATGAGGTTGTGTGGCTTATGTATGGGGTATAATCGGCATTTTGTATATTTTTGGTAATTTACAGCTAAGACACGATTAAGTCGATACACACACAAATATATCTATAAAAATATTTCTATCCAATTTTATGGATGCCATTATGTCTGTTCGATTTTACGCATGTGTGTATGCATTTATCTACCTCTCTAAATAAATATAGGACAATTTTTATTTATACTAGGGTGCGCATTTGTTAATAACGGACTCTGGCCAGCCTGTTTTAGGGGTGGCATTTGCCAGGTGTTGTTTAATTTAGTTATTTTATCGTGATTAAATTATTTCTAACATATTAGATTATTTGTCTAATTTAGTGATTTTTGCCAATGATTATTTTATTTATAATGCCTTAGATTGTTTATGTATTTTCCCCGGTCTCTCATTGTCCCGTGCTATGCCCGAAATTAATCTAGTCAATTTTTTATTTTTATAGCTTAAATGCTATTAAAATTGTTGCGTACAATTTTTAATCTTCATGAATGATTTTTAATTGCCGCGTACAATTTTAAGTCTTCTAATAGCAATTATGTTATTATGATAATCAAGAATAATTATTAATAGTTTTCTACAATTTAAATAGGATTGACAAAATTATCTGGGTATTTAAACACGTGTCGGAGCGATCTAGACGACAGTGAATTTAATCCATATGCATAAAAGTTTTTGTCTACGGACGACAACTTAATTTATTTTTAATATAGTCATGATTATTTGTTGGTGTAGTGTTGCAATTTAATACGACTAATAAAATTGTATTAGGTAATCTAAACATGCAACGGGGTATTCAATATTAAAATTTGTGAATAGAATTTTTATTGCACATGCTTCTCTCTCTTCCCTAACCTCTCCTCCACTCACTGTTCGGCTTAAGACTTCCTGGCCATTCCCTTCTGTCTTTTTCTTCTCTCTCTCTTGTTGGCTTTCCCCATTCTTCCTCTCTCTGCTTCTACTGGTGCCGACTACTCTCCTGGCTTTTGCACCGGGTGTTGATAAACATACTCGGATGTTTTCTTCCTAACTAATATCTAGATTTGTGACCGTTGGATTAGAGATCCAATAGCCACGAATTCTCCCCGTCCAAAAAAACCCCCTCCAAAAAAAGGGTCGTTGGATATCTAATCCAACGGTCCCAAATTTGGATGATTGTTAGGAAGAAAACATCCCTTTGGCTCTGCTCTTGCTCCCACGGTGCCGCCCCTAGTCTCCAGACCTTCGCCTCTAGCCCCTCGCATGCCCCTTGCTGCTCGCTTCCCGTCTACACTCTGGTGTTGCCGCCTCTGCTCGGCTCTAGCCGCCCCAACTTCAGGCTACCTCCAACTCGGCTAGCTCTCCTCTACTACTAACTTTCCTGCTTTCTATTTCTTCTAATTCATGATTTTGTTGGCTTCAATTAGTGATTTGAAATGATTTTTGCGCATGAATGGTGAGGGTGGGGTGGTATGCTATTTCGGCTTCGGTTGCTTGGCTTGTTCCTAGCCTCCTGCTCCCTGGCCGACCGGCTCCTACCCTGGCTCCCGGTCTCCAGTGCCGCTCGGTACTGCACCCAGCTGCTGGCGCTGCCCTCATGCTCCTCCCTTGGCTCTTCTCCGTCACAACCTCCTCCTACACCTCTAGCTTCAGCCTGATCCGACTGTTGCGCCCAGCCGCCTCCCCTACACGCCTCCCGCGCGGTTCCCCGGTTCTCCTCGGCCCTACTATTCAGGGTAATAGTTTTGGGCTCGGCTATGGCGATTTGCTCCGATCCTAGGGTTGGCTTGCCATGCTGCTGCTCCCGGCTGCACCCAACCGGCTCTACTCGACTCCCTCAGCTAGGTGTTGCCGCCTCCGCTGTGCCTCTGGCTGCTCAGCCGCCACTTTGCCACTCCCGGCTCGGCCTGGGCTCTCTCTCGGTCCTCGCCACCGTGCACTTCTACAATCTTTCTTCCCGGTTCCCGTCTTGGCCTCACCGACTGGATTTACCCCCTACTGCGGTTTACTTTCTTATTCCCATTATACTTTTGATTTATTTTCGATTTGTGGATTTTATTCGTTTCTTGCTCGGTGATTTGAATGATGGTGAGGGTGGTGCAGTGCCTTGGCTGGGTTCACTGCGACGGGGCTCGGAGCCTCGTGTGCCGGGGAGCACGGTCGAGTGTTGCTAGGTGCGGGTGGTAGCCTTGATGAGTTTGCCGACGCCATGGCAGGCGTATATTCTACTCTTTAATCTTTGTCTATCCATTTTAGAGGGGCAAACCACTGGCTCTATGGCGGTGACTTTACTGTGAAAGAAAGCTTGGGGCATGTGTGGAGGTGATTTTGGGAATGCAGGCTGGTGCTCCTACCTGTGTGATGTGCTTGTGCTGTGTTGCTGTGATGGATAAAAAATGGATGGATGAGGTGACCTACTTGGTTTGCCGAGTTAGAAAAGGACATGGATGATGACGAAGGTCGTGGTTGGCCTTCTTTGTCTTTGTTGGGGGGCTGTCGTCTTATTTTCCCCTTGACTGGGTCGGTTGGGTGGTCCCAGTGATCGTCGAGGGTTCTACGCCTTTGTGGTCGTCGTCTTCTCAACTTCATCTTCCCCTACACCTTTAGCTCCTCTCCTCCAGGCTCTCTCCTCATTGTCCTTGTGTGGTGGCCATGGCACTTTGGTGATGATGGAGTTGTGCTAGGCTTTGGGCTTTGTTTCGGCCGAGTAAGGGAATGACAATGGATGTCTTTGCTTGACTTGGTGCTTTCGGTTGAGAAGAAATGAGCTGGGCAGAGAGGTGAGGAGTGAATGCTTTGTGTTGGCTTGCTTTGCTTAAGGAGCAAATGGGTGGCCTCTCTGGTTGTGCAATCGCTCGGTTTTATTCCTTGGCTGTGCAGGGCTTCAGCTGTACATTGGCCTTATCCTCTTTTCTCTCTTGGCCGGATGTGCAATGGTTTTGGTCTTATCTCTTGCGCCCTCTCACTATCCTATAGCTTGGTAAAAATGAGGTTTTATCTCATGGACTAAAAGTCTATGGGGGTAAATGGCACAGTGACTTGGTTTTTCTACTGGTTAAGGTAAGTCAGTGAAAAAATTAAGTGGGTGTTGGTTTGGTTTTCGTCGGATTATGAAATCCACTTAAGTGAGAGGTTCTGGTTGGCCCTGAACTGTTCTAGTATCTCAGTGCGTACTAAAGGTTTCGGTATTCCAAAGTCGAACGGGTTTTGATGGCAACTAGACTTTTATTTATTTAGTTTATTCGGTCTTTTTCGTTCTTTTGTTATTTGTTTTCTTCACAAATAAAATAATTCCAGTTATTCTAAG
Source organism: Dendrocalamus sinicus (assembly GCA_036346575.1). Taxonomy (NCBI): domain Eukaryota; kingdom Viridiplantae; phylum Streptophyta; class Magnoliopsida; order Poales; family Poaceae; genus Dendrocalamus; species Dendrocalamus sinicus. Next base: position 43,697,998 of record CM070647.1, on the reverse strand, counting down.
TTTGCGATATTGATGTAATTGAAATGGTACTGTAATTATTATTTTTTAAATTTTGGAGACAATCGGCTTGGTTGAGATTGAAATTGTAATTTGATGTGTTAGGATTGTAGTTTATGTAATCGAAACTACACTTGATGGAGATTAAGAGTTGTAATTTGGTGTAATTTGAATTGGAACTGATGAAGATCAAGGATTGTAAACGGATGTAATTTGGAATGTAAAATGATGTACTGCAAACTGTTATATTTTATGTAATATGGACTGTTAATATTTTTATTTGATTTGAGAGATGATTTTAATTATTGTTTGACTGATGGGATTAACTGTTGTAAATGAATTGCAATTATTTTGCTTGACCTGTGTTGAGCAGTCAAGTTGAGATGAGTTCATATTCGAGAGTTCGGAATTTGAGTTAGCTTGTTGAGATGATCATATTCGAGAGTTTGGAATTTGAGATAGCTTGTAAATTTTCAATCGGACTTGTTTTATGGAAAGGATTTATTTATTCAATCTGTTCTTGCATAAAAAAAATTCATGCACAAATGCTTAATCCAGTGCTTAATTAATTTTCTTTAGTCTTAATTTGTTAATTAAACGGATTAGGAAAATGCGGGTTCTGACATCAATAAAATCTTGCAGGTAACAGTTGAAGGACAGTCCTACCACAAGTCCTGCTTCAAATGCTCTCACGGTGGCTGTGCCATTTCGCCATCTAATTATGCTGCCTTGGAAGGTATCCTCTACTGCAAGCACCATTTCTCTCAGCTTTTCAAGGAGAAGGGAAGCTACAACCATTTGATCAAGTGTGCGTTGGTCAAGCGTGCTGAAGCACAGCCAGCACAACCGGCTGCTGATTCCTCCTGATCATGTCATGTCTTCAGTGTGGGTTTTGAAGGCTAGAATTTGGAAGCCTTCCCTTTACTTATACCCGCTGTATGCTATGTTCTTGCTCTGAGGATACCGGGACCTGTCTATTTCCTATCACCTTCTGTTCTAGCTCGATCACATTGGTGAACCATGGAATTGCTGTCATTTTCAAAGAAATTGTTGTGCATCAAGTACCGATGTCGGGTACTTAGCTTTTATTGATTGCTATATTGAGTTTTTTTGTAGCTCAATTGCTCAGTTGCCTGATTGGATGCCATGTTGCTGTCTGGTTTGATATTGCTCAACTGTTCCACATTTCTCATTTTACGACATCAAAAAGGTGGATCCACGCGAACGATCTAGGTCACACCTGCAATTTTAAGCCAGAATAGCAAGCACAAATCTCGAAGGATCAGCTAGATTTGAGGCCACGTTTGGAAAGCGGAGATTTCCTATAAGTTTTGCAATAAGTTCACAAAGAAATAGTTCATTTCCCGTAGGAAGGAGGAAAGCATAAAAAATGGAGTGGAGGGCAAAAATCTCGGGCATACTGAAAAAAAATTGAGAATCTCTCTATTTCTTACAAACCCTTCCTCAAATTCATGTACTCATGTCCATGCTCCATTCCATACCATATAGTTATAGAAATGGAACAAATCGGAGTTGAACATCAGAAAATAGGTAAAGCCCCAGCAGCTCAACCACTAAATCTAGACAATGATGTGGGCCTGAATAATACAGAAAGGTACTTTTCCCGGTTGTTAAGCCGCCCTGTTTCCATGCCTTTGCTGAGCGAGAACAAAACACAATCCTACAAGCCAACTGTGGTATTTACACATGAAGGTAGGTCAATATGGACCCCCCGCACCGCACGAACGCTACAAGTCAGCTCGTGCTTGCGGTAGTTCTCCGATTTTCCCCTGCAAAAACACCTTCATTTCTAAGTTCTTCTATTCTAAGCAGCTGCAAAGAGGATGTGCACGGTTATTAGAAACAATTCAAGACACAACAAAAAGCTATCTAGAATGCTCATACAGTACTATGACGGGCAATTTCTAGGCCAGATGCTGCGGTGCATGTAATCACATACAAGACAAATGATTGGACGAAAAACCTGATTGTATTTAGTGAGACATTCTCCACGGCAAGGGACACCGGCTTTGATCTGTCCAGCTGCAGCACCAACAACCAAGTCGGCGATGAAAGAATCGTTGGTGTCCCCGGACCTATGTGACACCATCGCACCCCAATGAGCATCTTTTGCCTGTTTCACCTCCTCTATGGCCTCAGTGACAGTGCCCACTCGATTTGCCTGCATATTGAAAAACACACAAATATCAGGTATACTAAACAGAGGAACCACCTGTGAAGTGAAAGAAATTAAGAGAGCAAGGAAAAATCCAGAAGGCAAATACTACATGTGCAAGCAAGTGGCTCTTGCAACCTTACGTGCATACAACCTACTAGGCTACTAGTACAGTTGCAAATTGATCATCTTCCAGTGAATTCAAGTACTAAATGGATCGACTGTTCGTATGTCTATTGCAGATTGATTATGATGGCATTGTCTGTAAATGCCCTTAAAACTCAACCCGTACAACAAAAAAAACTTGAATTTATAATAAAGATTGAAAAGGAAGGATCGGCACTCATCCAGGCACAGATTGTAATTAGTCAAATAAAGTGTGCCTAATTCCAGTTTCTAAAAAAATGTGTCTAATTTTTTAAGAAAATTATGTGGTATCAATAGTCTTTGACTGATGCAAATAATATGAGTAAATTGTTGCATGAAGTAACACAAATCAGTTTCAAAAGATTAAAAAATAAATGGACGACTCATGAGTCATGACTTACCTTGAGAACAAGAGCATTGCAAGTAAATTCATATATTGCCCGCTTAATGCGTTCGGGATCTGACATCAATAAGCCATCTGCTAAAACCTGCACATGTATTATGGCATGAGCTCCTGAGCAAACTAGAAAAGAAAAGGCATAAAATAACACCATGCACCTGGCAAAGCTCTAGGGTGGTAAACTTTTTTGAGTGCTCCCAGTCATCTTTGTCAAAGGGCTGTTCAATGGAGACAAGTGGGTATTCTAGTGTAGAAAAAAGGAAATGTAAGCTTCATGAAATCAAAAGATACACCCCCAAAACATGTCAATCCACAAACAAGTGATACCCGAACAAAGTTGATTATACATCTCAATCAAATCGTCACCAGTTTTAAAGTTCTGCCCTGATTTCTTTGCAGACTTGAACTCCAGATCATATTTCTTTCCTGCAAAGAAATGCATTAACAAAGCCAGGGAGTTAAGTCACTGACATTGACATAGTAAGACAAACTAACCATAGCACACAGTATATATCCCATTGATGTTCAAGCTAGTTGTTTCTAAGGTTCAAGATTGTACAGTATCTAGATGCAAGTACAACAAGTAACAACATATTACAAGAGGTTGGTCCAGTTGGTGCCTGACTGGCAAAGCTGATCAATATGGCATGCTTTCATTGGCGATAGTATGGTTGCTACTTCTTACAGGTGGCCATGACAACAGTAAAAACAAGAGATGACACAACAAAAAGGAAGAAGCTGGAAAACACAGGAAGCAAGGACCATCAGATATTTTTAACGCAGTAATGGCAAAACATGGAACTCTTTGTTCAATGCATGCCAGATCAGCAGGGTGCTTGCATTCTATCATCCAGGTATCCTTAACATAATAGTCTATTTGCTCCCGAGAACTACATTTTGAACATTTACATAGCCATACCCAAGAGATATCACTGATTATATCCTTACCTGAGCAAAAATCAGTAGCGGCAACATCAAATGCTAATTTGATCCTTCCATTATATCCAGCTCTATCTATTGCCACAATGACAAGATCCAGGCCTTCAGATATGCTGAACATTGACCCAACATAGATATGGTATATTGAAATCCATATGTAGGTGCCCAAAAGGGCAAATAAGAAATAAAGAATATCAGGAAAAGGTAAAGTCAATTCCTTACTTGCCTGGAAATATTTGGAGCAAATCCACCATCATCAGCAATGTTGCAACTATCTGAATCATATTTCTCCGAGATAATATCCTATCAAATCCAATGCTAAGAAACCTTTTATAAAAGTCAGCAAACTTATATGTGCACTATGAAAAACAAAACTTTGGAACAGCTGACAGCCAATGGCTTAAGAATTTCAGTACTTTGTCTTAGGAGCAATCTACCCAAATAAATTAATGCTAAGCAAGTTCAGAAAACGGAAAAGGTCATCAGAAAGCTAAGATACGACGACTTTTTGTATCAGCACAATCTTTCCTACCCTGTTTGATGGACAGGTACCAGCTTGGTCCAAATTTGGGACTGGAGGACAACATTCATGTTGCTGAGAGTGTGTGCAAGGTATAATAATCTATAGATAATTGTGAAGCAGTTCGTTAAATGTGGAGGGTACCTTCAGATGACGGCCCTGTTCAAAAGTATTTTTGGTTGATTGTGCGAGATATTGCGGGAGTAAAAGACAATCACATTGAGAAGTCACTCCGTTCAAAACGGCTCCTGTAGTGTCTTATAAACGGTTTACAAAAACCACCTTGAGAAGCCACTCCATTCAACTTACGGCTTCTAAAAGCCAAGAGCCAGAGGTAGTTTGGAACAGAGACGATGATATGTCTCTGAACCCATCTGCATTGCTTCTTCAAAGTTTATTGCACCAATCTCAGCCTGCATGATATAGTATCATAGCTATTCTCTAAGCAGGAGGCAATGTATACTTTCCCCACCAAACAAGGGAAGGGGACTATACTGCAACAGAAACTATACCCAGCTACATAGTAGTGCTAAACTGAGATAGTAGTAAACTAGTAATCACTAAGGGCATCGAAAATAACACGTAATCATTTCCAGCGGGAAGACTAAAATGGAACAAGCCACTGTCAAATATTGCCCCGTCGCTGTCGCGGAGTATACGGGGCCATCAATTGTTTGTGATAAGGGATAACACCTAGGAATAATATAGTACACAGCTCGTAGCCTTGTATAATCAGTCATTATAAATCTTAACACATAGAGTTTGGCAATGTAGGAGCAGGTTAAATACAGATGATGAGAAGAGCAAGGGATTGGGGTTTTAGTGATGTGCCTTGTGGTGCGCCTTGTCCAAGTCCATGATGGCCTGGTCGATCTGCGCCTGCTGCTGCAGATCCATCCCCACGAGCGCCTCTGACACCTTGTCGTTGATCATCCGCACCGGGTCGGCGACCGCCCTGGCGAGCAGCCTCCGCTTCTCGGCGTCCCTGGCGGCATCGACGGCGGCGCCCTCGCGCGCGCCAGCGCCGGCCGCGGACGCGCGGTGCACGGCCAATTTCACGTTGACCCGAGTTGGCTTTTAATTTTGTTGGGACAAAGCGCTCGGCCCGTCGGCTAAGCTCCAAGAGAAGCCCAACCCAGCGCTCTATTTCTTTTTCTTATGTCTTTCACTTTCATACAAGCCCATCAGGATCGCAATACTAAGCAAGATTATTATTTTTATCTAAAAGATTAGAATGTAGAATCACGATTCTATTAAATTTTTAAAATATATATTTTATATAAAAATTAAATTATATTTCTTAAATATGCAAGTCTATAAGTAGATTTTTTTAAATTTAATTTTATAATTTGACTATATTTATTTATATTATATTGAATTAAAGTTGATTTTTGAAAATTATTTAATTATTTTTAATAAACTAATAATCTAATAATAGGTTAAAGATAATACTTTTTTTTTACCTTAGAACAACATGTAAACAACAATACAAAGCAAATTAAACTAGTGCAACTTAAACTAACAATAGGTAATATCAAATTTTATGTGCTAATATAGTTTGTTGTCAGGATCATAATCTCACTGCGATCCTACCCAATCCTAACAATTCTATGAATAGGATCATGATCCCTACTATGATACTACCTGATTTTGATCTATATTACGATTCGTATCATCTATCTTCGGTAGAATCTAGGATCATATAATACTATGATATATATCACGATACTAATAACTTTACTTCCATGTATCGGCACCGCTTTCACTAGACGATGACTGCTTCATACCCAATTTTTGAAAGAAAAAAAGATGATGGCTTATTATGCCTCTAAACTCTTCCTTTCCTGTAAAAATATGAGTTCGCGGTTGAGCCATTACTGCAACGCTGTAATTGTTCTAAGTGCATTCTCATACCATCTGTTCAATACCAGGAGAATATTATCTGAAGATGCTTGCTACCAAAATCGTTTCTCTGAGCTAGAAATTTCGGAGACAAAAATTTAGGACGCTCGGGCGGTGTAAAGCAGGAGCGGAGCCACACCTAAATAGGATATAAACTTTAATTCAAAGTGTGAAAAAATATCTAGTGTATAGTTTAAGTAAATTTAGTCTAATCTAGATAATATTTTTATGATCCAACTTAAACAGTCTAAATCATTTTACTACTAAATTTGAGACATAACAAAATATTGGCTCGTCACTGTTGTAAAGCTACTCCAATTTGGATCAGGAGCTGCTGGATATCTCTGGTATCTTCTTCTCGACGGTTCTGGACCATCATAATGCCGGCCCAACCAGTTGATATCTCTGGTATCTTCTTCTCGACGGTTCTGGACCATAATAGTTCCGGCCCAACCAGTCAACCGGCGCCTTCGAGTCCCTGCCGGAACACGAGAGAACTCTCGAGAAGCCTACTTTCTCCCCGCTCCCATCGTTCCCCGCCCGCTATTAAAACCACCCCTCTCCTCAGCGACGGAGACCCAAGCAAGAAAAGCAACGGTCAAAACGATCTCCCCGCTGCAATCTTCCATTCCTTCAAACACCAGCTCGAATCACCACCGATACGATCGACCATGTCGCTGATCCGCCGCAGCAACGTGTTCGACCCTTCTCCTCGACCTCTGGGACCCCTTCGACGGCTTCCCCTTCGGCTCTGGCAGCGGCAACCTCTTCCCGTCCTTCCCACGCACCTCCTCTGAGACGGCGGCCTTCGCGGGCGCGCGCATCGACTGGAAGGAGACGCCCGAGGCGCACGTGTTCAAGGCGGACGTGCCGGGGCTCAGAAGGAGGAGGTGAAGGTGGAGGTGGAGGACGGCAACGTCCTCCAGATCAGCGGCGAGCGCAGCAAGGAGCAGGAGGAGAAGACGGACACGTGGCACCGGGTGGAGCGCAGCAGCGGCAAATTCCTCCGCAGGTTCAGGCTCCCGGAGAACGCCAAGGCGGAGCAGATCAAGGCGTCCATGGAGAACGGCGTGCTCACCGTCACAGTGCCCAAGGAGGAGGCCAAGAAGCCCGACGTCAAGCCCATCCAGATCTCCGGGTAGACATCTTCGTGCCTGCGAGACGGGGTGGAGCACAGCGGAGGTCGCCTGGGCCATTCGGTCGTTCTGATGGAGTAATAAAAAAATCGGGTTCGGCTTAGTGCCTGCTAGTGTAGTGTGAGCATTGAGCATGTTGGCGGTGTGATGTGATGTCATGTGTGAAACAGGTGGCCCGTGTCCGGGTCTACTGCGCCGGTGTCGAGTTCAGTTCTTCCATGTTCTGTTCGTCAGCGTCTGTAATGGTCTTCTCAACTAGTGACTAGTTTGTTGGTGTCATATATATCTTTTTGCTACATTTACTGCTTAATTTGATTGAGCAATGGGGGCGATTAAAACGTAATGCTACATTTTACTTTTGCTACATTTTCTGCTTAATTTGGTTTGTCTAATATATTAGTTCTGAACGCTTTAATTTTGGGGGAAAGTTAAGCTTTAAGAAAAGAAAGTAAGCAGGGATGTTTTCTTTTAACTATCATTTAAATTTGTGACTCTTGGATTAAAGATTAAAAGATCTTTTGTTTTTGAAGGATTTTTCAAAGGAAGGGGTAGAATTTAAAGGAGAGGGGAGGAAATTTATAGCTATTGGATTTCTAATCTAACAGTCCTAAATCTAAATAATAGTTAGAAAAAATATCCAGATAATATTTAACAAAAACCCAAAAGAAAAAACAAAACAACATCTCTTGAGCCTTAGGCCCATTTGCTATAAGTTATGCTTCTAAATTACCGGTTGTTAGAAATAATGGATAGAAAAATAGAGATAAGAGATATGAATTTTATATAAAAAAACTTTGCGGATGTGGGGAGGCAAGCGGAGGAGAGGATGCGACGATCGGGCGATGATTCATCGGCGGGAAAGAAGACGACTATGGCGGCGACAACAACGACGATGAGCAAGGTGGCGACTTTAGATGGCGATGAATGTAAAAATTAGAAGGACTTAGCATCGGTCTCTACTCCATACTTAGCATCGGTTTCTCTATCCATCGAGCGACCTACTCCGAATAAATTAGAAGGAAAAAAATCCAACATCCTCACCCAATCGATTTTGGATCCTCGGCGTTAGCAAGGAATGGTAGAGTGACATTGGATGAATGAAGTCGTCGATGAAAAAACAACGGTCTAGATCGATCAGCTGTAGCGCCTACTGATAGTTTTTATCTGTATGCTACAATAAAATTAATGTAGCATAACGCATGCAACTATCGTAGCGCTACGTTGATCGATCTAGACCGTTGTTTTTTCATCAGACGGCTTAGATTCACCCAATGTCACTGACTTTCCTTGCCAACGTCGAGGATACACTTCCACCTAATCGCTTTATCTTACCCTACCTCCGCTTCTCAGTATCAAATCTCCTCCGCGCCAACATTGCTAGTTCCCACACCACCTTTCGCCATCTCTCTCAACGAGCAAGCGGCGTTGGGCTGTCGGTGAGCCTCAATCGGGGCGGTGGGCTTAGATTCAGCGGCAGCCTCCTCCTTCCATAGTGCGGCCTCCATCCACATAATAGACGTCATGGGCCTCCGTCCACGCGGCGGCAATGGCGTGCATCCAACGTCACCTGTGGGGTCGAGCAGCGGCGGTGGTGCCGTTGGCACCGACAACGACCCGGCACTACTACAGTAAAGCCTAATACTGAGCGGTCAATCACGACGGTTTGACAAAGCCGTCAGCGATTGATACTAACACCGACGATTTTAATTTGGACACCGCGTGTTAGTGGCGTCGGATAAACGAGTATCACGCAGCGATTCTTACCGATGAACCGCTCGTGATAATGTGGATTATCATAGGCGATTTTTTTATTAAAAATCGTGCGTGTTTATAGACTATCACTGCGGTTGTTGTTGTTAAGAACCTACGTGAATGTTCATGACGGTTTTAACAAGAACCATCTGTGATGTCCCTTTGTTTGTCATGATCAGAGGTTAATATATAAGTACACATTGCTTCTAGTAACTTAACTACAGAACTACTGAGACAAGAGATCACAAATTAAAGGCAAATTTATTAATTTCAATTAGAGACAAATTTATTACAAAAGTCGCACAGGTAAAGAGTTTCCCAGTTGTAATCTTTTGGGTTTCGTTACGCTTCTTCTTTGACTTGGGACTTGGAGGATCAGCCACTGACTTCTCGAACGCCGTTAAGATTGTCCTTGTCCTCAGTACTTCCTCCTCCACTGGGCAAATAATCGAAGCATAGCCCATAATGTCGAGAGGATAGCATGAAAAGATTTCTCGAATCTGCCGTTTCTACTTGATCGCAAGGCTATCCATCAATCTCTAATGCGTGTAGAGTTTCTTCCGCTTTGTGCACATTGTGAGAAGAACGGGGTAAGGGTTGTTTCCCTTTCTTGAGTGGCGGCGAGACGCCTCCGTCGGCGGATGATCAGTCAATCGAGCGGATGCAAGAAAATCGGGAAGGCGAAGCGGGCGTGTCGGAGAAGCGCTCCGGATGCAAATTGCCGCATCGCTTGTGTAAGGTTCACACGAACAATTCTTGATGAGCAGATGAGAGGAATGAGATGATCACAAGAATAGTAGAAGCCGTATTGTGCGTGCGTAGAAGAGACCTGGATTAGCGCGCATATTTAACCTTTAGCACAAGCGGTTCGTATACCCAAACATTAATAATATAGGCGATTCGTATAACGATCGAGAGCGTTAATTAGACGATCGAAACACGGCGTTCGACATAAAGCTTATGATGATGCGTTTTTATTATAAAAACCGCTCGTGATAATATTATCACTGAGCGATTTTTAAACATAGAACCGCTCGTGATATTGATATCATAGGCGTTCTACGTCTAGAACCGTCTGTGATATTGATATCATAGACGTTCACGCCTAGAACCGCTCTGCAATAAGCCTCCCTATAAATACCCCGGCTGAGGTTTTCCTCGTATCGCAGATTATATTCTCTAAATCCCGACTGTCTCGTCATTGCGCCTCCCAAGCCCTCCGCGTTCGAAGACCGGCCTTTCGGCTCGCCTCCACGCCGGCGCCTCCCGCTCGCCGCCTATGGTCGCCTCGAGCCTCGCCGCCACCTCTCTCGAGCCTCGCCGACCGCCTCTCAGCCTCGCCGGATCGCCTCCCGAGCCGTCCGCGTTCAAGACCGACGCTGCCGCCTCCACGCCCGGCCTCCGCTCGCCCGTCGCCTCGGTCGCCTCCCGAGCCCTCGCGTTCGAGGCAAGACCGACGGCTCGCCTCACGCTTGCACCTCGCGCCACGCCGCCTACGGTCGCGCTCCGAGCCTCGCCGGCGCCTTGATAGAACTTTGTTTAGAGACCTTGTAGTAATAGTATATGCCACATTGACCTTCAACGGGCATGAAGCAAGTGACACACTCTAGTGTTCCCATTCAATGAACCGGATATACTAGTTTGTGTCATTTGCTTCATAGAACTTTGTTTAGAAACCTTATAGTAATAGTATATGCCATAGACCTTCAGGGGCATGAAGCAAGTGACACATTGTGGTGTATCATGTTCAATGAACCGGATACACTAGTTTGTGTCATTTGCTTCATATAACTTTGTTTAGAGACCTTGTAGTAATAGTATATGCCACATAGACCTTCAAGGGGCATGAAACAAGTGACACACTCTAGTGTTCCCGTTCAATGAACCGGATACACTAGTTTGTGTCATTTGCTTCATAGAACTTTGTTTAGAGACCTTGTAGTAATAGTATATGCCACATAGACCTTCAAGGGGCATAAAGCAAGTGACACACTCTAGTGTATCCTGTTCAATGAACCTAATACACTAGTTTGTGTCATTTGCTTCATAGAACTTTGTTTAGAGACCTTGTAGTAATAGTATATGCCACATAGACCTTCAAGGGGCATGAAGCAAGTGACACACTCTAGTGTATCCTGCTCAATGAACTCGATACACTAGTTTGTGTCATTTGCTTCATAGAACTTTGTTTAGAGACCTTGCAGTAATAATATATACCACATAGACCTTCAAGGGGCATGAAGCAAGTGACACACACTAGTGTATCGGTTCAATGAACTTCGATACATAATTTGTGTCATTTGCTTCATAGTATTAGCAACTAAAGTTTGTCGCCCGTGCATTCTTCAACATCATCGCGGATCGTCCATATATGTGCGCTTGGTTTTGTGGTCTAAAGTCATAAGATCGATGGAGAGTTCCATCTGCAAAATGATTTTTATTGCTCTTATCACTCAGTAATTGTGAATTTGTTAATGGATATTTTATTTCATTTCAATTAATTCATTTGCGAAATGGATGTCTTATGTCTGTGAATGAATGTGATGTGAATTGCATGTTATATGTTTGTCAAATGAATTGAGATGTGAATTGTATGTATACATATACTTGTTTATCTGCTTGTTTCAGAGGGCATGACTAGCATTTCCTGAGGCTAGCCAATAAACACAAATAGATTTATGGGTAGAAAATAACATCACAGACGGTTTTTAGTTACAAACCGTCTGTGATATGAATATCACAGACGGTTTTAAACTAAAAACCGTCTGCGATAATCAACTATCACAGACGGTTTTCAGTTAAAAACCGTCTGTGATATTAATATATCACGGACGGTTGACGACAAAATGCGCGATAACCTTCGATTATTACTGATCCATAAATTCAGACGGTTCAGAAAACTGTCTGTTATGACGTTTTTGAATCGTCTATGATGACCTTTTCTGTAGTAGTGGAGGTGACCACGGGACGTTTGACAAGGTGGGCCAAAGTGCATTTTTTCTTATCTGCCTAGCGTTGACGTGAGTAGATGCGCCTGTATGAGTATTTTGCATTCACAATATTTCCGTGTGGTTGACATTAAAATATGTTATAATTAATATATAAATATATCTAGAATGATAAAGAAGTATGTTAAATTTATTTAGATGGTATTTCAGAAGTGAAAGTATAAAAGTAAAAGATATTTTCTCCCTTTATATATATGTATGTACGTACGTATGTATAGCGATCTCCGTCTAGCTTGTAACCGAATAGATTATTTTAACTCATCTGTTCTAAATATGACATTTTGCTCATATGAAATATTCCCTCCACATTTAGCCTTGCGATCAAGGCTCTAGCTTGTTGTTTATCATTCTGTATATCTATTTAAGTACCCTCATTGCCTCACTTCTTAGCTTACACTGCATGAAAACTAAGCAACGTGAAAACTAAGGCTATTGTTGTTGGGGCATGTGCCTTATGTACTCAAATGTTAATGTTTCTGCTGACCCAAAAGTGTTAATATCTATTCTTAACTTGATTTATTGTAGCCGTGATGGTGAATGTGGAAGGTTGTTCCACTCAACCAGATCCACCCGCATATAATTTAAATGCAAAACTCTCTACCTGAGTGAAGAAGAACTGATGCTAATCCTTTACCTAATTATTTAATTTTTTTTTCGTGTTTTAGTATATCCAATAGTGGCATTTAACTTCGATAAGTTTCAATGATATAGAAATTATCCAAGTTTCTATGCAAGAATTGCGGGTATAAGCAGCACCAATGCTTTGTTTGCGGAGAGTTGGGATACTGCGATATGTCTTC